>CM050514.1:7072500-7642500 GCA_027563665.1 Antrozous pallidus | reverse complement strand
GCCCAGATGGCTCCTGTTGGCAGAAGGCATCTGTTGGGCTTCTGTGGGTGCTGCCTGGGCCCCCTCAGGTGCCTGTCTGCACTGGGGCAGGCTCAGGGCAGGGGGCAGGGCCGCACTTTGTGGCTCAGCCTCTGACAGGGTCTGGGAATAGGTGCAGCCCCAAGCGGAGGTGCCTTTAACCTACTGCCTCAATTCCCTCCTCAGACCACAGCCCCGGGAAGTCCAGCAAGAGGCAGATGGTATTCGGGGTCGTCACCGCCATCGACCTGCTGAACTTTGTGGCTGCCCGGGAGCGGGACCAGAAGACAAAGTCAGCAAAGCAAGCGCCTTAAGGGAACCCATAGTCCAGCTCTGAGCCTGCACATGCCACCTGCTCCTCTGCTCCCACACGCTGAACAAGCCTGTGTGCCCTCTAACTGCCCGTGCCGGGCACTGCCCATTGCAGAGCAGCCACGAGCAGGTTTAGGGAACTTGGCCCAAGGGCAGCGTAAATTATCAACACCTGACACTTGGCTGAATCTACGGTTTATTGAAATGTGCTTTTCTTTTTAACTTTCTCTTTCTTTCAACAAGGAAATCTTATTAAAAGGGAACTCAGCCAGGCGGATGGGCCCAGGCATGATGGGGGCAGAGGGGACTGGAAGCAGAAGGAGGTGCCTTTCCCGGAGGAGAGTCCAGATGGGGAGCAGCAGAAGGGGCTCAGGAAGTGAGGATCATTCAGGGACCCTCACAGCAGCCTGTCTGTGTGGGAACGGGCTGGTTAGAGTGGCTTGAGTATTTGGGTTTTTAATTGAGGTGAAATCCACATCCCTAAAATGAACAGATTTTAAATGTACAATTCAGTAGCATTTATTACATCCACCTCTGCCAAGTTCAAAGCATCTTCCTCACCCCCAGAAGCAGTCATTCCCCTCTCCCCCTTCCCCCTGGCAACACAAATCTGCTTTGTCTCCACGTGGGTTATCTATTTGGGATATTTCAGATAAATGGATCATACAATCTGGCCTTCTGTGTCTGGCTTATTTCACTGAACACGTTTTCGAGGTTCCCTCTGTAGTAGGTATCAGTACTTTATTCCTTTCTATGGCTGAATTTCATTGTGTGGATATGCCACGTTTTGTTTACCCATTTACCACTGATGGACACTTAGGTTATTCCCACTCTCTGGCTATTGTGAATTATGCTGCTATGAACAGTCATGTAGGAGTATTGGTTTAAATAACTATTTTCAATAATTTTGAGTGGATCCCCAGGACTGGTTGCTTGGGTAGTATAATTCCATGATTCTTTTAAGTCCTGCCAAACTGTATCCCATAGTAGTTGTACCATTTTATATTCCATCACAATACATGAGGTCCCAGTTTCTCCTTGTCCTTGCCAATACTTAACTTACGTTTTTTTATTGCCCGGTGGCGGGTGTGATGTGGCATCTCATGGTCTTGATTTACCTTTCCCTAACGGCCAATGATATCTTTGGAGAGAAATGCCTAGTCAAGTTCTTTGCCATTTTTAAATTGTCTTATTCAGTTGTAGGAGTTTTAAGAATTTTATATTTTTAGCTCAAAGTTGGCTCATTATGAGTTAATTTTTATACTTGGTGTGAGGTAGTTGTCCAATGTCATCCTTTCATGTTGATATCCATTTGAAGAAACATTCTTTCCCAATTGACCGGTCTCAGCACTCTTGCTGAAAACCAACTGGCCATGGATGTATGGTTTACTTATGGACTCTCGATTCTATTTCATTGGTCTATACATTTATCCATATGCTGAGCCACACTGTTTTCGTTATTGTAGCTTTTTAGTGCGTTCTGAGATCAGGAAGTGTGTGTCCTCCATCTTTGTCCATTTTCTGTATTGTTTTAAACATCATGATGCACCACGATGTACTTTTCTTCATGTTTCCTGTGCTTGCAATTCTTTCAACTTCTTAGATTCTAATATCTGACCAGTAATAGCTCCAGAAAGGAAAAAAGAAAACAGAAGGCAATAATTCAAGAAACGGTCCCAGACTGAAAGACATGATTTCTGATTGAGAGGAGCCACACACAGAACACGGTATGACTTGGGACAAGAAGATCCAACTAAAGCTTCCAGAGGTGGGGAAACCTGGCTCAAACAGAACATCCCAGAATGAGAAAGGCATCAGACTTCTGCATCTCCAGCACAGAGGCTGGGAGGCAGGAGCGGCTTCTAAAAACATCAGAAAGGAGAAGGGATGGCGGCCAGATTCTTGAGGCCAGCACATTCCTCTCCTTACAACAGAGAGGTGTGTGGGTGTCACCGAGGCAAGCGGCCTTCCTGCCTCGGAAAGCACTGGAAGATGCACCTCACCAAGATGAGAAAGCACAACAGGAGAGAAAACCGTCTCCTCCAGGAGAGGCCGTGGAAGGCCCGGCAGCCACAGGTTGTGGTTGAAAGGGCCCAGGAGATGCTTTGAGGGGCAAAAGGAATGGGCTTGCCCTGCAGAGTCCCAGCCGTGGGGGAGAGAGTGGCTAGGCATTGCTTTCCTTATGCTCCTGCTGGGATCCTTAAACCACTGCACGACGACGCTGCTCAGAGTTGGGGTCACTGCTGATCTACTTGGTGTCACCCCTTCCTCCTCTCATTCATGTGGCCTCGTTGCCCTGCACCCACAGCCGTGACCTGGGGCAGGTGAGGACTCAGCGCTGCCTGGGCCTGGCCTGGTGGACTGCAGCGTCCCCTGGCTGTGGCCTGGCTATGTAGCCTCGTAGGCAGGGAGCCAGTGCTCGGGGCTCAGTGCAGAGTGCGGGTGCTCTTGTGCTGTTTGCTTAAAAAGATGAAGGCTTGCTGGGCCAGTGTCTACCAAGAACACACGTGACCCACCTGAGGGAGAGCAAGCTGCCCAGACTGAGCAGCACACTGATCGGAAAGACAGATGCTGCTCATTACCGCTGAGTGGGTATTTAAATCAGGCCCTGAAACACTTTTATGAACACTGGTTTGCAAATGAGTAATTTCTTAAGCATTTTAATAACAGAACAGGTATATAACTTTTATGGTTCAATCTGGCTTCTGTGATTCAGTCCAAAGCAATCTAGCCCTTCCTCCCGGGACTGGGCAGGCGTCTCCGTGTCTGCCTCCCTGGCTGACTGGGGGCACCTCCAACATGACCGGGCGTATCTGCAGCCCGTGGTGGGGTGATGGGGTTGGACTATAAATATGTTACACAGGCAGGCAGAGCTGCCTTGCTGCCCGTTCTCGCTGAGGATGGCACTGCGCCCTGGATGAAGCAGAAGCCTTGACTAGCGGTGGGCTGTGAGCAGCCTACTCCCAGGCTCTGAAATGCCTTCCCTTCACCCAACAGCAAAGTGGGGAACAGTGACTGGATCCAGAACCAGCATCAGGCTCACTGTGTGCTCTTGTGAGTCCACAGGTCAGCTTCCCCTGAACCGTGATGGCGAACCTATGACATTTTTGATGACACGTGGCCGCATTCGGTTGCATACTGAGAACTATGGGTTTTTTTCTCGAACTGACGCCACCCGAGTTCTGCTCTGTTTTTTGGTGAATTTTGACACACCAAGCTTAAAAGGTTGCCCATCGCTGCCCTAAAAACTGCTTTCTCGGCTTCCCTGGCTCCATTCAGCCTCTCCTCCAGGCGCCTGGCTGTTCTCTGACACCCTAGTCTGCAAACGCAGAGCTACTCTAACACCCCAGAGCTACACTAACACCACCCAGGGCTTCACGACTTCTGACCCGGGTTGCTATGTTGGAATAATACCAGAGGAAAAAAGTTACTGGTAACACACAGCAAAATATTGCTTAAATATACCTGATTTTATCTACTAGCCATATGCTAAGAAAAAGTCTAAGCAACTAAAGTCACCAACCTAATTAAAATGCTCCTTTCGAACCTGCTGGGGTCGTGTACCCTATACCATAGCCATGATTGGCTTTTATGGGCTCAAACAGAAAATCCAAATACGTTTCTAACTTTCAGGATTTGCTAGAATAGATCACTACTTATTAATCCTTCTCTTTCAAGATAGGATTTTATTTATCATAAACAGCACTTCTGACCTAGAATGAGCCTGATAGTATAAACCAATTTATTTCCTTTTACAAACCAACTCCTTCCCTTTTACAAGTGAAGCACTGGAAGCCTGGGGGCGGCCAGGGCTGGACCTTACCCGGCGGCTTTCACGTCCACCCTCACCTCTGGACCTAAAGGAGTTGGAGTGACAACACAGACTCCCTTTTCTGTCAAATCTATCAGAACACTTCCTGAAACAACACACTTCATCACTGCGCGTGCTAATCTCCAGCAAGATTGGAAATTTTTGCTGCACTTGCTAAAAAGTCCTTAAAGTCTGCTGACTCATGCAAGCCTCTGGCACACAGCTCTGGGGAGTTCAAGCCATTCTGAACCGTTCTGCCTGGGCATGTAACTCACAACAGGAGCTATGAGAGGCCGTTACTCATCCATCACAGCCTTCTCGTTCCTATTGAAAATCCCAACCCCACCTGCCCGCAAAAACAGTCACAGCCATTACTGGTTTTTATAGGCTGAAGTCTTGGGCTCATTTTTTCCCTGGAAAACCAACTGAAGTAACTGAAGATTCTTAAAAATAAATGGCTCTCGTGTGGGGTAATCCGAATTTTTAAAATGTGCAGGGGTCACCACAAACCCGTCACCAGCAAAACGCCAACAACCTGAATGTATTACTTAACATTCACGAGGAGCTTTCAGTGACGGGCTTCAGAAACTGAACATCTAGCCCGGCCGTGTGGCTCAGTGGTGGAGCCTTGACCCATGAACCAGGTGGTCGGGGTTCAGTTTCTGGTCAGCGCCCAGGCCCGGGTTGCAGATTTAATGCCCAGTAGGGGGCAGGCAGGAGGCAATCAGGCAATGATTCTCATCATTGATGTTTCTATCTCCCTCTCCCTTCTCTGAAATCAATAAAAATGTATTTTCTAAAAAGAAAACATCCATAAAGTGTGTTTCCATTTTTAATTTTTTTGCTTTGATAAATCAATTGCTTCACAAAAATCCCTTTTAAAGACAACAATCCAAGAAAACATAGTTACAGTATTCACGTTTTAAAGATTGTCAGTTCATAGACCAAACAGAACTAAAACGAAGGAAGATTGCTGAGTCATTTCTGTCACTAACTGCCAAAAATAGGCCTGTCACACTTTCCAGGTATGTCTACGTCTGAAAAAAATGTGCCGCGCACTTTTCACACAGGTCAGAGTCGAGTCACCCGAGAGCCGGCGCAGAACCGACTCCTTTGCATAAGGAGCCACTGCTGAAATGAGTCCCGCCATCCGGAGCCAGCGGCTGAAAGCGGGGTCAGTCCAGCAGCTGGAGTTGTCCGGGGGCAGTAAAACCGGTCCCGCTATCTGCTCAACAGCTGAGCAGCAGGGACAACATGCTTACCTGGGGTCTCAAAGCATCCGAAAGCGTCCTTCATAAGGAAAGAACTGGACAACAAAGGATCTGTCTGCTTACAGTGAAAATTCAATGGAAGAGGGACTGTCACAGGTTCTCCCCAAAGTCTGGGAAACGGGTGTTGATAGGCGGAAAATGACAACCAGGGTACTGGGCAGTCGGTCGTTTTGTGACCCAAACAGCCTGCACTCTCTCTAACTGACCTTTGCCCTGACCCCCTGGAGGCAGTGACAAGAGCTGAGGGTGAGAACACCACTGCAGCTGCAGAGGCGCACGCCTTGTCACTGGGCACAGAGCTGAGTCAGGCCAACGGGAGCCTGACGCGCGTGCAGCCCTCGGGAACGACTGCTGCGCAGTGGCCACGGTTCCTGGTGGGAGAGAAACAATGGCCTACAGAGAACCTACATTCTCTGAGAGTTTTTCGTAAACCAAAGAGCTGGGGGCCCAGAGGGACAAAGCGTGGGCGGGGGTGGGGTGGGGAGGAAGAGAGGGCTAGCTCCAGCAGATCCTCATTTTGAGAAGTCCAGCAAAGTTAGAATGTAAGTAAAGCTAAATTGATCTTTGAAAGTTATGTAGACTTAAAATACTAAAAACTTTATAAATAAGAAATGCAATTTACTTTAAAACAGTATGCTCTCCCCAAAGAGTTGACAGTCAAGCTTTTCTTTTTAAAGCTGCTGAAATACTTTAAAAGACATTTCTATTATTTCTTTCTGCCTTCAGGTTATGTAGGAAGTGCTTTCCTATGATTCATTTTAATACATTTTTAAGGAAAAGTGAGTCCCAGGAAAGCAATCTGCACTAGCTCTGATCACCATTCAAAGTAAACCTGGTCCGTAACCAGTTCCTGCTGCTGAATCTCAAGAACTAACGACTTCCCAACCAGGAGCCCCTCCTCTGGAAACGCAGGTGTCACAGGCCAGATTCCGTCCGGACTTCTCTCCAGCACAAGGCGCCCTGCTTTCTCTCCGAGGACAAACCCCAATGGCAAGTGAGCGAATAAAAATAAACAAAAAAATCTAGTCCACCATTTTGATTCGTCTTGTCACCAGGAAACGAAGTCCTGACATTATTCCAAATCTCTGGAAATTCCAGAGTAACACATACAAGGAGAAACCGCGGCCCGGGACCGGGTAACGGGCGTGGCCACAGCAGGAGCGGCACCGCGTGTCAGCGCAGTCCTGGTCACTTCGTGGGCATCTGCTAACCAGGAAACGAGGCAGAGTGTTTCGATTCACCCTAGCTCTGAGCCAGTGGGACAGAGGGCATTTTATATTAGTTTATAATAAACATTCTATGTATAACATATGGCTGACTAAAAAATTCTAAAACAACACACAGCTAACGTGGTATAGTCACCATTTAACTGTAGTCAAATTTAAATTAGACTGAAATATGTATGGTAAGAACTAATTACTGGCTACCATTTCATTTAACTAAGTGCTACTTAGCAAATACCTTTAGATATATATTTAGATTAAGTGGAACATGAAATCTGAGCATTTACATGTAAACTAAAATTTGACTACATATCAAAATTTCATTTAATAGTTGTTCTTTTGTAAGTAGTAAATGTAAATTACTACCCTAGCTATCTTGGGGCAGGTTCATTAAATTTGGTCAATTCATAACATTCCAAATTGAAATAGTAAGCACGTATGATTTCTTCTCTAGAAATTTCATCCTTAATATAGTCATAATCCAATTTATAACGAATTTATAAAAATAGCTTTTTATCCAATAATTCCAGCAAGGTAAAAATAGGAGTTTCTTTTTATATATAGCAAACGAAACAGGCTCACTGACTATGAGAGAACGTAAAGGTACTGAAGTCGCCAAACATTCACCAGAGTCACACCAGTCCACGGCCGTGTCTTGTCCACCTCGCACTGGCGGGTTTAAGGTGCAGAAGCTTCTTTCAAACCTGCGGGCTACACAAGGCAGTCAGCCCACGGGGACCTGCTTTAACCACAGAACGCATTAAAACTGCATAATTTTTTTTTTTAAGTTCCTTAATCTACTTAGGGGCTCACAGGGGTTTGTCATTTGTCACATACTTAGCGTTAAACCTTTAAAGAATTTCCTTGAAGACCCACACGCACGCGCGCACTCACTTGAAAGAAGTCGCTGCACCGGCACAGACGCCCTTGAGCTTGCTATGAAATACAAAAGTGCACTCTTCTATATCTACATATAAAACAGATCAGAAATAAAACTGTGTAAAACGTTTGCTGTGCAAACTATAAAAAGCCAGGCCCGCTGCCCTGGGTCCCGGCGCCGCCCTGCGTCCCAGGCGCCCTGGGTCCTGGCCATGGCCTACTGCAGGGAGTCGCTGTTCTCCAGAACCAGCCCGCTGATGTGGGTGGGCGTGAGCGCGGCCCCGCCAGCCCCTGGGCTGTCCACGGACTCGTCCTCGCTCTGCTCCGCCATCATGACCTGCTGCACGGCCAGCGTGGCGCCGTCGGAGGACAGAGACTGGAGGCTGTCCACGTTCATGCTCACGGGCGCGGTGATGGTGACAACAGCTCCTGTGCAGATCGGCAGAACGTGGGGGTCACTGGTCAGAGTGCTCAGTGGAGGAAGACACTGCTGGCCACCTGGGTGCCATGTGCTCGTGTGACCTCGCATTCAGACCCGTGTTTCTGGGGTGCTCTACAGGCGTTTAGGAAGCTCTGGAACTGGCCTCAGTTCTTGCTGAAGGCCTCCGGGGTCAGGGTGGAAATAGTGCCGCAAGAACGAGATGCCAGAGAAGGCAGGAGAAAGGCCGACAGACATAAATGGGAGACAAAGGAAAGGCGCATAAGGGCAGGGTGAGGAGACCAGTTTGGAAGGGAGCGCTAACCCCGGCCTGTCTTGGAAACGACAGCGACCTCAGGTGCTCACCGATGAGTGTCCAGTGTATTAATATCCAGTGTACTAATAAGTGGTGAAAGCAAGAGGGGACATCACTGTGTGTTACATTTGGGGAAAGAGGTCCACTCATTCGTGTTGTGCACAGAATACCTCATCACAAGCGCAGCGGGGGCGCGTACAGGACCCGGGAAACAAGGGCTGTCTCCCGAGAGGACTAGATGCCAGGATGGAGGGGAGATTTATTTCATGGGACATTCTTGTTTGAATGTGTCCCCCAATAGACAGGTACTGCCTTTCCTTTTGGAGGAGGAGAGGGAGAGAGGGAAAAAATACCTTTCTAATTATTGGATTAAAAGAGAAAATAAAAACCGAAAATAGCAATTATTTGAAAATAGATGTAGGACCACTACATGCCCAAACCCACAGGTTTACGAGCACACACTGCCACTCAAGAGGAGTTCAGTGGAAACCGGACAAGCCCGACAGAGGCCACTGTAGGGCCGGCCCACCCTAGGCCAGCAGGGCTGGGGATGCGGGCCGGGAGCACCGCGCAGAGGACGGACCGGCATGTGCATGTGGGGAATGACCTGGGGCTGGAAAGGACCATCTGAGGTTACAGAGTGGGGTCCGGCACTCTCCAGCCAGAGGGCACACCCCCAACGCACGCGAGACTGGGTGGAGCACTGCTGGGAACAAAAACCAATCACAAAAGCAAGACCCAGAACTGACAGAGGACGGAACCGGGCAGTGATTGTCACTGTATGATTCAAAACGTAGGCAGACCCAGGAGGGACAGACAGACTCGCACGGAACTTCCAGAGGAAGACTACAATGTCCGACACAAAAAGCACCTGGATGGGATCAGAGGGACTGAACACAGCAGAAGGGACTGGTGCAGCTGATGGGGAAGAGCAGAAACAATCCACAACAGGGCGAGAAAAGAATCCAAAACTTGAAAGACCACCCGCAACTGTGTGACCTTTATCCACTTAACATAAACATACATTTGAAGAAATAATGGCCCAAACTTTCCTACCTTAATAAGTTATGCTGCTGAGTGAAAAGAAGTAGGATGGAGAACGAAAAGGTAACGCCATCAATATACCTTTAAAATGCACGCATACTAGACAGAAAGATGGGCCTTACACACGTCAGAGAGGTGGTGATGGGCCAAAGAACCGAGGGCACTAAACAGGCAAATAAAGAGGGCGAAGTGCCAGGTGAGAGGGGAGCGGAGGAAAAAGAAAGACGGAAGGACACAGCACACAGTGCTCTGTGGACACTCGGTCTTGGGGGGGTCCTGTTTCACAGGCGCTGTGAGTGTCGGGACACAGAGGCCCAGGATGACGCTCCCTGAGTTTCAGACACAGAAACACAACTGCACACACCTTGGTTCCTGTTCCCTAAACTCACAGGACTCAGCACCCACCCTGCAGGACCCCCGTACCTTCTGACATGGCGAGTTCACTGGGTGGTGGCTGTGTGGCCCCGGATGCAATGGAGTCGGGCCAAAACCTCTGAACCGGTCTGTTCTGAGCAGTTTTCTTCTTTGTTTTCGGAGTTTCCGAACAACTAGAATCCAACATCGGCTGAAGAATTCGTCTTCTAGCATTGATGAACCTGAGCATTGAGGTCGACAAAGGAAGCACTGTCATCAAACAGCCTTTTAAAGACCTCTCCAGGAGCAACAAAGTCCTTCCAGCAAACAAGCTGCTTTATAAATCACACAAAAGCCATCAGAGTGACTCATATTCCCTATGAGAACAGGTATTTACAAGAGAGGCACACATATTATCTAAGTGTCCAGAAAAAAGGGCATGCTGCCAAAACTGGTTTAGCTCCGTGGATAGAGCGTCGGCCTGTGGACTGAAAAGTCCCGAGTTCAATTCTGGTCAAGGGCATGTACCTTGGCTGCAGGCACATCCCCAATGGGGAGTGTGCAAGAGGCAGCTGATGGATGTTTCTGACTTTCTATCCCTCTCCCTTCCTCTCTGTGAAAAATCAATAAAATATATTTTTTTAAAAAGGGCATGCTGTTTTTAAGATAATTCATTTAAATAAAGACCAACTCCTCCATGGTACCCCCTTTACAATAATGTTCTTATTGACTTCAGAGAGAGGAAGGGAGAGGGAGAGAGAGAGAGATGGAAACATCAATGATGAAAGAATCATCGATCGATCGGCTGCCTCCTGCATGTCCCCCTAAGGAGCTCGGGCCCGCACCGGCGTGTGCCCTGACAGGGAATCAAACCGTGGCCTCCTGGTTCGTAGGTCGACGCTCAATTACTGAGCTGCGCTGGCTGGACAAAGGTTTACTTAACTTTAAAATCCTAAGGTTCAAGAACATGTCAATTTGCCTTTGAACGCATTCTAATAAAACCAAACAGACTGACCGCAGAGTCAGTGTCGGTCTTCAGTCCCATTAGCACGAGCAGGACTGGACAGGAGACCGTCCAACAGCCCAGCGGTCCCCCAATTCCAGTGGCACCTTGGAGGGAACCCCGCTGTTCCGTTCCAGAGGCACTTCCTTATTCTTATTCAAAGTTGCTATGAGGCATAAACTAATCATGGGTGTGTTTAATTTTTGTGAATAAAAAAAATGTAAATAAGTCACCAAGAGAAAAAGTAGCTATAAATATTAATTAAACTGTTACTCTGTGTCTAACATTGACCTCAATCAATCTATCACTATCATGACTACATCACAACAGGAAGTTTCAACACCAGGCTGCACAAAAAAACAGGGCACACACAAGACATTCCAAACACCACAGCAACAATATATTTGAAACCTTCAGAGTTTTGTGAGCACTCTACGGAAAAGAATTAACAAGAAATAACAAGAAACAGTATGGCCTACTGTTGCTACCCAGATAACAAATAATGGCTCAAATGCAGGATAATTAAATATTTAATGCAATGCTAAAGCATACCTCCTGAATATTTAATTACATAAACTAGATTTTATCATTTACATTGGAACTTAAATGACCTTCAAGTTTAAGTTTTAACAGTTAAAATAAAAATATAATCATGTTTACAAGTGGTAGGAATTTAAAAATATATTTTATTAATTTTTTAGAGAGAAAGGGAGAGGGATAAAGAGTTAGAAACATTGATGAGAGAGAAACATCGATCAGCCGCCTCCTGCAAACTCCCTACTGGGTATGTGCCCGAAATCAAGGTATATGCCCTTGACCAGAATCGAACCTGGCATGCTTGAGTCCACAGGCCAACGTTCTATCCACTGAGCCAAATTGGCCAGGGCTACAAGTGATAGAATTTATGCCATTTCTTTTTTCTTAATTTTTTAAAAATATTTTTTTATTGATTTCAGAGAGGAAGGGAGAGAGAGATAGAAACATCAATGATGAGAATCACTGATTGGCTGCCTTCTGCACACCCACTACTGGGGATTGAGTCTGCAACCGGGCATGTGCCCTTGACTAGAATCAAACCCGGGACACTTTAGTCTGCAGGCCAACACTCTATCCACTGAGCCATACCAGCTAGGGTGCCATTTCTTTTATGCATGTCAATTTTATAAAGCTGAAATCACTTCTTATATCTGAACTAGAGGCCCGGTGCACGAAATTCGTACATGGGGGGATTGGGGGGGAGTCCCTCAGCCCAGCCTGCACCCTCTCCAATCTGGGACCCCTCGAGGGATGTCTGACTGCCCGTTTAGGCCTGATCCCAGTAGGATTTGGCCTAAACGGGCAGTTGGACATCCTTCTCACAATCCAGGACTGCTAGCTCCAAACTGCTTGCCTGCCTGCCTCCCTGATTGGCCCTAACTGCTTCTGCCTGCCAGCCTGATCACCCCCTAATCACTACCTTGCCAGCCTAATTGATGTCTAACTGCTCCCTTGCTAGCCTGTTTGCCCCCAACTTCCCTCCTCTGCTGGCCTGGTCATCCCTAACTGCTCTCCCCTGCAGGCTTGATCACCCACAACTGCCCTCCCTTACAGGCTTTGAACCTCCCACTGTCCTCCCCTGCTGGCCATCTTGTGGTGGCCATCTTATGTCCACATGGGGACAGGATCTTTGACCACATGGGGGCAGCCCTCTTGTATGTTGGAGTGATGGTCAATCTGCGTATTACTCTTTTATTAGATAGGATTTAGAAGTGAGGGTGGGGACCGGCTGGTTTGCCCTGAAGGGTGTCCTGGATCAGGGTGGGGGTTCCCTTGGGGTGTGGGGTGGCCTAGGCGAGAGGCCTATGGTGGTTTGCAGGCCAGCCACGCCTACCAGTGACCCAAGCGGAGGCCCTGGGATCTGGGATTAATTTACGTTCTACAATTAAAACTTTGTAACCTGGAGCAGAGCCAAGCCTTCTGCTTGCTCCGTGGTGACAGCCATTTCTGTTTGAAACTTTGTAGCCTAGAGTGGAGGCCTAGGCTAGGGCTGCAGAAGTTTGGCTTCCTCCATCATCCCAGCAACTCTAGCCTCTTCTTTCTCCAGCTCCGTGGCTGCTGCCATTTCTGTTGGGATTATTTATGTATCTTCTATAATTGAAACTTTGTAGCATTGAGTGGAGGCCTAGGCCAGCAAGGGCAGGTGGAAAGCTTGGCTTCCTCCATTACCGGGGAAACCAAAGCCTCCCTCCTGTTCTCAGTGGCCATCTTGGTTGGGGTTTATTTGCATAATTTGCTCCTGATTGGCTGGAGTGAGTGGCTGTGGGAGTGGCTTGATCAGAGGTATGGTCAATTTACATATTACTCTTTTATTAGATAGGATAATAAGTAAATAAACATGAGATGAGTGACTGACAAACAAAATCTAAGTGCACCTAGGCCTTAGTGCCACTTAGTAACGTGAATAGCTCTGACTGAAGGGAACACACGTGGTCATGGCCCAGGTATTCCTAGTCACATGTGACACAAAAACCAGAGCAGAATGTCTCATCAACAATCATCATCCTGGGCACCTTCCCCACCCCAGGCGCTGCTGTGGGGCAGGACCACCACACAGATGGCGAGGACTGCCTCCCCCAAAGGGACACAACACGTTTCAGAAGGTGGGAGAGCTGCAGAGAGGCCACCAGAGGTCAGGATACCTCATCTCGGCTATCCACCACCTGGAAGCTTAGCCCTGAAAACTTCACATTTCTGAATGAATTTGGGGGCTTGGGAGTAGTAACACAATAGAGAAACATTTCTAACTGAGCAAGCAGGATATAAGCAAAAAGCCCACAACGAGATGTCACCATGAAAAATGTGAGCTGAAAAGTGTATGCCGAGCCCTGGTCAGGGGGGTCAGGCGGTTAGAGCGTCATCCCAGCGCACCAAGGTTGAGGGTTCAGTCACTCATCAGGGCTCATACAAGAAGCAGCCAATGAATCATAAATAAGCAGAACAACAAATCAATGTCCGTTTCTCTCCCTCTCAAATCAATAGATTTTTAAAAAAAGTGTGTGCTGATTTATTCTTAAATATCTACCACTACTTCCAGCACTCTGAAAACGGAGTATTGCTAGTTAAAAGAACTCATATTTTCAACCAAATTTTACTAGATATTAGTGTCAGTGTTTCCAAGTGTTCCATGGTGTTTACAGGCACAATTTTGGAAAGCGAGCGTGTCTTACCAGTTGTTAACTTGGAGTAGTGTCAAATTTGTCTGAGCAGCAATCTGTTTTTTCTCATCTTCTGTTGGGTAAGGATGCTAAAAACAAAAAAAGGGTCACTATGAACTTCAATTTTTAAAAAGGATTTTCTAGGTAAAATCCAGGCATACAAATAATTTATAAACAACTGACAAGTACCAATCAATACTGCTTTCAGTTAAAAACTTTAGGAATGCCCGGAATGGCAGCTGTTGAAGCCCACACCGGTGACCGTCAGCCTGGGGCTCAGAGATGACAACTGTAGCACTGCCAAGCGCCACCACCGTGGGCGCTGTTCCAAGCACCTGATATTCCTATAGCTTTTGTACCAACTTGACCGAGGTATAATTTATGGGCCATAAGCTGCACCCATTTAAAGTGGACAAATGGTGGGTTCTGGACCCACAAACCTGACACAGCAGGCACAGCAGGTTTCTCTCACCTCCGCACGCTCTACAGTAACTCCCTGGTGCCTCACCACCACCTCTGAGACAGACGGCTGTCACCTTCACCGTACAGATGGGGAGGCGAGGCATGGGGAATTTAAAACCTCCCCCACCCCTGCCGCCTACAGCTGGATACGTGAGGTGGCAGGAAAGGAGCCAGGTAGGCTGCTCTCTGCCGTCACTTCAGGTGGCAGGTCTCTACATGGGGACCTTGAGGAGAAACCAACAACGGATGCACTAACACCCTCGAAGGCTTTTCAAGAACGATCTCTGATAGGTTTGTGTGTGCCGTCGATAAAGAAACCAAATGAAGTGGGGGCATTTGTTATATTTCTCTTTCTGTTTTATATGATTAAAACATTTCACTTTAAAAAAACAAATTGAAACAGAAGTGAATTTCAAAATTCAGAGAAGTACCAAAAGGAAACAATTTCTATCTATGGTGATAAACCATTTCTCCAGGACTGATTACTGTCCACGTGTAGAAACCAGTTAAGATACTTACTCTAAAGCCCAAATTGGAGAGGAACCAAGATGGTGGCATAGGTAAATACCTGAACTTGCTGCTGCACACAACAACATCAAAACGACAACTAAAAGACAAAACGGATATCACCCAGAACCACAGGAAGGCTGGCTGAGTAGAAGTTATACAAATAGAAGGAAAGAGAAAAGCACACTGAGACTGGGAGCAAATGTGGAAGTGAAGTATGGAGGTACAAAGGCATGCATGCATAGAAAGGGGCTGGCAACTGGACACACTGTTGTCTTTTTCAACCAGGAGGGAGATGTAAGCTCCCGACTCCTTTGAACTCCAGTTCCCGGCAAGACTCTAGGAAACCAGACTCATACGGGGAGAAACTGGGCTGCCTAGCATTGGGCCGGAACACAAGGGCTGCTTTCTCTTAGAGGTGCTTGCAATGATCATTATTCCTGCATGGTGCCATGGGACACAGAGACCCAGCACCTCTTCTGGGCGGGATGATGGTCAGCCATTGCTGTTAGCTCTGCCCTGGTGATTCCCTGAGACCGTCACCCCACCTAATTTATAACCCCACCCAAGCTGTGCACAGAGACATTTGCATATGAATGGCCTGGCCTTTTGCAATCTAAAACCTAACAAACTGCAGCTGGGTGAGAGAGCCCCAGAGCCTCTAAAAGAAGGCCCGAGGTTGAGCAGTAGCTTACATTGCTTCATAGGTAGGCCTCATGTGGGCACCTCCAAACCCCAAACAAAGAGGAAGAATCTGCAGATTTCGCTGTAGCTCCTGCTGGGTAGGCCTCAGGGAGTGGCTGACTCTGCACCTCCTTGGAGACCCAAGAGCCAGTATACCCAATGGTCAGAGTGAGACCATCCAAATTACAACTCTGCACATCCATGAGAGACACATTCAGGGGGCAGACTCGGTGAGCACCAAAGTCCCACTGAAGCGAATCTTGCCCTATAAGGGAGCACAGAAGTTCTCCCACTGCAGACACAACTGATTCTCATGCCAATTGGCCTGGAGGTCAATTCCTCCCAGTGATACCAACAGTAATCAAGGCTTAACTACAACAAGACTGTGCACACAGCCCACAAAGGGGTGCACCAAGAGTGTCCACCTCAGGTAATTGGGGAGGCTGAGCCACTGGGCTCTATAGGATACCTTGCACACAAAGCCACTCTATCAACACAGGGAAGCAGTCAAAATGCAAAGACAAAGAAACAGATCACAAATGAAAGAAATGGAGGAAAGCAAACTACTGGATATAGAGTTTAAAACCATGGTTTTAAGGTTTTTCAAGAGTTTTCTAGAAACCTCCTAGAAATTTAGTGAGACCCTCAAGGATATGAAAAAGGACCAACTAGAAATTAAGCATACACTGACTGAAATAATAATATACAGAGATCCAACAGCAGACCACAGATCGCAAGAATCAAGTCAAAGATTTGAAATGCAAAGAAACAAAAAAACACCCAACCGGAAAAGAAAAAAGAAAAAAGAATCCAAAAATATGAAGATAGTATAAGGAGCCTCTGGGACAACTTCAAGCATACCAACATCTGAATTATAGGGGTGCCAGAGGAAGGGGGAGAGCAAGGTATTGAAAACCTATTTGAAGGAATAATGACAGAAAACTTCCCCCATCTGGTGAAAGAAATAGACTTACAAGTCCAGGAAGTGCAGAGAACCCCAAACAAAAGGAATCCAAAGAGGACCACACCAAGACACATTATTATTAAAATGCCAAGGGCAAAGAACAAAGAGATAATATTAAAAGCAGCAAGAGAAAGACAGTTATCTATAAGGGAGTACCCATATGATTGTCAGCTGATTTCTCAACAGAAACTATGCTGGCCAAATGGTAGTGGCAAGAAATATTCAAAGTGATGAATAGAAAGAACCTACGACCAAGATTACTCTACCCAGCAAAGCTATCATTTAGAATTGAAGGTCACATAAAGAGCTTCACAGATAAAAAAAAAAAAGCTAAAGGAGTTCATCATCGAAAAATCAGTATTATATGAAATGCTGAAGGGTAGGTACTCTTTAATAAGAGGAAGAAGAAGAAAAAGATAAAGACAAAAATTATGAACAACAAAGAGACAACAAATACATATCTATCAACAAATGAATCTAAAAATCGAGTGAATAAAAAATCTGATGAACAGAATAAACTGATGAATAGAATCAGGGGCATAGAAAGGGAGTGGACTGACAATTCTTGGGGGGAAGTTGGTGTGGAAAGAGACTGGACAAAAATCATAAACCTATGGACAAGGACAGTGGGGGGGAGGGTGGGTAGTGAGTGGAGGGTAGCTATGGGGGGGAAAAGAGGAACCAACTGTAATAATCTGAACAATAAGATTTACTAAAAAAAAAAAAGTCTCTCCCTCGCCACACACAGAAAAAGATATTTACTCTAAAACCTACATGCGCTTAAGTCTTACTTCAGACCAAGTGAGACCCCAGAGAGTAAATGGCACCCACAGGTGGTTTATTCAGTTGCCGTTTTTTCCAGTTTTCATTCTGAGTGAACACTCAGTCTGTTGGAAGTCACTGTGCATGACCGTGATAACGGAGCAGCATCAGGGTGCTCTCAGCAGCAGTCTACCTGTTCCCTCCATTCAACTGGCAGCAGCTCAACTTGATTCTATGGATGAGCGGATGGCCCTGAGTGAGATGTTATGAAAACGTAATGCTGCTCTTGCCCTTTAAAAAGCTCATAAAATAAAGAGGGGACAGGAAACAAAAGTGCAAAAACTAGCCCAGCTGGTGTGGCTCAGTGGTTGGGCCTTGACCTATGAACCAGGAGGTCATAGTTTGATTCCGAGTCAGGGCACGTGCTTGGACTGTGGGCTCGATCCTCAGTGGAGGTGTGCAGGAGGCAGCAGATCAATGCTTCTCTCTCATCTCTGATGTTTCTATCACTCCCTCTCCCTTCCTCTCTGAAATGAATTTTTAAAAATACTTTAAAAAGTATACAAACCAGAAAACAAACACTAGTAGTAAGTTCTGACCTACAGTTAAGAAAACTATAAGCAAAGGACAATATTTCAAAAAAAACGAAGGCAAGCAGAGATAGAAAATACTTCATAGGAGGAAAAATGTGGCATTTTAACTGAATAACTGAGCAGGGTTATTGTTTTAGAAATTATTAAAGGAAGCTTAATAGGAAAACCAATCACAGTTATTCTTACTGGTTATAATAATCACAATATATTTTTAAGTGTCTATTCTTTTCCCTTATTACCATGTAAGCTTCCTACTGTACACACCCTCGTTTATAATGCTAACGAGCTGCATAATACTCCATCAAAACGATAGGTCCTAATTCTCATACTAACTCATTTCCCTTTAGGATAATGAATGTCATTATACTATCTTATCTATAAAAATATTTCGTTCTCTCAGGAATTTTTTAGGACATATTCCTAGGCCTGGTCACACTTCCTTCCCCTGACACCTGTGGCCATGTCCTGCTGGTGGCAACAGCCTAACCGAGCACAGACCCGGGAGAGGGGAGAAAGCTGGGCCTCCTGCTCAGGGAGGGGCAGCCTCGGAGCCTTCAACGTTTCCCCTCAGGAAAGGGAGGGATCTCCCTCTCCTCCCAGGACAATGAGTCACAGCTATCAGGCCCCTGGCCCTCAGGGATGGAGCCCAACGCCAGGAAAAGGGGGGCACAAAACAGTGACAGGGCCAAACTGAGGGGGAAATGAGATGCCTGAGAGCCGGTGTTGGTCTTGGGGCTCACAATCGGGGTGAGGGGGGAGACAGGAGCCAAGGAACCCTCAGGCCTGTGACAGGGTGAAGGGAGGGGACGGGCGTGCGGAGACGTGGGCCTGTAAGACACCCCCACTGACAGCAATAGCGCCAGGACAGCGACAGAGGTGGGAAAGTGAGGAAGTGGCCATCAGATGAAGACGTGAGGTGACCACTGCAGTGAAGTGGAGAGGCAGATCCAGGGGCCAGCCAGCTCTTAGGGACATCCTGGGGACAGGGCTGCTCTAGGAGCAGGAGGCCACTGTGTTCAGGAAGAACTGACCGCAGATGGAAGTACCTGGCCTGAAAGATAGTCAGGAGGCTGCTGGGCAGGCCTCCTTTCCTTCTGTCCGTCCAGCACCTGGCTGGCTCTTCCCGCCTGAACACGGCTCTGGCTCAGCGGGGAGCATCTACTTCCTCCGTTCCCACCTGCTCCTGACAGCTGTCCTGGTCAGTCTTGACTCTGGCCACTACACTGGGAGTCACTTCTGAAAACTTCTCTGGGTCTCAGGCCTTCCCCGAGGTCAGTGGTGTGAGGATGAGGGCTCAATCTAGTAATGAATGAGCTTGTCCCATTAAACCCACTGACAAGTGTGTGCTTCCTAAGACAAGGCATCTTCACAGAAACCAGGGGCTCAGGCAGAATGAGATGGGTGGGTGCTGCCTGCTGGCCCAACTATATCTCAAGTTCAACAAGTCATCTGCTGACCACTCTGTCCATATGCTTAACTATCCAGCTCTATCTTGGGGTTTCTTAGTGCATCTTCCTTAAAAATCCAACTTAGAAATCATTGATCTATACCAGTGGTCAGCAAACTGCGGCTCACGCACGAGCCACGGTTTGCTGCTCTGCTGACTAATGAGTTTGCTGACCACTGACCTAGACTCTCAATTCCAATAATTACAGGCTGTTGTTGTTCCTTGTGATTAAGCCCCTGTACCAAGGTTTTGCCCAACTGCATCTTTTCTCTGCCCACTTCTCTAATTACTCTTACTCACCCCAGTCACCCTTGGTGAGTAGCTTAACGCATAAGACTAGTATGAGCTGAACTGATTCTCTTTTGCCAGTGGTCCCCTCATTTATTTAAGTTTCTTGAAGTGATGTAATCCATTTTTTGTTAACCTTCCCTTCTGTCCCACCCTCAACCCATATGGACAGTTAACAAAATACAGATATTGAAAACCAGGCCTACTAGCACGTGCAGGCAACTCGCTTTTCTAGCAAACCAGCCAGAAGAAGCCCGGGGAGGGTGCCGTGTGCGGGAGGCCCGTGTCTTACCCCGATGTGCTGGAAGAGCCAGGACCGCATCACACTGGTGGCGTGCTTGGGCAGAACGCCCCTCTTGTTCTTGGACGAGCCATCGTCCGGATGCAAGATGCTCAAATCTTGGTTTAACTGCAACTGAAGCTTTTAAACATTGAAAGATAACGTTAGAGAGCACAGAAAATTATGACACCTCCAAGTATCTCACCGCTTCTGATGGAGAAAATACCCAAGGACCTCAGAGATAAGGGACATACCCTGGAAGCCTGTTCGGGCTGCTTTTAGGCTTTGGTTCCCGCTGTCTCACAACTGTTACACTAGTGCCTCGGCCATGCAGCGGCCCCTCGCCGGCAAGGCAGATGGGAAGGATGCTGAGAAGGCCCCCGAGTCATTCGCCTGCAGACAGGTGAGCCCCGTCTCTCATGCAACACCTGCTCTCATCGTGCTTCTTCTAGGAATGGATGTGATAACACCCAAGCTTTAAAGCAACCACTGAGAATGGACAGGGAAGCTGAAAGGACCCCTAATTGAAGGGGGGTCGGTCGTTCAGCCATGCCAGCTGGACAGAGGGGAAGCAAACAGCAACACACAAAGTGCAATGAAGAGGGCACAAAGTGACGGCCTCCTCGGGGGGCTCCACAGCCTCTGGGAACACAGCCTCCCCCTTCCCTGAGGAAGGCAGACAGCACTTTGTCATTCCATTTCAACAGGAAAGAGTGCACACGACAGTTCTCAGATGAATGTCTCCTGCAAACCTGAGAAAAGACTTGATGTTACCAAGCCCAACTCAGGCCAGCATGTTTCCCAGGCTCAGCCTCTCTCCCAGCGTGCCTGCAGAGATGGTGACACAGTGGTCAGTGCAGGGAAAGGGAAGACAGATGCCCGGGACCCTTGAACAACACGGGTTTGAACTGTGCAGGTCCTCCTATACGCCTGCACAAAAATGCAAACCCAGGCTGTTCAAGAGTCAACTGCACGGCTTACTAGGAACTCAGTATGGACACATGGTGGGGGGGGGGGTGGGGGGTATCTATGCTGCTTCTTGTGCTTTAATTCAGAACTTACATGTGACTCTCACTCTACAGACAAATGAGCATCAGCTTCTACAGATTCATTTCAATAGAATGTACTCATAAACATAGTTTAAAGGATTTCGAAATTCACTTTTTCACCATTTTATTTGTATTTCCTCTGGATATACATCATCCTATACAATAAAAGCCTAATATGCTAAGTGTCTGGTTGTCCAATCAAGGCATAATATGCTAATGGTATGCTAAGGCCACTCAACCGCTTGCACTGACCACCAGGGGGCAGAAGCTCCGAACAGTAGGTTAGCTTGCTGCTGGGTTCTGGCCAATCCCCGGCTGGCCAAGCTCTGGCGTCCCTCCCTGGACTCGATCATCCACCAGTGGGTCCCCCAGCCTGGCCTGCACCTGCTCGCCATATGGGCTGAGGGACACCCCCCCACCCCCCTAGTGCAAGAATGTCATGCACTGGGCCTCTAGTTTGGGGTATATTTTTCAAAAGCCTGAACACCAACATCTAAAAGACATGAAATTTATGACTTGAAGAAGATATGAAGACCACTAATTGTATCTAAAATTTCTTAAAATTCAAGATATACTAGTAACCGAGGGCATAACTGTGTTTTTGGAATGTATTTGTTCGTTAAAGAAGCGAAAGCAAATGGTATTAAGCACCATCTGTATGTCAATGTTCATGTACAGGGAAAAGAATGAAAAATGAACTTTTAAAACTAACTCCAAAGTACCAGGGACAAAATTTAGTTTGTTTGCTCTCTCTGTCCCCATTCAATATGTGACGTTCTTCATGAAACCCGACATGTGCTTCAGTGTTGCTTTTCTGTGCCAGGCAGGCTCGGAAATAGGCTAAGTGACAAGGGATGGCCCTTGACTCCCCTTTGAGGATGCCTCCGGGAGGGGCCGGGGGCGCCAACCAAGCCAGAGAGAGAGCAGGTCAGGGCCCACTCACCCACTGGGCCCCAGCAAAGCCTGGGCCTGGACAAAACATGGGATTTAAAAGCCGAGGAAACTGGCTGAAAGTCTGTTTAAGAAGCAGTATGGCCCTCAACTTTCCCCCATCATTCTCCGCAGGTAACTACTCTGCCGCCACCCCTGCAGCAGGCTCAAGGTTTCTTTCCCAAAGAAACAGACCAGCGGTTCCAGACTTGGCACATGAGCATGGCTGGAGGGTGGAGTGAGGGGCGGGGCTAGAAAGAGGGGTGAGGGAAGTCTGCACACAAAATGGGAGACCCCAAGCTCTCCTGCCCCTGACCTATGCAGTGATCAGAGAGCCCTTCTCCAGAGAAACTAAGGAAGAAATGAATGAGAGGGTGGAGTCAGCCAGCCCCAAAGCCAGCCTGCCACAGCCCAGCACTTGACAAGCACCAAACAGCTTTCGTGTTTACATTTAAAAGGGCAGCCAGGTGTCCCCTAAACACTTGAAAGGCAAGCCTCCATCACAGAAAGCAGACACCAAAGTGAATAAACTCGAGATGCAGAGAAAACAGAAAGTATGCAGAAATCAAAGAAAACTTCAGCCATCATGAACCAAAAATAGAACGCAGGGTAAAGGAGGTAAAGAAAAGTATTAGAAATTAAAACAATGCTGAAAATGTTAAGCTTTATAGAGGGGTTTGAAGATAAAAGAAAATCCCTCAGAAAGGAGGCAAAAAGTTGGCAGTGGGAATACAAATACAAAAATGCAGACATCAAGAGATGGGTCATCAAAGAACTGGTACGCATGTGTATAAACATAACCATGGGCACAGACATCAGGGGTGAGGGCGTGAGGGCGTGAGCGGGGGGGGGTGTGGGGGAGCATTGGGGGGATAAGGACACATATGTAATAATCAATAAAGAAAGGAAAAAAACAAAACAGAAATAAGAGATGGTTCAGAAGGGCTAATGGTCAGTTTAAGGGCCCTAGAAAAAGAATGTGGGGAGAATGGCTGTCACAGAGAGTTTAAGGAAATGGCCCAGAACAAAAAATATGAAGTCCTTCTGCCTCAACACCAAAAACTTTGAGAAAAGAGAAGCATCTAAAAGAGGGGGAAATGCAAGATTGGAAAACAGAACCACCACCAAGCTTCTCAGGGGCAACCCTGTAACTGGAACACATGATGAAATGCCTCCCCAGCTCCGGGTAAGCGACTCTCACCTGGACCTGCACATGGACACAGACTGCCTGTCAAGTACAGCACCAAAATCGAGTGACTTTTAGGTTTGCAAAGTCTCAGCAAAATGCACTTTCCATGCACATTTTCTATGGAAGTTATCAAAGTGGGCAGGAAAGCCAGAATAGAAGAAGATGTGGGCTCCGAGAGAAGGGAATCCGAGAGAAGTTGGTGTCAGAGGAAAGTCCAGGGATATGTGCTGTGCTGGCCCCGGACAGAGCAGCCTGGAGACTGGACACCAGGAGGGCCGAGCGCTCCTGGGCGGTACTGGTCCTGATGTGTTACCCAGGCTGGGAGGATGGGGAATCAGAGAACACTGGAGGATTTGGTCATCGATACCAGGACACTGAGCAAAGGGGGGGGGGGGGTTTCAAGTAGTGATTAGCTTGGGGAGAAGCATGCATCTGAACTGGAAAAGTGCTGCCACCATGGTTAGACACTCAGTTCAGTAGAAACCAGTATTGACAAGATGTTAACACTAAAAACAGACTCGACTACAGTGCACTCTATGAATGGGCAGGGCATGTGAAAAGACATGGGAGGGACCAGAATACAGGCTCCCTGACCACTATGAAGCCAAAACTAGATGTCTTAAGAGGCGAGTTAAAAAAGAAGGTCATAATTTATAAGCATGGAGGGCAGAAACAGAAGAAATGACTAAAAGACCTGACAGTGGTTGCCTAAGGCCACAGGGGTGGGGCTGAGGGAGGATGCGGCACAGAGGGTAGCACAGGAGCCCCTGCCATCTGTCCTGAGACCTTCAGCACACTGGACACCGACCTATGACATGGCAACTTGACTAGGGTAGTAGAAATAAGGCTGCTAGGCGAAGGAGAGGGAGAAACATCAACAAAATCTCACCTCTTGGTTACTTTTTTTTCCTCAAAAAAACGTTTTTTAAAAATAAATCTTTATTGTTCAGATTATTACAATTGTTCCTCTTTTTTCCCCCCCGTAGCTCCCCTCCACCTGGTTCCCACTCTGCCCTCTGCCCTTACCCCGACACTGTCCTCATCCATAGGTGTACAATTTTTGTCCAGTCTCTTCCTGCACCCCCACACCCATTCCCCCCCGAGAATTGTCAGTCCATTCCTTTTCTATGCCCCTGATTCTATTATATTCACCAGTTTATTCTGTTCATCAGATTTTTTATTCACTCAATTTTTAGATTCACTTGGTGATAGATATGTATTTGTTGTTCATAATTTTTATCTTTTTTAAAATATATTTTTCTTGTTTTTTTAGAGAAAGGAAGGGAGAGGAATAGAGTCAAGAGTCAGAAACATCCATGAGAAAAAAAACAGCGATCAGCTGCCTCCTGCACACCCCCTACTGGGGATGTGCCTGCAACCAAGGTATCTGCCCTTGACCAGAATCGAATCTGGGACCCTTGAGTCCGCAGGCTGACTCTTGAGTCCACTGAGCTAAACCAGTCAGGGCTTTACCTTTACCTTTTTCTTCTGCTTCCTCTTCTTAAAGAACACCTTTCAGCATTTCATATAATACTAGTTTTTTGGTGATGAACTCCTTCAGCTTTTCTTATCTGTGAAGCTCTTTATGTGACCTTCAATTCTGAATGATAGCTTTGCTGGGTAGAGTAATCTTGATTGTAGGTTCTTTCTATTCATCACTTCGAATATTTCTTGCCACTCCCATCTGGCCTGCATAGTTTCTGTTGAGAAATCAGCTGACAAAGGTATAGATAGTGCTCCTTTTAGGTAACCATTTTTCTCTTGCTGCTTTTAATATTATCTCTTTGTCTTTTGCTCTTGGCATTTTAATTATAATATGTCTTGGTGTGGTCCTCTTTGGATTCCTTTTGTTTGGGTTCTCTGCACTTCCTGGACTTGTGAGTCTATTTCTCTCTCCAGGTGGGGGAATTTTTCTTCATTATTTATTCAAATCGGTTTTCAATATCTTGCTCTCCCTCTTCCTTGGCACCCCCATAATTCAGATGTTGGTACGCTTTAAATTGTCCCAGACGCTCCTTACACTATCTTCGTATTTTTGGATTCTTTTTTCTTTTTGCTATTCTGGTTGGGTGTTCTTTGCTTCTTTGCATTTCAAATCTTTGACTTGATCTCTGGTCTGCTGTTGGATCTCTGTATATTATTTTTTATTTCAGTCAGTGTATGCTTAATTTCTAGTTGGTCCTTTTTGATATTCTTGAGAGTCTCACTAAATTTCTAGGAAGTTTCTAGAAAATTCTTGCAAAACCTTATAACTGTGGTTTTAAACTCTATATCCAGTCGTTTGCTTTCCTCCATTTCTTTCATTTGTGATCTGTTTCTTTGTAACCGCATTTTGGCTGCTTTCCTGAGTTGATAGAGTGGCTTTATATGCTAGGTGTCCTATAGGGCCCAATGGCTCAGCCTCCCCAGTTACCTGAGGTGGACACTCTTGGTGCATCCCTTTGTGGGCTGTGTGCAGAGTCCTGTTGTAGTTAAGTCTTGATTGCTGTTGGTATCATTGGGAGGAATTGACCTCCAGGCCAACTGGTTGTGAGGATCAGCTGTGTCTATGCTGGGAGAACTTTTGTGCTGCAGACACCTTTATGAGACAAGACTTGCAAAAGCCTCTGCGCTCAGCGTGGATGGGGCAGAGTCTCAGGGCAGAGCTACAGCAATGGCTTCCCATCAGCCCTGCCCTAAGACCCCCGTGTCTCAGTTTCCCATGGTAATTCCTGCAAACACCTCGGAGAGAAAGCCACCCTCATGTTCTACCTACTGCCAGACAGTCCAGTTTCTCCCCAAATGAGTCTAGGTCCCCAGAGTCTCACCCGGAACTGGAGTCCAGAGCAGTCGGGAGCTTTTGTCTCTCTCCCTATTGAGAAATTCACCCGTGTACTCAGTTGCCACCCTCTCCACCCATGTGCCTTCATATCTCTGCCTTCGGTAGCTCCTGTGAGCCTGTGCTTTTCTCTTTCCTTCTAGTTGTAGAATTTCCACTCAGTCAGCCTTCCTGTGGTTCTGGATGATGTCCGTTTTATCTTTTAGTTGTAGTTTTGAAATTGTTGTGCAAGGCAGCAGTTCAGGTGTTTACCTATGCTGCCGTCTTCGTTTCTCCACTCCTCTCAAAAAATGTTTTTAAATGGGTTTGTATTAGAAGTGTAATAAAATACTTTTCCCTAGGAATGCAATAGGAAGTGAGAATCCGAACCCTGCCCACTTCCCCACCGTGCTGATTCTTTCCAGGGAGCCGGGAGATGCTGGGCTAAATTCCCACTCTGCCCCGGCCATGTGCCCACAATCCTGTCCCACAGTGGGCAAGGACCCGTTCTGGGGGGGAGGGATGGGATGGCACAGGCACATCCAAGACTGCCACCACACTGCTGTGCTGGCGAGGTCCACCTGGATAATGCCACCACCAGAGTAACAACAGGAGTCGTGATACTACCAATTCTCTGGATAAAACCAACCCTGAGCGTTTCTGACACAACAACACAGAAGCACTTGCTGGTAAATTACCCACTCTAATTATCTGAAGCACAAGAACCCAAACTTTGGCCATAAAAGAAGGAAAAAATAGCCCAGAGCAGCCTGAACAGCTGTGACAGAATCATACATATAACATGCAGGTTTTATTCAAAGAACACCCCTCCAAGGCCGCTCTCGGGTTCATTCTCCTGTTAGGAACCTGAGCAGCTCTTCTCTCTGGCTTTCCAGCTGCATTGGAAGCAAGAACAAGAAGGACAGGACAGCTAAGGACAAGGGCACAGTGGCCACTGTGGACCAGAGCAGGGGCAGCACAGGCAGAAGCAGGGAGGTACCCTCACTGGGGATTTGCCAAAGGGATTTGGGGAGTGATGTCACATTAAACATGATGAGGTGTTCTACTGAAATAATCCAAACTTGTTATGTTTGCTATTTAAACTAGTAATTTTTGTAAGAAAATTCAGTTAATTAGGAAACTTCTTTCTCAAACAGCAGAACATAGTATATAAGTGAGGTATTTGATTTTTAAAAGTTTCCCTCTAAGAGTAGTTCACTTTATTTAAAAAAATATATTTTTACTGATTTTTAGAGAGGAAGGAAGAAAAACATGGATGCTGGAATGAAACACTGACAGGCTGCCTCTTGCAGACCCTCCCCATCCCCACCAAGGATCAAGTCTACAATCTGGCCATATGTCCCCACCCGACATAGAACTGGCAGCCTTTCAGTGTAAGGGGTAACGCCCAGCCTACGGAGCCACGCCGGCCAGAGCAAGAACAGTTCCCTTTAATACTAGGCAACACTCAGGCCAGGTCCTGCTCTATGTTTACAGCTATTGCAAGTGGGCAACTACAGAAAAGGCAGGATGGCGGAGGACCCAGGGCCAACATGGGTGGGCCTAGCTCCTCTCTCACCCCCTCCCCTCCGCTCACTGGGAAGTCTCCTAGTCTCTGAGGCCTCACAACCACTCAGCCTTGACCAGCCCCAGCGTGACTGTCCAACAAAACCTCCCACGAATTCAAAGATCGGAACCCCGGACCACCTGTGCCGGCTCACACACATCCCAGGTCCCCTCAAAACACCCACATCCCCAAAGGGGGGCCTCAAAGTGGGTAAGAATATAGAAAATTATGTGCATAGGCTAAAGACAAGCAACTTACACAGGGAATCAGTGCTCTTAAATAAGAACGGGTAACAGAAACACTTTCTTATTTAAACCCAGCTAAATGTAAGAGTGTGTGCTTGTGTGAGTGTG
The DNA here is from genome assembly GCA_027563665.1 of Antrozous pallidus. Lineage (NCBI taxonomy): Eukaryota > Metazoa > Chordata > Mammalia > Chiroptera > Vespertilionidae > Antrozous > Antrozous pallidus. The sequence goes on along the minus strand of CM050514.1, from coordinate 7,614,785 downwards.
AGTGTGAGTGTGAGTGTGTGTGTGTGTGTGTGTCCAGAACTTAGACAGTTCTGAAGGACCACCAAGTTCAATCTCGTCTTACCAAAGACACAGAGAGGGTAGGACCATCCCAAGGTATTGGCATGTCACTGCACTTCAAGCTGTCACTTCTGCCCTGAAAGTGCCTCTGTGCTCTGGGAGCTGGTGGGCCACCAGGAGCAGCAGCAAACCAGCCTTCTTGAAGTAGAGCCCCCAGCGGGCATCATACAGAGGAAAAAGGGGAGCCCTCTTTCAGATTTCGTACCAGGGTGTGGGGGGGCATTAAGCAAGTGCCCCAGACGCCCCGAAGCCCTGCTCTGGCTTAGCAGAAGCATAGCAGAAAGGCGGAGAACAGTTTTTCAGAACTCACAGGCCCCAAACCCAGCCAATACTCTCATGCTGGAGGTGGGGGCAGCTGGGCATGGTCTCAAAAACCTGCCTGCGGGGCTGCTGTGAGCTGGGGCTGGAGGGGGAGCACGTCCACGCGGCTTCAGAGCTCCTGGTGCAGACAACTGCACCACCCAGCATTAGACTGGACAACAGTGGTTGCTTAAGGGAACGGATGACAGATGATTTTTTTTTCTTCCTTGGACTTTTCTGAATTTTGCAACTTTTTTACAATGATAGATGTGAAGAGTAAAAAAGAAACAAAATACTGACATTCAGATAAGCTATCTTCACCCAGAGAGAATGGCTCCAGCCTGCCTCCACCTGCACTTCCCCAAATGGGCGCACCTCCTCCCCTCCCAGTCCTGCCCAAGGAACGGCCCACACACCTGGGAGTTCTGGATCCTGATTGTCCCAGGTGACAAGGCCTGTGTCACTACTTGGCCTTGAGGAGTGACGACTGTAACAGGCTGATAAACTGTGCCACCTCAGAAAGGAAGAAGAAAAAAAATTAAATTTATGTCTCAATGATTTAAAACCAATATTCTCACTGTATTATGAAAGGAATAAAATCTGTAGTTTGATGAGCTTTTTACATCTTTCAAGTGATTGATACTTTGCTAGCTGACTTGTCACTGTCAACTGTCGAAGTGAACTCACTGCACAGGCAGTGCCCAGGTGACACTGCTGACGGGCACCCCAACTGTCCTCACAGACAGTGCCCAGGTGACACTGCTGACGGGCACCCCAACTGTCCTCACAGGCAGTGCCCAGGTGACACCGCTGACGGGCACCCCAACTGTCCTCCAGACAGTGCCCAGGGCACGGCTGGGTTAGGGGGTCTGCACTTCCTTGCCTTTTGCTTGCCCGTTTTCCACTTTCCCCGCAATTAGAACTATCAGAGGACTTGGCCAAAGGTTTCAGATGACAAATACTTTTATTATGTTTCTCTTTTTGGTCAAATGTGCTTTATTTTGCTGTGGAGGTTTTCATTTGTGCTATTACACGGGGTTCTTAGTGTAAATTGCTTCCCTCCTTATATTTTCATGATGGTCTTGTATTTGTGATGTTCTAGGTGCAACAGGGAACTTGAAAATCTGTCCCCTTCCTATGATGGTTTTTATTTTTTAATTTAATTAAATTAATTTGTTTTATTTTATTATTTATTTTTATAATTTTTTATTGTTTAAAGTATTACAAATGGTAGTATATATGTTTCCTTCCCCAGCCTCCCCTATCCCCCAGCCTCCCCTATCCCCGAGCAGATGACCTTACGTGCCGCCGCCCACCCCCGCTCCAGTGTCTGGTATCCATTGGTTATGCTTATATGTATGCATACAAGTCCTTCGGTTGATCTCTTACAGCCCCCGCCCCCCCAACCTCCTATGATGGTTTTTAAAAATATATATTTTTATTGATTTTAGAGAGTAAGGAAGGAGACAGAGATAGAAACATCAATGATGAGAATCACTGATGGGCTGCCTCCCGCACACCCCCTACTGGAGATCGAGCCTGCAACCCAGGCCTGTGCCCTTGGCCAGAATCGAACCTGGGACCCCTGTGATGGTTTTCATCATATAAGTTAGATCAAGACTAAGACTGCATTTTTATTTGCTTGTCATCAACTAATGACACAACTTAAGATTTTTCAGGTGCTGTTAAGAGCACATTTAAAAACAGTTATTTGAAAATTACAATTAGTTTTTGCTATAAAGTTCCAATTCCTATACAAAGCTTTTCTTCCCAACATTTTTTGGTAGGGAAACAATTTGCATGAAATATTTCTCATTGAGAATTAACAAGAAACAAGCATTCAAAGAAGCCTAGATTATGGGACTTCTATCAGGGAAGTGGCATTAATTTAAAATTATGTTTATGCAAGTCTCCATTTTACTGCGAAGGACTTTTTCTGTAAAGGTCAATGAAAAGGTGTTCTTTTTTCCATCACCATACCTGCCACTGTTGCCATAGTTACATTCCCCTGTTGCAGCGCGGATGCAGGCACCACAATTCCCTGGGGGCTGAGAGTGCCAGTGATGGCACTTTGAATCTGCTGTAAGTCGGAAATACACAGGAAGGGATTATTAGAACACAGAACATCCATATTTAAAACTTCCTAACAAGTGGTATAATGGCATGACTAATAAAGGAGATGCTTGAGGCAAAGAGCACAATCAGATGACAAGCCTTCCATGAAGCAGGCTCTACATATCTGGAAACCAGGAGAGGGAAGTCTGACTGAATATTAAATGTGATGATTGATACTATGATATTAGTTTCAATTTGGCTTCCAAAGATTATCTTTCATCTCACCGCATAGTAACCACACCTTAACAGTCTTGGAGATATGACTAGGAAGACCAAAATTATCTGTCTTATCACACAACTTTCCCATTCAATTTGGTAAAAAGACTTTTGATTTTCTAAGAACCAATGCCTCCTTGAATGTATGAGCGCTTTCAGAAGATTACCCCACAGGCTTGGGAGGCTCTGAGTGGTGATGGGGAGTCACCCCGGGCCCACATAGCTTCCTATCATCCCGACCTCAGCATAGGGCACGCATGAGCCCCACCTCCCTATGTGCCCATTGTGTTTGGAGTACTTGGCCTAGGCATGCCCCACGGCACGCTCCAAGTAAACATTTGTAAACACCTCGTCAGAGATTCTAATGATCTGACATTAGATCCAAATTGGTCAATTTACCCAGACTGAAGGCTGAGTTTGTGGTTCACAGGGAGAGGATCCCTATACCTGGCATCTGGCATGAGCTCTGTAAATGCAGGCACCCAGACATTTGAGCAGTTAAGTAGCATAAATGAGTGTCATCCAGAAGCGACTGCTCTGTGGGCACAATGTGAGTGTGCAAGCTTTGGTAGGCGTTCACAAAGTAGGCTACTTTAACTTGGTCAGAATAAACCTAAGCTATCAAATCAATAACCCAACCTCATATATCAATAACCTAGAAAAAGAGGAACAAAATAAAACCAAAGCAAGCAAAAGGGAGGAAATAATAAAGATCAAAGTAGATAACAATGAAATTGAAGGCAGAAAAACAACAGAGAAAAACGAAAAGATCAATACATTGATAAACCTCTAGTAAACTAAACAGAAAAAAAAAAGCAAATTACCAATATCAGAAATGAAACAGGGGAGATCACTGAAGACCTTGCAAACATCAAAAGGAGAAAAAGGAATACCATGAACTCAACATATAAACTTGACATAGTAGACAAAATCCAATATGAAGTAGATAATTTGAATAGCCCTATAGCTATTAAGGAAACTAAATTTGTAATTTGAAAAGCTCCAAAAAAAGAAATCTCCAGGTCCAGGTAGTATCACTGAAGAATTCTATCAAACATTTGGAGAAAAATTAATACCAATTCTAACCCCTCCCTAAAAAAACAGAAAAGCATGAAATACTCTCCAATTCATTTTCTGAAGCTTGTATTATCCTAATACCAAAATAGATGAAGACTGCACCAAAAAAGATAACTACAGGCCAATATCCCTCAATATAGACACAAAAATGCTTAACAAAATATTAGCAATTAGAAGAAAATTCAGGAATCCATATAAAAATAATTACACGCCATGACCAAGTGCAGTTTATTCCAGGAATGCAAGGCTTGCTCAATATTAAAAAACTCAAAGTAACTGCCATATTAACAGGCTAAACAAGAAAAATCACATAATCATATCAATCTACACATGTGAAAAAATTCAGTGTAATAAAAAGTCTCAGAAAAATAGGAGGGTAACTTCCTCAATTTGATAAAGAGCATTTACGGGGGAAAACTACCATGAAAATAAAAATTAATAGTGAAAGGCTAAATATTTTTCCCATAAGATTGGAAACAAACAATCTGCTCTCACCAATCCTATTCAAGATAGTACTAGGTGTTGCAGCCAATGCAATAAGGCAAGAAAAGGAAACAAAAAGTATACAGATCACTAAGGAAGAAACAAAACTGTCCTTATTTGCAGATGACATGACTAGATAGGCAGAAAGTCCTAATGACTCTATAAAAAGGACTCCTAGAACTAGGTAAGTGAGTTCAGCAAGTCCACAGGATACAAGATAAACATTTAAAAACCAACTGCATTTCTATAAACTAGCATGACACAAGTTAAAAATATACCATTTACAATTGCTCAAAAAAACAAAAACAAAAACTGCACACAAAAATACTGAAGTGTAATTCTAAAAACACATGTGCAGGACTCCTGTATTGAGAACTAATGAATGAAATCATAGAAAGAGTAAATGAATGGGGAGATACACCATGTGTGTGAGCTGAAAGAGTTAACATAGTAAAGATTCAATTATTCCCAAAACAACATACAGGTTTAATGCAATTCCTATCAAAATTTTAGTAACATTTTTTGTAGATACAGACAAGATTATTCTAAAATTTATATAAAAGAACTAGAAATAGCTCAAATATTTTGAGAAAAGAATATTTTGAAAAAGAATAGTGAGAGGAATCAGTCTACTGAATTTTGATATTATACAACTATAGAATTCAAAACTATATAGTATAGATATATAAAGTTGAACAGAACAAAGGACACAAAAATAAATCTTACATTTACATATATATGCCCAGCTGACTTTTGACAAGGTGCAAAAGCAATTCAATGGAGGAAGGAGTTTTTTTAACAAATGGTGCTGGACAACTGGACATCCAGAGGCAAACAAATGAACCTCAGCCCAAATCCTCACGCTTTATACAAAAGTTAACTCAAAACTGACCATGGATTTAAATGTAAAATATAAAACTTATGGAAAAACAATGAGAGAAAATCTTTGGGATCTAAGGCTAGGGAAAAGATTTTTGACACCAAAATCACGACTCATAAAGGGAAAAGTTGGTAAGTAGGAATTATCAATATTAAAAAATGTTGAATAGCCAAGTCCAGAAATAAATTCTTGCTTATACAGTCAATCTACAACAAAGGAGGCAAGGATACACAATGAGGTAAAGACAGTCTCTTCAATAAGTGCTGCTGGTGATGGATGTTTCTCTCTCATTGATGTTTCTAATTCTCTATCCCTCTCCCTTCCTCTCTATAAAAAATAAAAACCAATAATATATATATATATATATTTAAAAGTGCTGCTGGGGCCGAAACTGGTTTGGCTCAGTGGATAGAGCGTTGGCCTGCGGACTGAAGGGTCCCAGGTTCTATTCTGGTCAAGGGCATGTACCCTGGCTGCAGGCACGTCCCCAGTTGGGGGTGTGCAGGGGGCAGCTGATCAATGGTTCTCTCTCATTGGTGTTTCTGACTTTCTATCCCTCTCCTGTTCTTTCTGTGAAAAATCAATAAAATATATAAAAAATAAACAAAATAAATAAAGTGCTGCTGGGAAAACTGAATAGATATATGAAAAATAAGATAAAATGATACCACTTTCTTAAACCACTTACAAAAATAAACTCAAAATGGGTTTAATACTTAAATGTAAGAGCTAATATCATAAAACTCCTAGAAGAAAACATAGGTAGTAAACTCTCTGACACTGGTCTTAGTAATATCTTTGTGGATATATCTCCTCAAGCAAGGAAAACAAAGAACAAAATAAACAAATGGGACTATATCAAACCAAAAAGTTTTTCCACAGGAAGAAAACCATCAACAACAAAAAGACCACTTACTGAATGGGAGGAGATATTCACAAATGATATATCTGATAAGGGGTTAACATCCAAAATACATAAGGAATTCATATAACTTAACAACAACAACAAAAAAAACCAATTAAAAATAGGCAGAAGAACTGAATAGACAGTTTTATAAAGAGGACATACAAACGGACAACAAACAAAAGAAAAATGTTCAGCATCACTAATTATCAGAAAACTGTAAATTGCTCTTTTGCTTCCTACAGGGGCAGAGGGCCAAGCCCGGGCTTATAATAAAGGTTCTATGCTATTGCATCGGGAAAAAAAAAAACCCCAAAAACTGTAAATTAAAACCACAAAGAGATTATCACTTCACACCAGTCAGAATGGCTATCATCAATAAATCAATAAACAAGTGCTGGCAAAAATGTGGAGAAAAGGGAATCCTCATGCCCTGTTGGTAAGATTGCAAATTAGTGCGGTCACTATGAAAAACAGTATGGAGGTTCCCACCAAAATTAAAAATAGGACTGCCATGTGACCTAGCACCTTCACTTCCAGATATTTATCCCAAGAAAACAAAAACAGTAATTAAAAAAGATGTAGTCACCCCTATGTTCACTGCAGCATCTATAATAATAAATTATAACAATAAGAGTGTAGTATGCTAATTGGACCAGACATCTTTCCGGACAATCTTCCGGATGAAGCCAGGGCTTCAGGGGAAGCCCGGGTACTGGGTATGGGAGGGAAGCCAGAGCCAGCCAGGGAAAGGAAGGCTTACTCTTGGAGGAATTTTGTGCATTGGGCCTCTAATTATTTATAACAGCCAACGTATAGAAGCAATAGCTGAGTGGCTAAAAAAGATGCAGTACATATACACAATGGAATTTTATTATTCAGCAATAAAAAGAATTAAATCTTGCCATTTGAGACAACATGGATGGAGCTAGAGGTTATTATGCAAAGTAAAATAAGAAAGATAGAAAGGGACAAATACCATATGATTTCACTTATATACAAAACCCAAAAGAACAAAACAAATGAATAAACAAAAAAAGACCCAGAGATATAGAGAACAAGCTAATGGTTGCTAAAAGGAGGGTGAGGTGGATAGATGGGAAATAAAATTTTTAAATAAATAAAATAAAATAAAGACGGGGGGTGGGGTGAATGCTTGCTCTGCAAAAGACACTGATAAGAGAATAAAAAACAAGCTACAGACTTGGAAAAATATTTGAAAAACATATATCCAATAAAAACTAGTATCTGGAATACTCTCAAAAGCCTATAGTTTAAAAACAATCCAATTAGGAATTGGGCAAAAGATGTGAGAAGACACTCTACCGAAGAGGACACACAGGGGAAAATGAGCACATAAAAAGACAGCGTCATTGGCCACAGGGAGACGTTAGTTCCAGGCACAATGAATGCCTCTGCAATCTATCAGAACGGCTACAATAAAACAGGGCTCCAAGGGGGAACCTTGAGGACATATGCTGAGTGAAAGAGCCAAACACAAAGGACAGCCCAGCGGGGTGGCTCAGTGGCTGAGCCCCAACCTCTGACCCCGGAGGGCACGGGTTGGTTCCTGGCAGGGCAGTCCCCAGTGTGGGGCATGAAAGAGGCAGCTGCCCCATGATTTTCTCTCATAATGTTTCTAACCCTCTCACCCTCTTCCCCTCCTCTCTGAAAACAGTAAAATATATATATATTTTAAAAAAGGACAAATGATTTGCCTTACGTAAGGTCCTTAAAGGAATCAAATTCATACAGACAGAAAGTAGAATGGTGGGTGCCGGGGGCTGGGATAGGGGCATGGGAGTTAGTGTTTAATGAGGACAGAGTTTCAGTTTGGGAAGGTGGAAAGTTCTGGAAATGGATGGTGATGTGGATATACAGTGGGAAAATAAGCACATAAAAAGTATAACATCATTGTTGTGGTTGCACAACAATGTTAATGTGCTTAATGCCACTAAATTGTACACTTAAACATGGTTAGGATGGTACATTTTGTGATATATGCTAATTTTTAAAAATCCTATATAATAAAGAGTTAATATGCTAATTGGACCAGACAGCGGAATGACCTTCCGGAATGACCAGTGGGCAGGGGGCCAGGCCATGGGGCCGCAAGGCAGCCGGGGCTGGGAGGGCAGAGCCCCTTGCGCGAATATTGTGCACTGGGCCTCTAGTATATTTTTTTAAAAGGAAAAAAGAGCCGAGACCGGTTTGGCTCAGTGGATAGAGCGTTGGACTGCGGACTGAAGGGTCCCGGGTTCGATTCCGGCAAGGGCATGTACCTTGGCTGCGGGCACATCCCCAGTAGGGGGTGTGCAAGAGGCAGCTGATCGATGTCTCTCTCATTGATGTTTCTGACTTTCTATCCCTCTCTCTTCTGCTCTGTAAAAAATCAATAAAATATATTAAAAAAAAAAAAAAAAGGAAAAAAGAAAGAAATGGATGGAACTCCAGAAACAAAGGACCCAGGGTCCAGTATACAGATTGGGGCCTCATTGCATTCACTGGATGAAGCCAGATGGAGGGTGTTTGGAATTCACTCAGCCCAGGCTAGAGTCAGACATCTAGAGGGCCAGGACAGCCATTAAGACAGCCTTGTGATTCTGAGGGCTGGTGTTCTCAGGATCAACACAGCTCATCTTTGTAGACGCTACAGCAACCAGGAAGTAGAGCAGGACCCGAACACAAATACCTGGGACTGGACAGGGGAGTACGGGCTTCCAGGTTCTCCACTTAAGAGAGTTTCACTGTTCATTTTCGTTTTTAGACAAGCAATATAGCGACTGCAGAAGTCTTTGCAGAGTTCATTAACCTTTTCCAGCTCAAGAAGATGAATACGCAAAACCTGGATTGCTTTGACCATCTAGAAGCAGAGAAAATGAACACTTTCAGACAAGGATAAGGCAGCATGATGTTCAGTCATAATCATCATCATATAACCTCTCTCTGTTATTAGCCTGAACCCTGCACAGCCATCGCCATCTGTGCTGCCAGTGAGAGAAGTGGAATTACATCAGATATTGTGCAAAATGACAAATCGTCCCAGCACCAGACCCGTGCTTCCTAAGGAAGACAGACAATGCCAGTGCGACCTCAGCAAACACAGTGCCAGGACCAACCAGACCTCAGCCAGCTTCACCACCGCCTCGGGCCCCCCAAGCCAGTCCTCACTCTGTTCCTGCTCCATCTGGAAACCAGGATGGACCCAGACTCACCTCCTAGGTGGTTCTTAAGTTTAATAACATTCAACTTACCAACTCTGTCTTTTATGGATTGTGCTTTTGGTGTCAAGTCTAAGAACTCTTTGCCTAGCCCTAGATCCTAAAGATTTTCTCTTATGATTTTTCTAAGTTTATGACTTTGGATTAATTCACTACACTTTGTCCCACAGCAGTGGATGAAACCATTACCACAGGCAGCGCCTTCTCCTGTGACCTTGGATAGTAATTCATAGTATTTGTGGAGGGACCCAATCAGCCAGTGAGTCAATAATGAGGAATGCCAAGCATCCAGCTCTGCCAGGCCCTGTGCCCTAACACCAGTCAGGGGAGCCACGGTCCTTGCCAGTCTGGGGCCACTGTGGCCGCTTCTGCCCCTCACTCGCTGATGGCTGTATGAGAAATGAGAAGCAGAGAGAGCCTCTGGTTCTAAATCCAAAAGGGTGGGCACTGTCAGTCCCATTTAAAAGATAGACAGACGGGCTCAGACTCTATTATTGGGCAATAAGGGTTAAATATATAATGAGAAATGTAAACATCAGCAATGAAGACCTGGGCAGTTTATTCGAGAGAAAGATTTCCAAAGACCCTTTCTGCTGACCGGAGCCTGGCAAAGGTTTTGATCTGGGAGCTAAGCTAGCACAGCGGGCTTCAACAGAAGTCCAGTGAGGACCCCAGACACGGCTGACAGCGCCCCACAATGGCACCACTCCCCGTGGGTGCAGCAGTGATGTGAACGCCAAAGAATTCTCCATTTCCTTCAGGAAGCACAGAGAACCCTGAATTGTAGAACACTGCATCTGGGAGGAGAGCACTTACATGAGACAGACTGGCTTCAGACGGAAGAACCAAGGGAGGTCATGAGGTGCCTCGAGCCTGTCCCTGCTCAGTGCTGTTGGGCCCCAAGTCTTTTTTTTTCTAATTTTAATATATTTATTGATTTTTTTACAGAGAGGAAGTGAGAGGGATAGAAAGTCAGAAACATCGATGAGAGACGAAACCGGTTTGGCTCAGTGGATAGAGCATTGGACTGTGGACTGAAGGGTCCCGGGTTCGATTCCGGTCAAGGGCATGTACCTTGGCTGCAGGAACAACCCCAGTAGAGGGCGTGCAAGAGGCAGCTGATCAATGTTTCTTTCTCATCAATGTTTCTGACTTTCTATCCCTCTCCCTTCCGCTCTGTAAAAAAATCAATAAAATATTAAAAAAAAAAAAAGAAAGAAACATCGATCAGTTGCCTCTTGCACACCTCCTACTGGGGATGTGCCTGCAGCCAAGGTAAACGCCCTTGACCGGAATCGAACCCAGAACCCTTCAGTCCATAGGCCGACACTCTATTCACTGAGCCAAACCAGTTTCAGCGGGCCCCAGGTCTTGATAAACTTTGTCATCCACCACAAATCAGTGTGAGCCTCAAGACAGGGCTGTCTCAGAGAACAGACTCATGTGTCCATGGTCACAGAAAAGCCAAGGACTGAAGCTGAGCATCGCCATGCTGCCTGAGAAGCAAGGCAGGTGAGCACGTCAACCCCGATGAACCTTTCACATGTTTAGGAGAGAACTGAATCCCCTGGTCCATTTAAGATGGAGGCTGAGCCAGCTTATTTGCTAGGAGGAAAGGGTAACGAGAGAAGGCTGGAAGACATTCAAGTTACACACACACACACACACACACACACACACGTTATCTCATGAATTGTACAATGCTCCCCTGTGGCAGAACTAGAAAAGTCTAAAGTTTTAACTGGAAGTTTAACATTTATTGAACAGATTTTAAATTTGGAAGAAATAAAAAATAAAACGTTAATTTACTCACTAAATTGTCAGTTTCTGGATCTTCACAAAAGAAGGGTTTCCCTTCCTTCTCTTGCTTCCTTACAAAATTTTCAATGTCCACATCAAAACTGGCAGAAGTTGTACCTTCTGAGCCCTGCGTGGATTGCTCGCATTTTTCAAACAACAAAGCTAATAACGGAAAGAGTGGATGCCTGGGGGGGAAAGAAAAAAATGCAGAGTCTACATATGGCATGAGAACGTTTGGTGTGTACGTATGTACACATTATCTGACATATCAACTTCGTTAAAATATAATTCATGTAATATATAATTTATCTCTTCAAAGTTTACAATTCAACAGTTTTTAGTACATTCACAAAGTTGTGTAACCATCTTAATCAATTCTAGAACATTTTCATCATCCCCCAAGGAAACTCTGTAGCCATTAGCAGTCACTCTCTATTTTACCCCTAAGTCCCATCCCCAGGCCTCCACTAATCTGCTTTCTGTCTCTATAGATTTGCCAATTCTAGACATTTCATATAAAACTAGAGGCCTGGTGCATGAGATTCATGCATGGGGCAGGGTCCCTAGGCTTGGCTGGTGATCAGGGCCGATCGGGGCCTTCTGGCTACAGGCCGGGGTCTTCCTTCCCCAACTGCCAGCTGCCGGCTGGGGCCTTCCTTTGTTTGGCGCCGAACACTGGTGGTCAGTGCACATCAGAGCGAGCGGTGAACTACCAGTCTCCCAAGGGGACAATCTGCATATTAGCCATATACATATATATGTATATATAAAATGTATTTAGATGAGACCCTTTGTGTCTGGCATCTTTCACTTAGCATGTTTTCAAGACTTGTTGCTGCTATAATAGGTACCTCATTCCTTCTTTATGGCCAAATAATATCCATTATATGGATGTACAGTTTTAAAATTTACATTTAGGTTGATAGTCCATTTTGAGTAACTTTTTGTATAAGATGTCAAAGTAGGTCAAGGATCTTTTTTTCTGAATATAGATATCCTATTTATTGTTCTAACACCATTTGTCCAAAAGTCTACCTTTCCTCTTACTGAATTGTTTTCACACCTTAGCTAAAGGTCAAATCATGTTTTTGTAGATTTATTTCTGGACTCTCTCTGTGGCATTGATCTGTGTGTGTTTATCCCTTCACAAATATCACAATATCTTAATTACTATAACATGATAGCAAATCTTAAGATCAAATAGATTTGATTCCTCCTTTATTCTTTTTCAAATTTGTTTTAGTTGATCTAATTCTTCTGACTTCTATATAAAATTTAGAATGAACTTGTCTATATGCACAAAACTATCTTGATAAAATTTAACTGGAATTGTATTAAGTCTATAGCCTGGTTTTAGGAGAACAGACATCTGTATTATGTTGAGTCTTTGAATCCATAAACATGGTATGTCCTGCCATTTATTAGGCTGTCTTTGATTTGCTTGCATCAGCATTTTATAGGTACAGATTTATACCTCAGTGTTTTGGAATTCTGGTAAATGTACTATCTTTTTGTTTTCTGTTCCCATTTGTATGTTACGGGTATAGAAATAGGGCTGGTTTTCGTGTGTTGCCTATGTAACCTGTGACCTTATTAAATTCACTATGTACCTGGAAGTCTTTCGGTAGATGCTGGGATTTTCTATGTCAATAAGACATATTGCACAATCATGTCATTTGTGCATTGAGCCAGTTTTATTTCTTCCTTTTAATCATTCTCTTGTTTTACTGCACTGGATAGGACTTTTATTACAGTGCTGAATAAGAAGAGTTAGGGTGGACATTTCTCATTCCCAAACTTAGGGGAAAGTATTCAATCTTTCTCCATCAAGTCTGATGGGAACTGTGGGTTTTTATAGTTGCCCTTCATCAGGTTAAGAAAGTTCCCCTTTGCTGACCGTTTTAAATAATAATTGGCTCTTGATTTTGTCAAATGCTTCCCTGCATCACTTGATATGATCACACAGTGAATCTCGTTGGTTGATCTTTGAACAGTGAACTAGTCTTGCATTTCTGGCATAAACTCCACTTGGTCATTATATATTGTTTTATTATTTTTGTGGCTGGATTCAATTTGCTAATGTCTTATTGATGATTTTATGTCCAAATTCATGAGGCATACTTGTCTGTGAATTTCGGGGATTGCTTTGGTATCAGAGTGTTGCTCAGTTTGTAAAATGAATTGGGAAGTATTCTTCATCTTCTATTTTTCTAGATAAGATTGTGTAGACATGCTGCTTTTTTCTCATAACGTTGGTAGAATTCTTCAGTAAAATCATCTGGGCTTGAATATTATTTTTTACAAGGTGAACTAAAATGTGACTTATGTTACAAAACTTTTTTTAAAGAAAGGTATTAGAAATAACATCTTAATCGGAGAAAATCTTTACCCCAGTAGTTCCAGATGATATCTTACTCTGCCTAGCTAATAGCGCTAATGTTCCCTTTAACAAGGTTTCCTACTCTCATTATTCCTCTGAAACCCACATGCTTCACGTCTCTTCGCTACCTATAAATGGCCTGCTTGTCCACATCCATCGGTGTCTGGGACCCCGCAGGGGGAGGGCTCACTCCTTCCACATCAGGTTCAGAGCAGCTGGGATCTTGCTCCGTTTTTAACTCCGTTACTACTTGTATCTGGGAAAGGAAGAGGATACTTTTTGTTACTGAACGAGAAACAAATTGCTATTAAGTGTTCTATTATCAAACAGGAATGCAATGGGAAGGGTAACTGCCAGCTGTGTGACTGGCAACAATATAAATGATACCACCCACAGACTCCTTTTTAATTGAATGTTTAAAAAAGGCCAAAGATCAAATTTCCAAATCACTTAAAAACAAAGAGGACTGTGAAATGCTTATGATTTTCAAAATCATAATAACCAGACATTCCTGAAGGGAACTGGTCCACACGCAATCTCACGGCCTGCCTACCTGCAGGCCAGCCTCGTGCTCGGTAATACCGCAGTCAGAGAAGAGCAAGCAAAACTGTCCCAGCCTCCCTCGTCATAAAAACAACTCATACCCAATATGCGACACATCTCAGTTCTCCCCTACCTATGCTTAAACTTCAGGAATACATAAACTATCATTCTTTTAAAAAGTCACTCTATTCAGGAAATAAAAACCAGCTGTGTTTAAAGAAATAGTAATAAATATAAGAGGAAGTATTAAGATATTATCATTTAAATTGCTTTAAACTAGATGTTGTTTGTAGGTTAGGGAAAAAGTATTTAAGGTCTTAAACGTAAAGAATTCAGTTTGTAAAAATATAAAACGAAACTGCAGTAAACTTGTAATTATCCAGGAACAGATTACCTCCCACCCCTGCCAACCACAGCTGCCACACGGCTGCCCTCAGGAAGCAGCACGTTGGGTGCACTGGGGAGGGGCCTCCTCCCCAGGGGACGGGAGAGCCCAACCTGACCCCTCCCCCACACCCAGGGGCGGTGGCCAAGGAACGGTCCTCAGATCCAGGCTCTCCAAAGTCCAGAGCGACAATTCCATTCTGGTGCCTTTAAATGGCACAGTGTCCTTGGGAAATTGTTCTTCTCTCTCAAAAAAAATAAAACACTAACACAACGAACTAATGCCCACTCAAACATAGGTTTTGGGGGGCAAATCTGACAGCATTATAAAAAGCCTTAAGAGATTTGTTTCAATCTTTTCTAATGACTGTGAAAAAATAAATGTTCAACCTCACAGGAACGGTTAAGTAAATGTGGTATTTGTACACTGAATATGATTAAGTGCTTATGTTCTCACCGTGGCCAGGAAGCTCAGTTAGTTAAGAGTGTCATTCTAATAAGCCAAGGTTACGGTTCGATCCTCAATCAGGGGACATATAAGAATCAACCAATTAGTGCATAAATAGGTAGAACAGATCAATGTCTCTCTCTCCCTTGCTCTCTCTAAAAATAAAAAAAAAATTACCGTATTTTCCAACGTATAAGACAACTGGAACTGATGATGATAGGAGGAAGATAATAAAAAATAGAGAGCAAGTGCCGGGCAAGTCCCTGGCGAGTTAGCAACACCCATCATAACTGCAAGCTACGGTATTTTTTACACCGGGCGTATAAGACGACCCCGACTTTTGAGAAGATTTTTCTGGGTTAAAAAGTTGTCTTATACGCCAGACAATACGGTAATGTTTTCAGAGAGTTTTCTGTGTTGTGGGGAATGCTTAACTATTAAAATCAAGGGGCTTACCATCCCTCACCTACCCTCCCCCTCCCCACTGTGCCTGGCACTGCACTGCATCCTCCTGCATCAGAGCACAGGCAGGGAAGAAGACAGGGTAAGCACAGGACTATCACCTAACAGAGTATGCCAGAGGTGATCAGTGCTGGGAAGGAGAGAAGGTCAGAGAAAGGTGCAGTGGTAAGTAACCGGGGCAGGCAGGAGAGTGATGCAGGCAAAGACCTGCAGAACAGGGAGGAGCTCGCCAAGCTGCTGCCCGAGGGAAGTGGGAGGAAAAGTGAAGGGAAGAGCCAGGGCCCCAGGGCAGGCAGGTGCCCAGAAGTAAAGAAGGCAGAGATGAGTGCACTAGGGGAGGTTGCAGGGGGACCTGGGATCTGAGTGTCAGGCAATGAGGAAGGGGGGTGTTAAGGTCAGGCCTCAGCAAGGAGAGAGGAGGAGTCATCATTAGATTAGTCACTTGGAAATATAAAGGACTTACAGGTGAAAAGAGCAAGCTGAAACACTATCTCAATTCCTATAAGAAGCAAAAAGCACTTAAAAAGGTTTTAAAAACCTACAAAAGCAAACAAAAGCCAAGGCAACTAAACCAGAAATGGTACAAAACTGGTCACCAAGGAAAAGACATGAGAGTCAGCAAGGCTGGGGTGGCCGGGCTCAGGAGCCTCACCAATGGGGGGCTGTCACTTCCCACGGTGAGTTGACCCTACCCAGATTTGATCAATTGGTCGTATCCACTAAAATCCTCTAGACAGTGGTCGCCAATCGGTGGTCCATGAGGTCCGAAAGGTTGGTGACTACTGCTCTGGGAGGCCCTGACTGTTTGGTTCGGTGGAGGGAACATCAGCCCATGGACTGCAGAGTCCCGAGTTCTGTTCGGGTCAAAGGCTCCATCTCTGGTCGGCGTGTGTGCAGGAGGCAACCAACTGATGTGTCTCTCTCACATCAATGTCTCTCTCTCTTTCTGTCTCTCCCCTTCCCTTCCTCCCACTCTAAATATCAATGAAAAACATATCCTCAGGTGTGAGAATTAACAAAAACAAACAAAATCTTCAAGGAGGTGAGAAGAGAGCTCCTGGCACGGGCATTCTGTTCCTGCTCCTGCTTATGAGGTAGGTGGGAAGCAAAGAGAGCTGAATGTCTGCACTGGAAATCAGCTCCCAAGCTCCTGAGAAGAAAAGGGAATGGCCCCCCTGGAAGCACACAGAGTATCCCAAGAGAGACTGCACAGGACTCAGTAACCCCCCCCCCTTCCCAATCCCTTCAGGTCACAGAACATGAAACACCAGGGTAGCTTCACATAAAGCTACAACTTCCAGACAGTGTGAGGGCTGTCACGAAGCCACCCACATCCCAGCCAGTGTTGCTCAGTGGTTGAGTGTCTACCTATAAATAAGGAGGGCACAATTCGACTCCCGGTCAGCAGGGGTGTGAAAGAAGTAGCAAACTGATGGTTCTTTCTCATCATTGATGTTTCTATCTCTCTCTCCCTCTCCCTTCTCTGAAATCAATACAATCAGTCCTCGGGTTACATCGGAGATCCATTCCTATGGGGCAAGGTAACTCGATTGATTTTCGCCATAAGTCGGAACCCACCTACATAAGCACCTACATCACTCACATGGAGCACATACACAGCAGTAACGAAGTGAAACAATAAAAAAAATTTAAAAGAAAGATAACAATTCCTGACCTTTAGGAGTGGTAAACAATAAAAAACATAAAGCACATGTGTACATACACTGAAATGACAGAACTTGTTTATAAATAAATGGGAGATGGCTACATAACCACGAAACAACATAAGTTGAGTCCGACATAACCTGGGGACTGCCTGTATACACTGAGTGGCCAGATTATTATGATCTCTGAACGCATAATAATCTGGTCACTCAGCTTGCATCCTATATAATAAAAGGCTAATATGCAAATTGTCCCTTCTACCAGGTGTTCGACCAGCTGGCCAACCACCCATGTCCTCTCCCTCAGCCAGGCTGGCCAGGTCCCACCCATGCACGAATTCATGCACCTGGCCTCTAATATGTATATTAGAGGTGCATGAATACATACACACACACACACACACACACACACACACACACACACACACACAGTGGCCAGATTATTATGTGTTCAGAGATCATAATAATCTGGCCACTCAGTGTAAAAAGGCAAAAGATTTATATGGTCTGAAGAGAAATCAGAGCATCACTCAATGTATAATTAAGAGAAACCACACCCACAGCCTTGGCTGGTGGTTCAGTGGTTAGAGTGCCAGCCCACACACCTAAGGTCATAGGTTTGATTCCCGGTCAAGGGGAAGTACCTGGATTGCAGGTTCATCACTGGCCCTACTAACACTGACATAAAAATGGCAAATTCGTAGGCCTCCTGGTGCTTACCACAGACTATGTTCTTTTTATTTTTTATATTTTAGAGAGAAGGGAGAGAAACATCAGTTTTGCTGTTCCACTTATTTATGTATTCATTGGTTGCTTCTTGTATGTGCCCTGAACCAAGGTCGAACCTGCAACCTTGGCAGATCAGGACGACACTCTAACCAACTGAGCTACCAGGCCAGGGCCCCAGGCTGTGTTCTTACACTGACTGCACGGAAAGAGGAGGCAGAGTAAACCTACCCCGCATACAGCTCAGCCCGGGCCCTTTGCCTGGCCTGTATTGTGAATAGGGGAAACGGAGATAAGGTTTGAAATATGAGTTTTTTTTCACTTCCAGGCAAAGAGCAGACGTGGAGACGGCTAAGGCAGTAGTTTTATTTGGGGTATGGCAGCTGGGCCAGGGAGTGACTGTGGCTCTATTAAATTAAAAAAAAAAAAAAAAGGCAAATGCCCAAGAAAATACGATTGAGGGGAGTCAAAATACTAACAATCTTGGTATTATTCAGAAAATAATTTGAACATATATTAAATGGTTAATATACTAAAATTGAACCTGCAATCTCACGGAAGTTGAACTATTAATATGCAACAGATTGCTTTCATTTTAGTACCAAGTCGACTGACTGTAATTAAAACACAGAATAAAAACTTAAGCTCTCACTTGTTGCCCATCTTGATAACTGTCTATGCTTAATGTCTGTGTAGCCATCATGGTTAATAAGTTTATTATAAGACATCAGACCATCTTGAGTCAAAAGCAAATGGTATCTGGAAAATAAAAGCAGAAAAGCATCAGTTAACAATTGCAGTGAATTTTTTGCCCTCCCTACTCCACAACATCCATGTAATTTTTTAAATACGCATTTTTATATGGAAAAAAAACCGTCCTTAAGCCAAATCCTACTCAGCATCACCCCACTTACTTGGCGTTTATTCTTACACAGGGCCTGACTTGCTATCATACTTCTCAGTCATTTGGATTTACTCATTCATTTGCCCACGTGTCCAGTGAATGTCTAAACATGCAGGAAGGACACTGCTCTGGGGAGGGGCGGCTTTCCGGCAGACAAGGCCGGGGGCTGCGGGACCATAAACACGAGGAAGGTCAGGCAGCACACAGGGTGTCTGAACAGAGATGAGTGAAGGGGCCCCCCGACTTGTGACAGGGCTGGCTCTCTGAGAAGACACTGGTACTGAGACCTCAAGGACTTGACGGGCGCTGCTGAGACAGGGAGGCTGGCGCTCAGACCGGAATGACAACCGTGTGCTCAGGGAGGTGACCCGCACTCTTCTAACATCTGTATGTAAATACGGAGACGCCAATATTGGTTTGTTTTCCTGGCAACACACAGGTGAGTGTCAGAAGATGCTGAGAGGAGGAAAACAGGGTGGGGCCAGAGTACTGGGGCCAGAGCTATTGACAGAGTCTGGGAGAAACGTGGGTCAGCTGATGTGCCCGAGCAGAGTGGTTGATGGAGGAGTGAAGGTAAGGGAGTGGGAGACACGGAACCAGTTCGCACAGACTCATGGGCCGTAGTGAAGACTGGTGTTCCTGGGAAGGTCTGAGCAGAAGGATGACTTATGTCTTAGGAGGGTCCCTCTGACTGAGAAGGACAGGCTATGTTATGGGAACACACAGAGGGTGGGGAAGTACTGTCATGGGGAGGGGACAGGCGGGGGGGCCATGTGGGGACTGAGAGCACAGGGTTTGCAGACGGCCTGGGGTTGGGTGTGGGAGCGGGGTCAAGGAAGCGTCCAAAGTTCCCACCTGAGCAACTAGCAGAGCAGAGCTGCATGTCCCGGTAAAGAGCAGGTGGTGAGGAACAGGTTCTATGGCCTGGGAAGAGAAAGCAAGTCAGGACATTTAGGTGTGAGGTGCTTCTCAGAAATCCAAGAAATATAAACTCAGTAATTATCAGGTATGGTTTATATATGCAAAGGGGGTCCCACTGCGCCCTACAAGATACACCCATCCTAACCCCCAATTCCTGTGAACGGGTCCTTATCTGGAACAGGGTCTTTACAGATGTGATTAGGATCTTGAGATGAGACCATCCTGGTTTGTGGGGATGCGTAGGATCCCATGACAGACACCCTTTAAGAGGGGAGAAGCCCAGCAGTGTGGTGCAGTTGGCTGAGCGTCATCCCGCGCTTCAAGAGGTCACTGTTCAATTCCCAGTCAGGGTCCATGCCCAGGTTGCAGGCTCGATCCCCAGGAAGGGGGCCCGCAGGAGGTAGACACTCAACGTTTCTCTCTCATTGATACTTCTCTCTCTCTCCACCCTCCCTTCCTCTCTCTCTAAAAAAATCAATTAAAAACATATTTTAAAAAGAGGTAGGAAAAGCCCTGAGACATAACTGAGGGGGAGGCTATGTAAACTGGAGACAGACTGGAGCAATGCTGCTGTAAGCCAAAACCACACAGCCACCAGGTGGTAGAAGGCCTGCGCCTCAGAGGAAGTGTGGCCCATCCACACCTTGATTTCAGGTTTGGCCACCAGGACCCTGAGAGAATCCATTCCTGTGTTTTTATCCACCCCGTTAGTAGGTCTTGGTTACGGCAATCCCAGGACCTTAAGGCAGTAGGTAAAGCCACCAAACCGCATGAAACCACCCAGAAAGAGAGAGGAGGTGGGCCATGTAAGAAAGCTGAAAGAGGAGGGAACCCAGAGTGAGGAGCGCAGCCAGCAGGACAAGAGTAGAATCAAGAGAGGCCACTCACATGGGTGGAGGAGGAGGACTGAGGAGGGGATGTCAGCCATGTAAATTCAGCTGAGGGTGAAGGAACCGAAAGGCTGAGCACTCTCACATGGGGAGCGGGGAGGAGAGAATCCATGGCTTAGATGTGTGTGAACAAATACCATCTTCATTTTCGTGTCCTTTCATGCCGTGGCTTTTGACTAACCTGTCTTTAATAAGCATGTTAAACCCTTCTAGTAAATGATTATCTGTATTCCCTAAAATATAACCATAAACACTTTTGTTAGTAGTAATGGCCAGGTCGACTACCGAAATATGTACCAAACTGGTGACAGTGTCAACCACCAGAAGGGTGGCTCCTGGTGCTACTGCATTATTTGTCCTTCTGTCAATCATTAGTACCTGAGTTATATTATAAAAACAGTGCAGTAACAGGTGTCTTGGGAAAGAGGGGTGTGTGTGTATAATCTGCACAAAGCTGCTAGGTCCTCTGCCTGCTTCAGCCCTAATCTTCCCATAAGAAAATCACCCTATAATAAATTCCATTATATTCTATGAAGTTGGCTAATTCATCTTTCAGTCTGAAGATGTCTTCTCGCTAGAGGTCATTATTCCATCGGGTGGTGAGACTTGGCAACCCCACTGCTGGGAAGGGAGCTCATGTGTAGTCATCAGGATGTTGCCCTCTCTGCCCTGAGACCCCCAGTCTTGAGAGAGAGGCCCCACACGTCTCTCAACCTGAGTATCTCCCAATGGTCTTTGCTCTGACCAAAACCGGGCCCTCCTCCCAGTGCCTATTCTGCTCTCCAGGGTGCCATGATCTGCCTGTGCCCCAGGGCAGAGACACGTCTGTATCATGGCCCACACCTTGGTCAGGGAAGGAGAACCTGTGGCTTCTATTTTACCCTCCTCCCCTCCATTCTCCACTTTCCAAAGTGCAAATCTGGTCCAGTCCGCCCTTGCAGATCAAGTCTCGGGGCTGAGCCTGCCCCTGCCCTCACACAGCAGCTCCCAAAGGTAAAAAGTCACACCAATGGTGATGAGACAAATGAACATGCCGGGCTCCCAAAGAGGACACAGAGTGGAACACTGGAGAGACCGTCCCAATCCTGAGGACGTGCCCACAAACGAATTAAAAACAAGGGAGCGGTCCTGAACTGAGAGACAAAAGAGCATAGCCAGGTGTGGCTCAGTGGTCGGGCACAGTTCAATTCTTGGTCAGGGCACACGCCCAGGTTGCGGGCTCAATCCCCAGGGGAGGGGGCAGCGGGGGGCGTGCAGGAGGCAGCCGTTCAGTGATTCTCTCTCGTCATTGAAGTTTCCACCTCTCTCGCCGTCTCCTTTCCTCTGAAATAAAAAATATATTAAAAAATAAATAAAGTTGGGGGGAGGATAATGGGGGGGGAGGAAAACATATGTACTACTGTTAAATATGTTATACTGCAAAAATAATAAAAAATTAATCAGAAAAATAAATAAATAAATAAAGTTTATTTAAGTCAGCATGACAGACTGAGTGTTAAGATGGTGTGATAATGCTGTATGCTAATGGAAATATCTTTATTTTGAAGAGCAATGGTTAAGATGTTTAGGGTTATGGTTATGTATCCACAGTTTTTGTGTGTTTTTTTAATTTTGATCAATTTAAGAAAAATTTTTTGAGAGAGAGAGATGGAAGAGAAACATTGATGTTATTTTATTTACTTACGCAGTCATTGGTTGCTTCTTGTACATGTTTTCTGACCAGAAATCAAATCTGCAACCTTTGCATATTGGGATGACGCTCTAACCAACTGGACTACCCGACAGGGCCTCCCAAGTTTACTTTAAATGGGCAGTAAGAGCACACACAACTTACACAAACTGTGGCCAAGCTCAACGACTGCTGAGTGGAGGTGGCAGAGGGTGACTCTTCTAACTTTTTGTGACTTAAAGTGCCTATAATAAATACTGGGGGGCAGTCAGAATTTTATTTCAAAAACATACAGATTTGCAGTCCTTCTATCAAAATTAGTTAAAACTTCAATATGTGATACAAACTGGTACAACTATTCTAAAGGAAAATTTTGAAATTTGTGTCAAAAGTTTTGAAAATATGTGTTCCCTCTACAACAAAACACCATGTGCGGGATTTTAAAAAAGGAAATTCTGTATGACTATAGCATATTGTTCAGAAAACATACAGGCAGAGTACCATGGTGACCAATATTCCTACAGAACATCAAAGAAGCTAGAGAGAAGTTATCAGCAGACGGCACCATCTGTTCAAGACCGCCGCCAACAGGTGTGTGTGTGCAGACACCGCAACCAGTGCCACCACATGGAAAGCCATTTGCAAATTTGGTGCTCGTAACTGTGGAGCTCCTCTCCGAATCCCACTCCAGCATAACGCAGCGCCGACTGGTCCTGCAGGACGGCAGCCGGCAGGTCTCGGCAGAATGCACAAGGCTCATCTCAGCAGACTTCCTGGGCTTAGGAGGTGGCATTCTGCCCTGGTCAAGGCCTCTGTCGACCTGCTCAGCTACAGCCCCTCAGATTGCTGGCTCAGGCAGGCCCGAGACAAAATCTGAGTGGCTAACTGATACCTATCTTCAACTGGAAAATAATTGAAAGCATCTGACCCAAGGATGATGGCCAACAAAGCTCATCTTTCTTTATCATATGTTTAAATGGGCATTACGTAAAAACCAACGGCTAACTTGAGTTTAAGAAACAATCAATCAATCCTCATTTCTTCCCCCCATTACACAGAAAGTATCTAACTCAAACTCAAAAAAAGTACCTTAATTTCCTAACATCGCTTGGGGCTCTAAAATCGAAGTCAAAGAATTGCCAACCCAACGTACTCATAATACCATGGTGTTCAAGGGTCAGACATAGAATATTATTTATACAAGTTTCTCCCAGTGATAGTTTGTTGAAGTTGTCACTTTGGTACCCTTTCAAGAGTTCCAGCTAGAGCCCTAACCTGTTTGTCTCAGTGGACAGAGCGTCAGCCTGCGGACTAAAGGGTCCCAGGTTCGATTCTGGTCAAGGGCATGTACTTTTGTTGCAGGCACATCCCCAGTAGGGGGTGTGCAGGAGGCAGCTGATCGATGTTTCTCTCTCATTGATGTTTCTAACTCTCTATCCCTCTCCCTTCCCCTCTGTAAAAAAATCAAAAAAATATATCAAAAATATTTTTAAAAAAGAGTTCCAGCTAGACTAATACAAATTAGCACAACTCTCCATTATTCATGTACAGAAATAGTAAAACTCATTAGTAATTAAAAAAATACTAACATATAATTTAAAAAATAATATACTTTTCATCTAGTAATTATTAAATTTAAAACAACTAGACTGCCAGCAAAGATGAAATAAAACTTAGAACTTTGAAGGAGTCCTAGAATTCACAAACGGCATGACTGGTTTGGAAAACAATATGTACAGTCATTCATGAAAAAATATCGCATTCTTCAATCAACCAGAGACTGTCGCATTCAGGCCATGACCTTAAAGGCAAACAAAAATATGAAATATGGGCCAAATCTAAGAGACTTTTTAGTATTTTTCAGCTTTTTCGTCTAGGCTGACTGGAATAAGAGAAGTTTATCAAAAAAGGCCCAGATGTGAACGACTGGCTGACACTGACCCGGGGGAGAAGTGCTTCCTGCTCTGACATGGGGGAACCTGGGAAGGCTCCCGCTGGCTAAGACGCTCACAGAGGCGCGGAAAGAAGGTGTAGTTTGCAGGTCAGAAGAAGGCCCTGAAGTTGGCAAGGCCTCATCTCTCTTCCCAGCCACAGCCCTCTGGCCAGCGCGGTCTGCCCACAGAGTTTAATGATGGGCAGGACTTAGTGCTTTAATGGCATCGTTAAACTCTGTGAAAGATTTAGATTTTAATATTTTGGTGTTCATAATATTCTATGTATTTGACATTTAAGGTGTTTTAATCGTTAAGAAAATAGGACAAATTAATCTTAAATTTTAGCCTTGATTTTAACTTAAAATGTATAATTAACTGCATTATTGACTTTAGACATAATTTCTTTTTCAGTGAAAAGGTATAAGAGAGAAATTAATGAAGATTGCAAACATTTCTTCATTTATACAAGTTTATCAACTGCCAGGCACAAATACTGGGTCCTGGATTACAGCAGGGAACAAAACCAAGTCCCTGACCATGAAGCTCCCCCCGGGTAGACAGGACTGGAAAGCTTGAGAACATGAGATTCACTGTAAATATAACTTTAAATTATTAGGCATACCTCAGAAGGTTCTACTTGTTTGGTCAGATATATAAGGTGCTTAAATGAAAATCAAATCCACTAAACTTAAAATTATGATTCCAACTGTGTATGTTATGACTGGGACTGATCATTAAAAATGGTATATTTAGTCGATCACCTTGAGTTGATCAAAGGCTCCCTTAAGAGTGAAGTTCGGTTAAAATATACTAAATTCATAAAGAAAACAAAAAACCTGCAAATTCTGAAGAAAGGTATACAGAATAAACCTGTAACTTTGTGGCCTTAATAAATGTTGATTTTTAAATGACCTCAAATTATCTTTTCTGTGCTCAAAAGCCTCATTGGAAAGGGCATTAAACATGGCAAGAAAAGCTAGATGCTAATGTTTTTTATCCATACTAATAAAAAATGGAAACAGAGCCTACATGTCATACATGGAGAAAGAGTGAAATCGACCACAGTCACCCGTCATCAGCCATCAGCATGGCGGTTAAGTCCAGGAGCAGCACAGTCTCACAGCAGCCTGCCAGCGGAAAGGCAGGCCCGCGATTTGTTGGCATTCTGCCCATCATTCAGTCCACAAAGATTTACTGAAGGTCTTCTCCATGCGGGCTGTGTGTAAGTGCTTGGGGTAGAGCAGCAAACAAAACAAGAAACACCTTTATACCAATGCTAAAAAAGAGTCCTGATAGATTAATGTGGGCAGGAGACACCTCGATGGGTCCCAGACCAGCCTCTCCTACAGAGGTCTCCTGTACTCGTGGTTCAATTAATTCCTAAACATTTTTAGTTTTTCCTGCTGCTTTAAAAACATCTCCCTGTCTTTATACTGTGTGATAGACTGCTGGATAAAAGTCCCCTACTCTGTATGGACTAACCTTGTCCCCGCCAACTTCACTCGGGCCTTTAGTCCTAACAGCTTATGGAGAGTCTACTGGCTTTCTCGGTACAGGTAGTATCTATAAATCTTGCAGCTGTAACACCAATAAAAATTCCTGTTGGCTAGAAACTAAAAAAACAACAAAAACAAACACCTATCCTAAAACGAATACGGTGGAATCAAGGTCCATGAATAGTTAAATTACTCTTAAAAGATTTAAGAAATAACAAATTTCAAAGTATCTTACAAGACTACAGAAATAACATAAAAGTGTGTAATAACGCAATAGATAAATAGGCCATTGGAACAGAAGAAATAAGACACTAGATTTGCCAGGGCTTGACGAAAAATTGCCAAAAATGCAGGAAGCTTCAGAATTTGATTTTTTCACAAAAACCTCTCTTAATTCCTGCAAAGTGCTGGTGAAACTGGGGTTTTGGTGCTGGTTTTCAAACACACTGTACCAGTGGTCAGTCGTGTGTTCTCCTGTTTAAACATGGGCACACGGACTCTGGGTGCCTGGGCTGGATAAAGCAGAAGCACTTGCAAGATAAAATCTCCAGAGCTTTGGACAAAACCTGTCTCAAAGCTCCATGTCACAGTTCTAGCTACATACATAGCCCATGTTAATGCAGAAATGTACAGAGAATTTGTTCTACGTTTAATCTTCACTTGGTCCTATCAGTATCACAATGGGGCTGTGAGGGTAGCAAAGGGAAAATGAGGGACAAAATATCTTCTCATATTCAAGACCTACATAAGATACTTTTAAGGCTGACCTTAGAAACTCGGTTGGAACCTCGAGAATGCAGTGGAAGGGATGGTGTGTGACTCCTGGGCTGGGTTGTAAGTGTAAAGCAGCCTCTCTCTCCTTTGGACACTTACTTCTGATGCCCTAAGCCCCCATGCTGTGAGGAAACTCCCTCCCCCCCGACCATGCTGTGCGAAAGCACACTCCCCCATCCCCAACCCCAATACTGTGAAGAAGCCCGGGTCACATGTAGAGTCATCATAGAGGAGTCCTGGTCAACAACCCCAGCTGAAAGCCAGAATCAACTTCCAAATTTGAGAAAATTTCACTAAAGACTCCAGCCCTCAGTCATCAAGCCACTCCAGCCTCCGAGTCTTGCAGGCTGAGGACCCAGCCACTGTGGAGCAGGCACGGGCATCTCCACGGCACCTTTCCAATTCCTGGCCTCAATTCCATGAGCATCGTAAAATGGTTCTTGTATGCCACTAACGGGTTCCCACTAATAGGAACCAGAACATTCCAGCAGACGCTTTGTAACGATGTCCTCATCTTACAGAACACAAAGAGGTTAAGATACCTTTGTGAGGTCAGACTCTGGCTCTGAAGCCCCATTTCTTCTACACATTACCCTGTTTCCCCGAAAAGAAGACCGTGTCTTATATTAATTTTTGCTCCCAAAGATGCACTAGATCTTATTTTCAGGGGGATGCCTTATATTACAGCTAGTAGGTCTTATTTTCGGGGGATGTCTTACTTTTGGGGAAACAGGGTATTTCTAAGAACACAATAACTTTATTTCTAAGATAACTGTAGAACTTGTAAGAAAATCAGGATAGTGTTTGACAATCCATTCAATTTTGATGCCTGCAAATGTTACTTTCATCATTTCAAACTATGAATTACGGTGTCCTTCAAAATGGGAAACACCATTTCAGAGAAGAGTTAAAAAAGGCAATGCATCAGGTAAATACCACGAATGACTTTCAATCATGGCAAGGATATTCACGCGGCACACGCATGTAACTCAGCTCTGCAAACACTAACAAGTCCAAAGAAAAAAATGACAGCCTGGTGTGCATGTGAAGAAGTGGCATTTCCTGACAAAATCTGGAAGTAGGTGCCTCCGAAACACCGTAACACAAGTGACTGAGAAGGAAAGAAATGCCTCCCTGATGCTGTGATGCAGCAGATTAAACAAGCTCCCCATCACCTTTCCCTTTTCTGAACTCCTAGCAATGCCCTCAGCACAGTCTCCCAGGGTCATGCTTTCCCACCCCAACTCCATTCTCCACACTGCAGCCCCAATTATGGGGTTTCTTAATTATGACTTAAGAGCTATTTACCTAGGCCCTATTTTTACACAGGTGTCATTACATACCAATCACAGCAAGATAGTCTACTGAAGGACAACACCCTATTTTCCCTTTATTAGTCATATTTCCCCAACAGACTTAGGCTGTTTGATTCCATTTATCCAGACCGACACAAATTTGTTTCCGCTGAAGTGACTGGGGGCCAGCACACCTCTCTGTAAACGGCCAGCTAATTAGTACTTTAGGCTTTTCGGGCCACATACTGTTTCCATTGTATTTTCTTTTCCCTTTACAATGGCTCTAGTGGCACTTGGCCCAGAGGCCTACAATTTGCCAACTCATGGCCTAAAATATATCTGTCCATAGAGACATGTTCCTAACTTCTTTTATCCACCAAACACTTCCTCTCTGGCCTGGCCAGTGTGCCTCAGCTGGTTGAGCACCATCCCCAAGTCACCTGTTTGATTCCAGGCCAGGGCACATGTCTGGGTTGCAGGCTCCATCCCCATTTGGGGGTATGTAGGAGGTAGCTGATCAGTTTCCCCCTCTCTGAAATCAACACTTAAAAAAAATATATATATATATATATATGCTCTCTAACTCAGTTCTGGGACATCAAGTCTTTTGCAATTTTCATTTAATCTACAGACAGGCCCGATGCAGTCAAGCTGGGAGCTGCCACACCTAGCCACTTTCCTTCTCAGCAGGGCAACTCCCGGGCTGCTCTCCAAACCTGTTAAACTGATGAGCACAATCAACTCCACTAACAGTAATGCAGAAAGTCTACGGTAACTTTAGCTTGTTATTGGAAGAGAGATGGTTAAGGAGCCAGGAAAGGAATGGGGACACAGCAAGAGTCAAGAGACATTTGCAACCGACATCTTGACATCTTCTTTGTGACTGCTAATATTTTCTCAAAATATTTAATTGATGATACTTTTCCAAACTAAACCTAATATTATTAATAAAGAAAGCTGTCAAGGAATCCAAGGAAACTGTCAAAATTCTATTAAAAACAAAACAAAACAAAAAAGAGAGAGATTTTTCCAAGATACCTTTTAGGACAATCAACTGTCCATCACTACAGTTCAATGAGGTGTCATCCACCTGTCCCCTCTCTTCTGTCCTGGTTTCATCCACCACCACCCCATCCCCAGTGAGGGTTCAGCCAATAACACATTCTGAGGAAAACATTTGCCAAGCAATCACTTTATTGTTGAAACAATACATTTTGGGAAATGCGATTCTAGATAAGAAGTTCTCAACCAGGTGAGACTTTTCTCCCCCAGAGGACACTGGGCAATATCAGAAGACATTTTTTATTGTTACAACTGGGGCTAGGGTCCCACTAGCCTCTAGTGTGTAGGGACCAAGAATGCTGCTAAAATCTTACAATGCACAGACCAACCTTCTCCACACAGACATTTCTAGTCCCGAATGTTAACAGTGACATGGTTTACTGCTGCTCTAGAGGATTGCAGAGGTATTTCTACTTATGCTACAGGAAATTCTGCTGAAATAAAACTTTAAAAAAAATACATAAACATATAACTGAATTTAAACAAATACAAAATTAAATTCCTAATTTGTTAATACAAAAAGTAAAAATCTTGATAAAATATCTTAGAGAAAATATAACATATATTGAAAGATTAGCAAGGTCTCATTGAGGCATTATTTTTACAAAAAATAATGAACTGTTTTAGAAACTGCAATCACACTACCTATCAATCCACAGTCCCTTCTGAGTGACCCAACCCCACCACAGACCCTGCTGAGAGGGGGCAGCTATGTAGATGGCAGGAGTCCAGCTGTTCCTGGGGACAGGACCAGGCAGCTCCTAGGTGGGAGAGAGGGAAAGAGGAAGAGGATGAGGCAGCAGAGTTGGGCCCAAGCTGAAGGGGGGGTGGAGAAAATGCAATTGAAAGTGTTCAGGAACAGACAGTAGAGTTAGAGTCCAACAGAAAGGGATGGACTAAGACCCCATGTGGGCAGCCAGACTCTGCCAGGACCCAAATCTGGCCCCAAGGCCCAGCACTATGGTGATCCCTGCAATCCCGCTAGATTCCGATTTTCCTTATCCTTGTTGGACCACAAACTTCTGGACTTGAAGTTAGCCTGCTCCCTGCCATCCTGAGACCTGACCAAATAGCCAGCATTGTGTGTCAGCCACAGGTGGCAAACAAGAAAAGCGGCGTGTCCAGTAAACATGCCCATAGCCTCACCTCACATGGCTTTACTGGGCTAGAGGCGTGCCAAGAGGCCTGCCTTATGGTGACGCTGAGCAGAAAACTTTCCCAAGACAGGAGCACCATCAATCCACAATGAGCAGCTTACTCTAAAGAAAGGGAAGGCAGGGGCTGACAGCTGGACCTGTCAGGATAACTAAATCCTATCGCTTAGAGAAATACAACAAAATGAATCCAAAATGTTTACTAGCTCAGGCCCTCAGTCCCTCAACCCAGTATATCAGTTTTCAAGATTTTGGAAAAGCTGTTGAACCTTCTCCCCAAGGAATCCTACACAGTTAGAAAGCTATGCTGATCCCTTCTTAGATCCCTGGGAAGGGAGCTTGAAACCACCTTGTCAGAAAGCACATCTGCTGCGACCGGTACGTGACCCTCTGAATGAACTTCCCAGAAAACGAATAGACTGGTTGGGGGCGGGGGGGCACAAAACATCAACACAAGGGGCACCTCGTGGCTGGCAGTACTCTGCACACCTCTGGTGGGCAGGACATGGAGGATGCAGTAACCTCATTTGACAACATTTGCAATCAGGCCTTTCCACCAAATGATCATGTCAATCATCGCTTGAATGTTTATTCTAAAGATTTCCAGTTCAAATTTTTTCTACACTGTATTTCCATGTCCTACATTGAAGAACAGAGTTTGGGGTGCCAAATATGCCACTTTGGCATATTATTTTAGGCTAGTTAATTTTAAGAACAGCAGACCTAGGAGAAGCTCTGAAAACCTAGAAGTGACCCTTTGTAAAACTCAATTAGATTTGTAAGGGCATCTTCCATCTGTAAGGGGGTTTCCCTCACTGTACCTGTCCTGCTTTCACTATCAGAGAAGGCAGGGGCTTACATCTGCAGAAAAACTTAGGCTGGTGTTCTGTGTTTTGCCTGGTAACCTCCCAATGTCATCTTTTGTCACTAGCTCAAGGTGGTATTTAAGATGATGGCTTCCAAATTTGGCAAGTTACTCAGCGTTTGTGGGTCTTTACAAAGCATACACGTTACTAAACTTTAATTTGTTTTTCTCCTACTAATCTGTCTCCTGTTAATTTATTAGTCCAACCAGAACTTGAACGGTAGAGGATGGTTTTCCTCCCCAGCAGTGTCTTCTTTAACAGCTTGTACAAACAGAAGGCTGACTTATCACAGCCGCGTGTGGTCTGCCGCAATGGTCTGAGACAGTGCCCCCCTGTGGCGCCTGCAGCTTCTCTCACCCTCACCCTCCGTGACCCCAGCCTGAGCTCCCTTGTTTGAACTGCTTTTATTTCCTCATCCCCATCGCTATCAGTACAATCATTTTAGGAAGGAAAACAGGGTACACGTATTCCTACTAACGGATGGGCTGAAGGCAAGGCAAGTTCTGGTGCAGAAGTTCTGAACTTGGTGTCTGTGACCTTGAGAAAAAATATCTTTATTTGCAATAATCTCTGGCTGAAATCTAGCACCCAGTTATAAGGGTAGACATTCAGTCCTGGAGTTTCAGCCCAGGCGGTGTGGCTCAGTGGTTCCATTCCCGGCCAAGACACATGCCCGGGTTGCTGGCTCAATCCAATGATCATTGATGCTTCTCTCTCTCTCTCTCTCTCCCTCTCTCTCTCTCTCTCTCTCTCCCTTTCCCTGTGAAATAATTTTAAAAAATTTTAAATCTTGGGTTTCCAGCAGTACCTGTAGCTTTTTCACCAACAGAAACCACAAATACCTTCCCAAAGCATTAGTTGCTTCAGAAATCCCAAGCTGTCAGTGACTTCTCACCACGGCGAAGCCATTGCTACAGCCAGTGCCCAGCCTGTTACTGACTCAGCTAATGAAGGGCACTGAGGCACGGCACCACCAGTTTGGTTTGATATTTTGATAACTGTCTTTCAGTAAGAATGGGCTCTCTTCTTGATCCTATTTTATCTAACACTGATTTTTTTTTTCAACAGTGTGTCACAAGAATCTTTAAAACATGCAATACCTGATTAGTCAGGGACACTGACTTTTCCCCCCTTAGATTGTCAAGTAAAAAATAACAACAGCCAACACAATAGCTGTCTGATGTGAATGAATCCAAGTTAAACCAACTGTTTTTTGTAAGATTGGCAGAAATACATTTTTTGGTGTGCCGTGAGAAGAGAAAGGCTGGAAATCGCTGACCCACACTTCTTCACAGAGCCCAGAGGCCAGGTGCACACAGGAAAGGCTCCCAAGGGCAGATGCTTTGCATCAGTAGCAGTTTCAGGGTTTTCTTTTAACCCGTTTCAAAAGGCTTAATAAGCCGAAACCGGTTTGGCTCAGTGGATAGAGCGTCGGCCTGCGGACTGAAGGGTCCCGGGTTCAATTCTGGTCAGGGGCATGTACCCTGGTTGCGGGCGAATCCCCAGTGGGGGGTATGCAGGAGGCAGTTGATCTATGTTTCTCTCTCATCGATGTTTTTGACTTTCTAGCTTTCTCCCTTCCTCTCTGTGAAAAATCAATAAAATATATATATTTTTTTAAATTAACAATTATCTTTGAAAAAAACAAAATGCTTAATAACTTGCAACAAAAATGAGTTATAACTAGAACGTTACTGCTCCTGACTTACCTTTCTAAAGTTACAACACGCTGACACAGATGTAGAGATGTAAACTAGAGGACAGGACCCAACAAGATGTCTGCACGCAGCATCATTAACATGCCACCTGCTGACACTGAAATCACAAGCACAGACCTCATCCGTCAGGCCCTGCTTCAAACCAGTTCCAACAACCCCAGTGCCCTTCACGTCTCTACAGTAGGAAGCGCCTTTTACTCTTGGGCAAGAAAGCACAACAGTCGGCATCGCTCAACGGTGCCCTGGACAGTCCATCAAATACCGAGTGGGTGACACGCCACTCTCCACTCAGTGAGGGGAAAGTGATGACAGGCAGGTAGATCTGCAGTCTACCATCTTCCAAACCCTTGTACCAGATTTGAGTGCATCACCAACAGCTACCTACCTGCAAACTTCATCTCAGTTCTTCCTTTGTAACATCTAGCTAGCACGCACTGTTTACATATTATGTAATTTCTTTCAACATGATGCACTGTGTAAATATAATTCCTTTTTCGCTGTCAGAAAAATCAGTTATATATACCCAATTAAAGCCGAAGGTTTCATTTACCCTAAAGTGGAAGGTGCTCACTTACTAAGGGAAAAAAACAACAGTAGCTTTTATAGAAAGCGAACTCTTACAACCTAAACCATTAAATTAAATTACACCTGACACATCAGGCGCAGTCTAGATGGCTGCAAGGCTGCGATCAAACTCACCAAACGCACATCTGCTTAAGGCCGTGATGGCGAACCTATGACACGCGTGTCAGCACTGACACGCGTAGCCGCATGCGGTCGCATACAGAGACGTATGGGCCGCATGGCGAGGAGGAGTTTCATCCTCGTCTAAACATTTGCTGCATGCAGTGTAGACACTGTGCCGGAGGTCTGTAGGCCAAAACAAAACACCAACCTTCAACTGAAGGTTTAGCCAATGGCAGTCAGCAACAGAAAAGTCACTAATGGGCAGGTTCGTTAAAGAATTCCCCCTCCCCCTCACTCATCCTAGTTCCCGGCACCCCACACCAGTTAAATAATATCAAGACCAACAAAAGAAACCGACTGACAGATGAACAAAGAAGTCACTCAGCAGATAAGTTAAATAATTAGTTTTGGGTTTATTAAGTTATATATTACAATTATACATTTTTGTTATTTAAACTGGAAATACCGCGAAATTATGTTTTTCCCCTCCAAGTGACACACCACCCGAGTTATGCTCGGTTTCTTGGCGAATTTTGACACACCGAGCTCAAAAGGTTGCCCATCGCTGGCTTAAGGACACCTCCCCGCCCCCGCCCCCCCTCCGTCCGCCTTCCGTCCTCAGCCAGACTCCCCGCTGGCAGCACCTCTGGGCGACCAGCGGTCACACCTCGCGGAGGGGACGCTAACTGCGGGCTTTTCCAGAGCCCCGGATGAAATAACGCAGGCTCCGCTTTGCTAATTTTCCCGCTGTGACTCACGACTTCTACGGGAATGTGTGCAATTGCGGCGAGCGCCTGACCGAGTTGGCCACGTCCACGCGCCATTTCAAGTTGGCCGTTTATTAGAAGCGATACCTCCGTAACTAATTCCAGAAACGGGAAGCCCGGCCCGAGGCACACAGCCCAGCAGCACCCCGTCAGGCAGCAGCCGGCTCTCTCTCCGGTCCGCACCCCCGGACCTGCCTCCCCCCAAGTCCACCCCGGCAGGGCCGGCGGGACGCGCAACGCCTGAGGCGCAAGGGGTCGGCCCAGGGTGCGCCCCTCTGGCAGCCCGCCCGGCCATCTTCCCGCCTCCCGCCCCGCGGAGCACCCCCCGCGGCCGCCGCACCAACCGCGGGGCCGCGCTGCCCTCACGCCGGCCCCGCCCCCGCGCGCCCCCGCGCCCCTCACGCCGGCCCCGCCCGCGCCCGCGCGCCCCCAACCCCTGCCCCGCCCCCGCCTGCGCCCGGGCGCGCGCCGTGCTCCGTGAGGAACGGTTAAGAGCGCGCGCTTCACAACGGGCCCCGAGCGGCAGCGGCGGCGGCGGCTTCCAGAAATTTCCGCGTCCGTAAACCCACACTGAGAAACAAGGTGGGCGCGCCCCCGCGGCTGCCCAGCACATAACGCCCCTCCCCGAGTCCTTGGCTCCCCTCCCCCACAAGCACCCCCTCCCCGCCCCCTGCCCCGGGCGGCGGGTCCGGCGCGGCCCTCCCGGGCGACTGCGGCCCAGGGAGACCCAGGCGGTGGCGACGGGGTGGCGGCTGCGGCGCCGGCGGGCCAGCGTGATTGATAGGGACGGGGCGGCGGAGCGGCGGCGGTGGCGGAGCGGTTGAGTGACAGCTTACCTGGGTGCCAATCTTCATCACACTGACAAGCGGCTGCAGCAATCGGGACCCGCAGTGCCGCGCCCGCGTCCAACCGTCACGCCGACGCTAGGCCACGCGACACAGCCTCGCTCAATGGGAGGAGGGCGACGCCGACGCGCGCCGCATCAATATTCAGATAGGGGGCGGGGCCATCCGGACTCGGGCCCCGCCCCGTCCCTGCGCCGCAGCGGCGCGGGGCGGGGCCTGCCTCTCGGGGGTGGGGAGTGAGGCGGGGGCGGGCTGCGGTAGGCCCCACCCCCGCCTCGCGCCCGAGCCAGGCCCCGCCCCCAGCCAGCCGGGCTTCCCGCCTCATGACTATGCAGCGAAGGCGTGACCTGGGCGCGGGCCACGCCCCCTCCGCGCGCTCTCCAGCGGCCCGGACTGATCTGAGGAGCCGGTTCGGGTGGGCGGGACCGTGGGAAAAAGAGGTACCAGCTCCACTTCGCGCTCCGGTCACAGGTGGGTCCGGGCCGGCTCGCGCTGCCCTCGGAGGCCATTGCAGATTGGGCTTCACGGGCGCCCGGCACCGAACCCGCTCGGCCTGCGCGCGTCCCCTTTGTGTGCAGCCGCCGCCGCCGCCTCCCGGTGGGCGCGAGCCCGGACCGCTTGCACGGCGGGTGTGTACGTGTGCTCTTTGCCGCGGCGGCTGGTGTAGTTGTCGCCAGCTGTCTCTGCCCAGCAACTGGCCTGGCCCTGGGCTCCGTCTGTCCCCGGCCCGCGGTTCCAGCCACAGATGCTGGCACGCCTTTGGTCTGGCGGGCGCTTTGCCTTCAGTACACCTGTCCCCCAGGTGACCCTTGCAGACGCTATCAGCAGGTGCAGTGACTTGCCTGGGGGGACATGGAAAGTGTAGCCTATCTCAGGGTGGACTTTCAGAGGCTGTCTCAGTGCACCCAGGGGTCCCAGCCGTGGCCTTGCTCTCCAAGACTTGAAGGGAAGTCCTCACCTGCCCTAGTGCGGAGGCATGGGGTTTGTCCGACTAGCCATTCACTTAAATATGCATGCACTAGAGGTCCGATGCACGACCACTGAACACATCAGTCCGGGCTTGATGCTCCTTTTTGTGCTTTGTGCTGTCCCAAGCGCAGGAGAGCAGTGCACCAGCTCTGCTCCTTCTCCCTTGGGCATCCATGTCCCTACAAAGGTCAGTGCAGCCAGCTGGCGTACAAGGAGGTGGCAGAGGGACCCTCAGGCCAAACCCCTCCTGCCCACACCAGCTTTTCTCTGGCTGCCAGCAGACCCTGGCTTCGTCTGGAAGGACACCCGGTCTAATTAACATATTATGCTTTTATTAATAGGATGTGTATCTATATTAATAAAAGGGTAGTATGCTAATTAGACCATGAGACATTCCAGCTGTCCTTCCGGACATCCTTCCAGACAAAGCCATGATGGCGGGGCTGAGGCTGAGGCTGTTATAGGTGATCAGGCCAGGAGGGGAGGGCAGTTGGGGGAGATCAGGTTGTTGGCAGGAGGGTGCAGTTGGGGCAAGCAGGCCAGCAGGCAGAGTGGTTAGGGGAGATCAAACAGGCAGGCAGGTGAGCAGTTAGGAGCCAGTAGTCCCGGATTGCAAGGGGGTTGTCCGACTGGCAGTTTAGGCCCAATCCCACAGGGGTCCAAGATTAGAGAGGATGCAGGCCAGGCTAAGGGACACCTCCATCCTCCTCACCCCCGTGCAAGAATTTTTTGCACCAGGCCACTAGTGTATATATATGTATGTATATGTCTATATGTATATGAATATATATTTATATATTTTATTGATTTCAAAGAGGAAGAGGGAGAGAGGTAGAAACATCAATGATGAGAATCATTGATGGGCCACCTCCTGCACACCCCCTCCTGGGGATCCAGCCCACAGCCCAGGCATGTGCCCTGACCCGGAATCAAACCCTGACCTCCAGGTTTGTAGGTCGAGGCTCAACCACAAGCGGCACCTGACTTGACCGTTCATTTTTGCAGAAACATTCCCACCTTGCCAAGTTAGTGTGGCTCTGCCCTCGAGTGTTGATCTATGAACCAGGAAGCACGGTAAGCCAGAACTGTGAAATGACACAAGTGTGTGCAGCTGGCACAGCCTATTTCCTGAGCTTTGGTATCTGTGATGGTTGGTGTTACGTGTCCACCTGGCTGAGCTAGAATAGCCAGTTGCGTGATTAAACACAAATCTACCCAGATATTGCTCTGAAGATATTTCTTGGATGAAATTAACATTTAAATCAGTATGCTGTGAGTAAAGCAGATTACCCTCCAAGATGTGGGTGGGCCTCATCCTATCAGGTGAAGGCCTTAGGAGAAAACACTCTGAGGTCCCCTGAAGAATCCTACCAGCAGACCATGGCAACATCAACTCTTACCAGAATTTTCAGCCGGCCGACCTGCCCTGCAAATTTCAGACTTGCCAGCACCCACAATGGCATGAGCCAATTCCTTAAAATCAGTCTCTTGAAAGATAGTGATTTAAGTCTGTGTGTATATATACTCACATATATATATACATGTATATTTTTTTTATTTCTGTTTCAAGAGAATGCTGACAAAGACAGCATTCCTTTTCCTCTCTGTTTAGACCTCTGTGATGGCACATTGAGGCCATCGGAGAGCAGGCATGCTTCTATTTTCTGCACCATTTCCTCCTTCTCTAGTGGCTGGCCAAGGCCTCTGTGGACAATCCTGGAAGGCTTGTTTCCAAGTCAGCCCTCATCCCATGGTTCTAGAAGAATTATGAGGATCATAAGCTGAGGATCAGCCACGGAAAACATGTTTTCAAGGCCTGTAGTGCTGCTTCCTATCTGCCCATAGTGGTCAGTGTGCCCTTCAGAGAGTTACCCTCTTGCCTTCTCAAGCTCCCACCCCCGCACCTCCCACTGGGACACTCCCACTTGGAGGGGCTCTATCCACCACCTGGCTGAGGGAGGGGGTTAGGGGAATGAAAAGGGACCCAGATTCAGATGTCCGGCTGAGGGTCCCTCTGCCACCTCCTTGTACTCCAGCTGGCTGCACTGACCTTTGCAGGGACACAGATCTGCTGTGGCCCTGCCTGGGGAGCCCAGGATGGATGCCCAAGGGAGAGGGAGCGGAGCTGGTGCACTGCTCTCCTGCACTTGGGACAGCACAAAACACAAAAAGGAGCATCAAGCCCTGGCCGATGTGTTCAGAGGCTAGAGCATCGGCCCATGCCTGGAGGTGTTGCAGGTTGGAGCATTGAGGTGTTCCAGGTTTGATTCCCCGTTCGAGGGCACCCCTGAATTGCAAATTTGATCCCTGGCCTTGGTCAGGGTAGGTGCAGGAGGTAACCCTCCCATGTATCTTGCATCTGTGTTTCTCTCTCTCCCCTCCCTCCCTTCCTTCCTTCCACTCTCTAAAAAGCAATGGAAAAATATCCTCGGGCAAGGATTAACAACAACGAATAGCAAACAAAACTTTTTTTTCTTCTTGCCCCCTCATTCTTGGCTACTTTCCTGATCTTCCGGAATGTTTACCATCTTTGGAGACATCGGTTCCATTTTCTGCAGCATATTTTCAGAGAGGCAGAGGGAGAGCAAAGCCTGGGCTGGACCTGTGAGCTGTGAGAAAGCAGCCTTCTTGGTGGCTGTCACCATCTCTCCCCACGCCTGTTGGGCTGGGCAGCACTTTGGTTTTGCTGCCTCCACATCTATTTGTCTATAAATAAAAAAACCTTTGTTATGTGCAAATACTAACCAGAATCAGTGGAAAGATTAAAGAATAAACTTGGTACCGGAAATCAAAATGTGCTTAAAAATTCTAATTCAGCAGGAATCTGGGTCATTTTGAGGGAAAAAAACTTTCCAGACAAGGCTCGCTGAAGCCTCGGTGCAATGAAGTCAAGGTCATAGCCCTCACCCCCGTGTCTCCTTTTCTACTTCCCATAGGAACAAGGAACACAAACTCTTGCCTAATAAGGACTGTTAGGAGCCTGTTGACCAACGAGATGGATCTTTTATAATCAGCTTAGGTTTGGGTAATTATATGTAAAGGCTTTCAAATTTTTCTTTTAAAAATTTATTTTTATTGATTTCGGAGAGGAAGAGAGACAGAAACATCAATGATGAGAGAGAATCATTGATAGGCTGCCTC
Source organism: Antrozous pallidus (assembly GCA_027563665.1). Lineage (NCBI taxonomy): Eukaryota > Metazoa > Chordata > Mammalia > Chiroptera > Vespertilionidae > Antrozous > Antrozous pallidus. The sequence goes on along the minus strand of CM050514.1, from coordinate 7,576,012 downwards.
CTGCACTCCCCACTCTGGGGATTCAGCCTCCTGCAGGGGCACGTGCCCGGACTGGGAATTGAACTGCGAACTCCGGGTTCATAGGTTGACACTCAACCACTGGGTCAGGATGGCCAGGCTCAAATTTCTCTTAAAAAAAAAAAAGTTATTGATTTTAGAGAGAGAGAGAAACACTCGTTCATTGTTCCACTTACTCATACATTCATTGCTTGCTTCTTGTATGTGCCCTGACCAGGAATCAAACCTGCAACCTTGGTATACTGGGACCACACTCTAACCAACTGAGCTACCTGGCCAGGGCCCCAAATTTTCTTTTTAAGACTAGGTCTGGCTTATTAAAGATTTCTCTGTAAGCCTCATTCCCACTGTCTGATCATCCCTTGACCAAAGCGTTTGTAGAAAAGATCGGCTCCTGCTCCTGTCTTTTTTTTAAAATATATATTTTATTGATTTTTCACAGAAAGAAAGGGGTAGGGATAGAAAGTCAGAAACATCGATGAGAGAGAAACATTGATCAGTTGCCTCTTGCACACGCCCCCTACTGGGGATGTGCCCGCAGCCAAGGCACATTGACCGGAGTCGAACCTCGGACCTTTTAGTCCCCAGGCTGACGCTCTATCCACTGAGCCAAACCGGTTTTGGCTCCTGCTCCGGTCTTGTTTCTGTCATCAGCAACCCTGAATGACCAAAGACTCTTTCTGTACACTCATGTTTAATTCTTTAAAAAATCGGGGAGTCCTTGAGCTACAGAATAATGTGTTTACCACAAGTTGTGGATAACATCACTGGGGCTGGGAGGAGTGAAAGCTTGTGCGCCCCTTCCCAGCCAGTGCTCCAGTCTGAGACAAACATACATCCAAAGAGTGGAGGCATGTTTTGACATAACAATGAGGCATTCTGGTCCTTTCTGAGTGTTTTACAGCAGATGTATTACTAGTCTATAGCTAATTCTCCTTATGCTATTATAGAAAGCGCAGGGATTTGTGGGAAGCCAACAATATGTCTTCTCAAATGTTCTTCTTCCAGGTAGGGACAGTATGTTGATGACTTTTACAGCACATAGTTCAATGCTGTATCTTTCTATACGATGCCACTGCGCTTTCCACAATATAAGCTTTGTGCTGTGATCGGCACAACTCCAATGTGTTAGCTTCCCCCACCGGCTCACTGATCCCCCGAACTCAGTAAATCACTGTGACTGGGTGTCGGTTGGCAGGAACTAACCAGCTTCCGTAACAGCTTATTTTTATTCAGTGTGCTCATCTGGGGAACCGGTGATTTATAAATAAAAATTTATTATTTACCATTTAGGAGGCTGGAAATATTACACACATGGAACTTCAGAAAGAAATTGTCAGCTCCGAGGCAATATAGTTTTGATTTATTGCAGATTGATTTCCTACATCGCCGGCATGCCCAGATGGGCCTCCAGCTTGTCAGACGAAGATAAATCCCGTGCTCTGGAAGGTTTATCTCCCTCTTTTCTAGCCATTCTTCCCGTGGGTCCTCATCTATTTTCCGTCTCCTTGTCAACGATGCTCAGGGTGTGATGTAATCGTTTGAAGGCCACAGATTAGCAGCTTGGGCCAGAGGGGCGGGAAGGACAGGATGCAGTTTATGCATTCTCTGTGGGAGGATGGCAGGTGTTATTATTTTCTAACCTTTTTTAAAAAATTTTTTTTCACATGCACACAAGTAGAAGAGAATAATGAACCACTGTGTACCTATCATTCAACTGTAAAATTATTAATATTTTGCCAATTTTTTCTCATCTATTTCCCATCTTTCTTCCCCCTCCATGAAGTACTTTAAAAGAAATCCCAGACATCATGTTATTTCACTGCAGTAGAAGCAAGCATTATTAATTCTATTTTATGGGAAAATAGAAGCACTAAAATGTTAAGAACCTCACCCCAAAAGGATACAATGAGTCTGTGGGGAAGGAAGGTACCAGAAGTCAATTCCTTCTATCCCCACACTGGTCCTATAAGTGAAATCAGACTACCCCCCAAAACGGTTTCCTCAGTTACACAGAGAGCGTGTCACCCACACAGTGTCAGCTGTGGCAACAATATTCGAGCAGATTACTCACATAGATGGATTTATCTCAGCCTCTGAGTATTTAAATAAATTAAAAGAGTTCACTTCCTGAAACTATAAATCAGGGTCCCTTTAAAGACTAAAAGGAAGTTAAATCCCCAAAGTGTCATGTACTCAGAAGAATGCTATTTAAAATCCAAACATATGGAGTCATAAAGAGTAAATGTGCGACCTCCGGTCAATGGCAGCTCTAGAAGTACTTGTTTTCTTGTTGCGTTGGCAAAGCCAGCATTCCTGCAAGGGGCACGTACAGCAAAGGCCACTTCCCTGGACACTCTGAGTGCCTGGGGTTTTCTCCTGACTTATTTCTGAGCTTTGGGTACCTGGGCCTTCAGGGCAACACTGCCAGACATGTCACCACCCTCCAGTGTCCCCACAGGTGTGTGACTCTCCTGGCGGCTCTCAGAGGTGATTTGGGAGTCTCCTTTATCCCTGTGGTGCTGCTGGAAGCTGCTGTACCAGTAACGCAAGGGATTTGTCCTGTTCTTTTGTCCCTAGTTCGGAGGCGGCCTTTAACCCCTCAGACCTCACCGGTCTATGCTAATGAGGTGGGTCCTGGCTGCCCCTCAGTCGCTTCAGGATGAGGACCCATCAGGCCAGCAAGATGATCGGGGGTTCAGAGAGCTGGGACTTTGAGCCAAGTAGTATCAGGCTGACCTCTTGACCTCTAGGGAGGGGAGGGGAGTTGGAGATGGAGGTCGGTGCCCGTGTAATAAATCCCCAATGAGAACTCCAAACATGGGAAATCCATACGAGCTTCTTGTTTGGAGACACATGTGGGTGTGCCAGAAGGCTGGCCCTGGCCCCCGAGGGCACGGAGGCTCTGCCTCGCAGGCCCGCCCGCACCTCCCCTGTGGGTCCCCTCTTTGGGCTGGTCCTGATCTGCATCTTTTGTGGTCAAAACCATAGTGCTTTCCTGAGTTCTGAGTCATTCTAGCAAATGACTGAGCCAGAACGGTGGTGGGCACGCCTGAAACTCGTCTCCAGTTGGCCAGAAGCCCCCGTGGCCGGAACCCTGAAAGTCTGGGCGGTGACCAGAACGAAGGCAGGCCTGTGGGAGGCCGTGCCCTCACTCCCTGGGCCTGCCCTGGACTCCGGAGCTGGCGCCAGAATCGCGCTGCCCAGCACAGCGCTCTTCTTGGCCCAGAGGTACCGGGTCAGGATCAGTCCCGCATTCACCCCCAGATCTCAACACAGCACCTCGGGGAGCTGGGGCCTCTCCCCTCGGCCACGCAGGTGATGCACAGTCCCAGACACCGCGAGGGAAGGAGCTCCAGCCCACCCAGAGTTAAGGACTGGGTCACAAATAGTCCAGCGTTTCTCTCTCTGTGATTGCTTTATTGATGTTTTAAAACAGTCGTGTTAGATTCTAATTATTGAATGACACATGTTGTTACAATCACTTTCTCCCGCCTGCTCTGTGACCTGAGGGCCACCCGCTCCCAGGCTCCCTCCTTCTGGCTTCCAGGTGGGCTGGCCCATGGGGGCACCGTCAGCCTCCACAGGGCAGGAGGAGAGTGTGTGGGGTTATATCCGGTCACCATGAGTCAGGTCCCTCCTCCCAGCCTCATGCTGTCACCTGCCTCCCAGATTCTGGGAACGGCTCCCTGCTTGTCCTTCCCTTGATGGGCAAACAGCTCCCGGCCACCAGGCCTTCGGAACTAGCGCTGCGGCATCCCCTGGCCACAGGCCACAGCTCGGAGCTAGTGCCACGCAGTGTCCTCAGATTGCCTGGTCTGCGTGCTCTCTGTGCCCCGCCGGCCCTGGCCGGGCACGGGAATGGGGAGAAGGCAGCAGGAAGTAGCCTGTGCCCTCTGGAGCAGCTGCCACCACCCCCCCCCCCAGCACCAAGGGTTGTCTCGGGGACATCCTGGGTGGTCCTGGTCAGAAAGTTCAGGTGAGAGGAGATGGGCCAGCAAACGCCAACCAAGAAATGGCAAAGAGTAACAGGCAGCACCCGCACCACTCCAGCGCCCCCAAACAGAGTTGTCCAAGTCTAGACTGCTTCCACTTGTCTCCAGTCACTGGGCATTTGTCCAAAATGCAGCTTAGTGGCGCTGAAAAGGATGAATCTTAGCTGAACCCTCTGTGACAAAATGACCTTGAGAGCCCCCCACTTCCCTGTGCAATTTAGGTAAGACTTGCTGTCTGCTCGTCCTCACAACTCGGACAGGACTCGGAGGATGCCTTTTATTCACAGGACCGGCCCTCGCCCGCCCCGTTTCCTGTTCTTTGTCTCATGAACGCTTAGCGGGGACTAGCGTTGTTCCATGACACCAGCCAGACTCCGGGATGCACGGTCCCTCCCAGCTAACTGCCCGGAACGGCCTCCGGTGCTGACACCGACACTGTAAGTCACCCCGCCTGGGACCAGCCGGGCTTTTCCGTGAAAGTTCAAGGCGAGACCGCCCTGGCCGGACTCCGGTCTTTGGGTGCGGCCTGTCCTGGCCGCAGCAGCCAGAATGAAACCCGTCTCCTCACTTGCATGTTTGGTCCCGACAGTCCAAGCCAGGAATCGGCATTTTTGCTAGCACCCTGGGGTGATTCCCACGGGGTCAAGTTTGACTCATTACCTCCTGGGGGCAGACTTTGTAAATAGAAACAGATTTGGGCAAATCACCGGTAAAAATTTTGAAGTCAGTAAATCAATGGTAAGAATTTGGGGGTCAATATATCTCTTTTTGAAATCAGCTTCAAACAGCCTTCTTTGCATGCCAACGTCCAGCCTTCTTCCTTCACCAGCCCCTCCCCGACCGATCGGCCTCTTAGGGGCCCGTCATCATCACCCCCGCTGACAATGAATGATTTCCTCCGGGGGAGTATCACAAGAGCCGCAGTCCTTGCCAGAATCCGTTGGCACAAACTCTGTCTCTCTGAGTCAGAGCCCAAGGCCATTAGCGAGGGAGCAACAGCTGCAAGGGCTGCACATCTGCGAGTCATTTGAAAATTTTATGATGAATAGAAACTATCCATTACACAGACTTATACATTATATATTAACCTAATGCCTCTACAATCACACCGCCGACAGTCCCCTTTTGTGGGGCACGTTTGTTTTCTAACGACACGCTAGCTCCAATCATAAATTCAGATATCTAAGACGTCGACTATCCAGCAACACTGCTTAAAATTCCCTACTCGACGTGGTCAACTCCTTAATAATAATAAAAACCGTAGCCTTCCCTGGAAGCAGAAGAGAGACCCGGCAACTCCCAACATGCTAAAAGCGAAGGGGAGAATTACGGGTTTTAGACCAAATAACCAAAAGATTGAAACAAAAGAAATGTACAGAGAACATCAAAAAATGCTGAAAAATAAATCTTAAAAAAACGGTTCACGCGCCGTAAGCTGTTGACGCCGTCCCCTGCGTGTAGATGACTGAGTTGGCAGTTGTGAGGTTGGTGGCACAATCCGGATGCTTTAAAGAACCCAGCGGCACAATGCAAAGGGAGGCGGTGCAGCTGAAACCGCTTTGGCTCAGTGGGTAGCGCATCGGCCTGCGGTCCGAAGGGTCCCAGGTTCGGTTCCGGTCAAGGGCATGCATCTTAGTTGCGGGCACATCCCCAGGGGGGGTGTGAAGGAGGCAGCTGATTGGTGTTTCTCTCTCATCGATGTTTCTAACTCTTTATTCCCTCTTCCTTCCTCTCTGTGGGAAAAAGAAACAGAAAAAGAGGAAAGAAAAAGAAAAGGGAGGCTGTGAAAGCCGAGAGCCAGAGAAGGCCAGGAGCTGAGCTGAGCGCCCCTCAGGCAGAGGAGAGGGCCCACCTGGCGACTTGCCCCACCAGGAGCTGTGTGTACACGTTCAGCTTCGTCCTGAATTTGTTGGCGACACCGCTCCCTCCCTTCCCGTGTCCCGTGTGCGTGCTGAGATAGGACATTCAGTCCCCGGGGCCCAGGGCCGTTTTGGGAATGTCTTTCCCACCCCACCCCCCTTTTTTTTCTCTTTTCCACAAACTCTATGGTTTAAAAATCCTCCCTCTGAAAACAGCTTTTGGTGGCATGAGGCTCTGCCTATTTCCAGGCACTAAACCTGCATTTTGATTCCGCACCAGCCGCCGCTCTCCTGAGCACCCCTCGTTCCGCTCCGCAGCAGCGACGGGCCATATGTTCCGAAGAAGACGGTGCTTTGCTTTGGCTCCCTCCGGCTGGCTCGGAGCTGAGGACGATATATTTTAAGCCCCACATTTAAAAATAAAAACCTTGGCAAGGCTTGTGAGGAACTAAAAACATCGAGATATGCTTGGAGCCTGGGCTCCGATTGGTAAGATGTCAAAGCCGGTGTTTAAAAGGAAGGAAGAAACCAAGGCTCAGGGGGCCCAGGTGGGGAGGTTGGAGCTGATCCCTGAGTGTGGGGCTCGCTCCTCGGGGGGCAGGGGGTGGGTGGGGAGGGGAGTGCGGCCTCCTAGGACAGAGGGGCCAAGGAGCTGCCCATGGCCCAGGCTTCCACCAGGGCGTCCAGGTGGTCAGTTGGGTCTGCACCACCTAGAAGAGTGCAATGGGCTGAAACCAGTGTGGCTCAGCAGATGGAGCGTCGGCCTGCGGACTGGAGGGTCCCAGGTTCGATTCCGGGCAGGGGCATGTACCTTGGTTGCAGGCACATCCCCAGTGGGGAGTGTGCAGGAGGCAGCTGATTGATGTTTTTCTCTCATCGATGTTTCTTTCTGTCCTCTGTAAAAAAATCAAAAAAATATATTTAAAAAATAAATAAATAAAAAGTGCATCTTCCCCAGTTCACCCCTTTTGTGCGTTTGCACATGAAATGTGAACATGTGATATGGCCACAAACGTGCGCCTTAGCCGAAAACACGATCTGACCATGAACATGAGATAGGACCACGTCCTGAGGTGCTTGGCACCAGAAGCGGGTGGAGGAAAGAGGAAGCAGGTTTTGAAATTCACAGAGCCTAGCGGAAGCCAGTTGGTGGTGAATTCCTCCAATCATGAAAAGCTGTAAGCCAAGGACCTGGTTCCCTCCATGCCGGGAGGAGGGAGAGCCTCCCCTGCAGGAGTGTTCTCCCGAGTGCAGCCCGTGAGGGTAAACGTGGGCCTCACTTTTCTTTTTCTTTTTTTAAAATATATTTTATTGATTTTTTACAGAGAGGAAGGGAGAGGGATAGAGAGTTAGAAACATCGATGAGAGAGAAACAGCCATCAGCTGCCTCCTGCACACCCCCTACTGGGGATGTGCCTGCAACCAGAGTACATGCCCTTGATCAGAATCGAACCTGGGACCCTTGAGTCCCCAGGCTGACACTCTATCCACTGAGCCAAACCGGTTAGGGCCACTTTTTCTTTTTTGATGGGAACCACGTGAAATAAAACTTACCACAATTCATGTGTCTGGAGCAGTTGTACAAACAGCAAGAACATCTGTGTGTAAAGTCACATTTTTAAGGTATCTAAATGGTCAAAGTACAAATTTTGACCAACCGTGCAAGGGGAAAGACTGAAGTACCTTTATATTCCAGCAAAATAATACTGCAAGATGGTCACGTGACAGAGAAATGGAAAGGTAGGCAGCCAAAAGGTTTTTAATTTACTGCCCAACACATATGGAGGTAAGTCAAACAGTTAATAAAAATATTATTTTTCTGGATTTTGTGAGGAGGTTTATGGTATCTACCAGCTTTGAAAATTTGTAAGATTTTTTCCTTATTCTAAAAAACATTCACTTTTATGTACCTTCCTTTGAATTCATAATTCTGCACCTTTTTTGTTCAAAAGAGCTCTCCTAATTCTATAAGCTTTAGGCTCCACAAAATCCAAATTCATTCCTGATAGCGATCTATACTTTCTCTCTTTTCTTGGCTATTAATTTTCATGAACTGTTCTAGCCTTAAGTAATATTCACTCATGAATATAAAAACTAATAGAAAAGAATAGTTCTAATACATCTCACTAAGAAATACATGTCCAATAAAATTTTACTTTTTAAGTTTAGAAGTGATCGTTAAAATATGACTATTAAATAGAGTAGCAGAGTTGGGTAGAGTATCATCCTGGTACACCAAGGTTGAGGGTTCGATCCCCAATCAGAACATGTACAAGAATCAACATAAATGCATAAATTAGTGAAACAATAAATCAATGGTTTTTTTTTCTTTCTCTCTCTACTTGACTCTCTAAAATCAATTAAAATGGATTAATATTTACAAAAAGGCTTTAAGAAAAAAATACATTTCTTAAAAGATAGAATATTAAAAACATTTTAAAGCTTTGATTTAAAATTTTGTTGAAATTTTACAATAATTAAAAAAATTAAAATATAAACTCAAATAGAGCATTTTCTGCCTTGGCCAGTGTTGCCCAAGTGGTTAGAGTGTTGGCCCTCACACTGCAGGGTCTCGGGTTCAATTCCCAGTCAAGGGCACACACCTGGGTTGCAGTTGCGGTTCCCTGCCCTGATTGGGGTTCGACCTCTCTCTCTATCCCCTCCCTCTCTTCCACTCTCTCTGAAAATCAATGGAAAGCCCTAGCTGGATTGGCTCAATGGATAAAATGTCGGCCTGTGGACCAAAAGGTCCTGGGTTCCATTCCAGTCAAGGGCACATGGCCAGGGTTGTGGGCTGATCCCCAGTAGGGGGTGTGCAGGACGCAGCCAATCAATGATTCTCTCTCATCATCAATGTTTCTGTCTCTCTCTTCCTCTCCCTTCCTTTCTGAAATAAAACATATATATATTAAAAAATAAATAAAAATCAATGGAAAAAATATCCTCAGGAGAGAATTAAAACAAAGTATATTTTCTATACTAGAGCATGTTGAACATAAAAGAACTTATTCTGACACTTTTAAAAATACAAAGCATTAAATTATTAAGTTGATAGATATTGGAGTAAAATTGAAAGGATTTCTAAACTTCAGATAAATAACTGGTTTCTGCTTGGTTTGTTCCCCCCCGGAAGACCCTGCTTCCTAATACAGCGCACCGACCGAAGCAGCAGGCTGGAGCCATGGCGAGGGAAGCCCCGCTGCTTCCTGAGCCCGGAGCCCGGTTCTATTTTAGACAGGCCCGGCTGCTCTGAAAGATGAGCTGGCTCCTCTCTGTGAGGCGGCTCCCGGCTCCCGGCTCCCGGCTCCCGGCTCCAGCCTCCAGAGTTTTCGGTTTCTATGATTTTTACTTAGTCAGAATTTGTAACAGTGTCATCCTGGCTTGCAACCACGATTCTGTATTTGTTTCATCTTAGTTCTATATGCAAAGGAGTTCTATGGCCAAGCCCAGTCTTCTTCTTTTTAAAAAAATATATTTTATTGATTTTTACAGAGAGGAAGGGAGAGGGATAGAGAGTTAGAAACATCGATGAGAGGGAACCATCAATCAGCTGCCTCTTGCACAATCCCTACTGGGGATGTGCCTGCAACCAAGGTACATGCCCTTGACCGGAATCGAACCTGGGACCTTTCAGTCCACAGGCCAAGGCTCTGTCCACTGAGCCAAACCGCTTAGGGCTCATCTTAGTTCTATATGCAAAGGGATTCTATGGCCAAGCCCAGTCTTCTTACCGTGGCTCCTCACTTCCTGAGTTTTCATGTTAATCATCTCTTAGCTGGCTGGGTGTCATTGTCCAATTTTTCTCCCATCAAGGGCTCATGGTGTTGCTACATTCTCAAAGAAGGCAGACAAAAGCGGTATCAGCAACCGTTCGATGTCCAAAGACACGGAAAAAAAATAGGAAACATATTTAGATAACTACAGGCGAATTGGCTGGAAATGAAAAACTGTATCGAATAATGGACAGAGCAGACAGAACAAGACAGAGACACGTGGTTATCATCAAAGCGGCTTGCTTTCTATGCCTGTAAACCTGAAGGAAATATGAGCTCACCCACACTCCAATAAAAGTTACTTATCAGATTAGCAAATATCAGAGACCATGACACGTGTTGTTGGGAAGAGTGTAATGGGACAGGTGCATTCACAAACTGTTGGAAAGGTGATAAACCGGAATGACCTTTCGGGGCAGCGGTTTGGATATGTCAGACCAGTGGTCAAGAAACTCATTAGTCAACAGAGCCAAATATCAACAGCACAATGATTGCAATTTCTTTCTTTTTTTTTATTGATTTTTTTTGCAGTATAACTTATAATTAATAGTTTTCCTTTCCCCCTCCCCCTTATCCTCCCCCCAGCCTCCCCCACCCCCCTGCAATTTCTTTTAAGAGCCAAATTTTTTAAACTTAAACTTCTTCTAATGCCATTTCTTCAAAATACATTCGCCCAGGCCATGGTACTTTGTGGAAGAGCCGCACTCAAGGGGCCAAAGAACCACATGTAGCTCGAGAGCCACCGTTTGCCGACCTCGGGTCTATCCAAACCTCCAGGGTTATCTGGCCACCCAGTGAGGAGCCACGCGTGAGGGTAACGTTTCATCACTCTGCCTGGAGGAATTCAGGGGGAGCGGTCTCCTCTCTGCCTCAGGTTTCTTCCTTTCCAACTTTATTCTCCATATTCCCATTAGGATTTAAAAATACTTTTTTATTATGGAACTTCTCATGCACTTGAAAAGATAGAGCAGAATCATGAACTGCCATTTGCCCATCACCCAGTCTCAACCTTTACTGGTTTACCATTCTTTTCTCTCTTCTGCTATCGCCCCTTCTCTCCCTTTTTTGTCGGAGTATCTCAGACAGACGATCGGCTCGGTCCTTTTCATAAACAGGACGGCGCCCCTGGGTTCTTCCCTGCAGGTTAGGGCCTGACACGGGCTGAATGTGCGGCTCCTCTTCGGTTCAGACACTGAAGCCCGATCTCCAATGCTGGTGTTAGCAGACAGCCACCGCGGGCCAGGGAGAGCACTTAAAAAACAACACAAACTTTAAAAAATACATATCTTATTGATTTTTTACAGAGCGGAAGGGAGAGGGATAGAGAGTCAGAAACATCGATGAGAGAGAGACATCGATCAGCTGCCTCCTGCTCACCCCCCACTGGGGATGTGCCCGCACCCAAGGCACATGCCCTTGACCGGAATTGAACCCGGGACCCTTCAGTCCGCAGGCCGACGCTCTTATCCACCGAGCCAAACCGGTTTTGGCAGGAAGAGCACTTTTACCATGACCTGAATCGGCTAGCACCGATTGGCAAACTGGTTGACAAACTGCGGCTCTGGAGCCACATGCGGTTCTTTGGCCCCTTGGGTGTGGCTCTTCCACAAAATAGCCCGGTCTGGGTGAGTCTATTTTGAAGAAGTGGTGTTAGAAGTTAAAGTTTAAAAAACTTGGCTCTCAAAAGAAATGTCAATCGTTGTACTGTTGATATTTGGCTCTGTTGACTCATGAGTTTGCCGACCACTGGCTAGCACCTTGATCTCGGGCTTTCCGGCCTCCAGAACTGAGACGGTAACTTTGTGGGTTAAGCCGTTCACGGCGGTGTTTTGATATGCAGCCGGGGCCGACTCAGACAGAGAGCAGGGCCCAAGCCTCATGATTCACCTTCGTGACTCGTTCCGGCTGTGCCCCCTCTGACGCGGTCTCCGGCATGATGAAGGACTGAGTTTCCTGAAAGCCAGCGGATGTCTCAGCATCCAGGCCCCTCCATATCCCATCCTGATGCCGTGAAGGCCCTGCAGGCTCCCTCACAACTGCACCGGCACCTGGGGGGTTCACGTCCCACACGGCCTTCTGTGATGAACCCCACCTTCACCTCCTCCCGTCAGCTCACTCCCGTCACCACCGGCTGTCACCTGAGACGTGCTTTTCACTAGCTTCCCTCCCTTCCCCGGGAGACTGTCTTTATCATCTGTGAACCCACAGTCCCAGCCTAGGCCTGACTTGGGAGACACGTTAATGCTTATGACAGGTCCAGAGAGTGAAAACTGCTCCGGAAGAACCCGCACTTTAGCTGTGAATTCGACCCCCCGATGTGGTTTCAGATCCCTTCCAGAATAAGGGCACGAGAAGGGAAAAGGGACAAAGAGCCAGGAGAGGAGTAGAACCAGGGGGGCGGGGGGAGGGGGACGGACACCTAGAACGCACCCCTTGTTGAGTCTTCTCTCTGGCCAGCCCTTTTATTCCATTCGGTGATCTATGGCGAGCCCTTTAATTCTGGGGTCCGCAAACTGGGGGCCCCTCAGAGAAACCCTGTGGAAGGCACACAGGCCAACAGTGATTTTAACATTTTGAAAGGGTTAAAGGAAGTCTGTGCAACACAGACTGTAGGTATATGGCAAAGCCTAAAGTCGCCACTCCCTGCTCCCACAGACAAACAGATTTAGCAGCATCTCTCTCTCCTGCAGCATCCCATGGGGTGCAGCGAGTTTTGTGCTGGGGGTGAGCTCATTTCACAGGCCTCGGATTACTTCCTGGGGCCAGCACCGGGCCAGTCACAGTGCTGGGTAGCGAGTGCTTCCAGGGTTCTGAATGCGAGAGACAGGCAGGAGGACAGGGACTATTAACATACAAAGCACATGCCTGAAGACAGAATCAGACACCCCTCTACCCTACCCCCCTCCCAGTCATCTTCCATTTTCAGTTAGTAGCCAGCTGCCAGTAAACATCAGAGGATTTGACAAGTATAAGAGATCAGATGTCCAGAAAGAATCCAGAGTGCAGGTGACAGGAAAAATATAGAAGATAAAACAGTTACCTACCTTATTTAGCTCAAACCTATTAAACAGATTTAAGAAATCTCGCAGAGCCCAGCAGCGTGGCTCAGTGGTTGAGCATCAAGCGGTGAACCAGGAGGTCACGGTTCGATTGCTGGTCGGGGCACACGCCTGGTTGGCAGCTTGATCCCCAGTCTGGGGCCTGCAGGAGGCAGCCGATCAGAGAATCTCTTATCTGTGAGGTTTCAATTTCTCTCTCCCTTCCTCTCGGAAATCATTAAAAATATATTTTTAAAAAATCTTACAAAAATGTTCATGAATCACATGTGATCCGTCAGATCTACTTCTGGAAATCCATTTTAAGGAGACAATACCAAACACAAAACAAGCAGTGACATTCACACTGCTGCTTCTGGCAGCACTCCTCAAACAAGAGCACGGCAAAGAACACAGATTGCAAACTGCGCTCAGCGGACAACCATCGTGTCGCCACCAGATGGGACATGGAGGAGTCATTACCGACAATGGGTCTAAAACAGACCCGCCAGGCACTGCCTGTTGTTGCTTTTCAAGTCTTTTCGGTGGGCAGAGGAGAGGGGATCCAAGTCCCAGGGAAACTGAAAATCAACCCCACAGGGCCGATTCCAAGGGAAAACTTCACACAAATTGAAATATACTCATCCTAATATATAAAAAGCCAGGGGCCGTCACGACCAGATGGATGACTGAACAGCAGGTTCATGGGGCGACCAGGCCAGCAGGAGCGGGGGGGCAGCAAGGGGCAACTAAGCCAGCAGGGGGGGAGGGGACACAGTTGGGGGTGATCAGCCAGGTGAGCAGTTAGGAGCCAGTGATCCTGGATGGTGAGAGCCATGTCCGACTGTCAGAGATGAAGCCTAAACCGGCAGTTGGACATCCCCCAAGGGATCCTGGATTGGAGAGGGTGCAGACTAGGCTAAGGGGACCCCTCTACCCCTATGCACGAACCTCGTGCAGCAGGCCTCTAGTTTTTATATAAAGACTTCCAAGTGTGTGGCACGAACAGTCCAGGGAAACACACTCTGTGGCTTCATACTCTATTTCCCCTGCCACCCCAGCACATTATAGGGGTTCTGTGGGCCAGTTTGGCAAGCAAGCTATTACATGGAAAAAGCCAGCACGGAGGAAAACTGTATGCACATTATACACTATTACATCTAACTAAAACCACCACCACTGGGAAACATGTGAAATGTTAATAATGGCTGGGTTAGCATATTGGATTTTAGCTAATCTTCCTTTCCATTTTCCCTTCGGTAATGTGGTTTTAGTACTTTTATAATAAAAAATGTGCAAAGACTTGCTGAGTTGCTAAGCCTCTTGGGTGGTAAGAAAATCTGAGGCAGACAATCTTAGTACTAGTTTTCAAGACTGTTTTCAATTTGGGTATGCTTACTTGGACTAATTTTAAGAAATGTAGGATTATAGGAATGTGAATCATGAGTTACAAATCTCTACAGTATTTGCTAACTTGACTGGAGGCCAAGGACCAGAATTCATGTGAAATGAGATGAAGCCCATAAACAAGGGATTCTGTGAGAACAAAGCCAATCATGAAACTGTCATGTAAGTGCAGATGAACTTTCCCTGTCAGGCTGTTTAAGTGTTGCCCAAGGACTGGATTTTTAAAAAAATATATATTTTATTGATTTTTTACAGAGAGGAAGAGAGAGGGATAGAAAGTCAGAAACATCGATGAGAGAGAAATATTGATCAGCTGCCTCTTGCACACCCACTACTGGGGATGTGCCCACAGCCAAGGTACATGCCCTTGACCGGAATCGAACCCGGGACCTTTCAGTCCAAAGGCCGACACTCTACCACTGAGCCAAACCGGTTTCGGCTGGATGCTGTCTTTGATCTCAGCTCTGAATCAGCAGCACCCTTACTGAGATTTGTTACTGTCTCAGAGCAGTCTTACTCTGTCCCCACAGGGTGCCTGGTGCAGGCACTGCGTGACACACGCCCAAGGAATGTAACATTTTGAAGGATGGAAGGCTATTCGGCCACCGTCACTAATTTCGCTGGGTCGGCTGTGGCCACCTGGGAACAAAGATGCTGACAGATCCTATAAAATTTCCTCTGGCCAACCCCGCCACCAAAAGCTTCTGAGGTTACATCAAACACCTAATTCAAGTGAACAAAAGTCTTGTCTCTCCTGATATTAAAAGGCTATAATTTAATATTATTTCTTTGCAATGCAGTAGTTAAAAATTAGCAAACTCCTACTCGTAATTTATTAGGAACCGCATCTATAAAATTAGAAGCTGCCATTCCATTTGTCAACACCTAGTTAGTTGGTAACCCAGATTAACGCTAAACTGCCGAGGGGCTCAACACAGAACCATAGTTAGGAGGCGCGCACGCTCTCTAACTTATGGATGTGTTCAGTGAGCCACGGCTTTAAAGAAAAATTCCTAACCACATGCTGGACAAATAAACGACCAGCAGTCGTGCTGCCAATCCGCCACTCACTGGGAAGGCATGAAAGGAGGCCAGTGACACGCCAGGCCTGACGCCGTGAGCAGACTTTATTTCGCAGGCAAGAGCGCGGCCACTGAGCGGAGCTCTCAGTGGCGAGGGGACACTCGGCCGGAAGAGGGCTGGGGCAACCTCCGGTTCGAGAGGTCCCGGTTCACGTCCAAGAAGGTGTACAGGTTGTAGTCATGGTGCTGGAGGTTCTTGTAGGTGGTGTTGTCAAACGGCTCGGCAGGAGCGGCGGCAGGTGCGGCAGCCGGTGCAGGCTCTGGGGGGGAAACGAGCATGAGCACATCGGACAAGGAGAGCTTCGTTAGGACCCTGCCTGCTCTGGAGGGTTTCATTAGAACAGGAAAGCCCGTGAGAGCGACAGAACCTTCAAAACCCAAATCAAAAGATTAGCTGAAAATCTATTCTAAACACATAGCCTACGAAATGGAATAGTTTTTATAATGTGTCTTAACACCTTGCTTTTTGTATTTGTAGACCCTGGACTTTCTGAAAACGCCTAGAACAATTATGGAGGCGGGACTTCCAGGTCACAGAAAGATGCAGGGGAAAATATGAGATCTACTAGAAATAAACAGAAACAAACACTTACAGAAAATTTTCAAAAGCAGCGACTCTCTTATCTAAGTCTCTGAATACAAGAAAATTAAACAAACTCCAACTGTTTTAATAACCCAGTTAAGGGGGGCTGTAAATGGGATGTGCAGTATTTTTTTTAAAAGTTGATACATTTTAGATTTTTAGATTCATAGACTAAACTTACTGAGTTCTGTTTCCTTAAGTGGAAAAAAGTTAAACCCCATACACTAGACATTTGGTCATCTTAAAACTAGAAGTGTGCGGTTGCAGCAAAAGAAATATGGCTCGCCAGCAAGGTGGAATGCAAGACAGAATGACGGCAGGATCAGGCTTGCGTGGGGTGCCGGCTAAGGCCCGGGGAAGCCCTCCCTGGAGCTCTATGGGCCGCACAGAAACACTGAACACGTTTTCCCACTATTCGAATTCATACCAAAAGCTTTGGTTTTCTTTTTTTAAATTGTATTAAGTAAAAATGATGTCTCATTTAAAGAGCTGACACCATTCCAATCTCCACGGGTCGCGTGTCTTCGATGTGGTGTGGGGCATCTTCAAAGTGAAGGCAAACATGGACATAGAAACTGATCAAAAACCCATCCCCTTGGAGCTGGGCGGACCAGTGGCAGTCAGCCCACTGCACAGACACAGCCCTGCGCTCCTGGACTGGACGGCATCGCCCAACGGGCAAAGAGAATATTGGAAAATTCACACATCCGTGAAAAACCAGGAGCAAAGTTTTTTCAAAAAGATGCGCAATCGGAAAACCCCAAATTTTGCTTTCCTCCGGAAGGTTTCGGAATTCCTCGTGACAACACAGTGGCTGAAACAGGAGCGTTAGGCAGTGCCGTTCTTGAGGTCCTGAGCGGTCTGGTAAGCGCTGGCACTTTGCATATTAATGACAAACGGAGAAAAAGGAGGGAAGGAAACGTAAATTCTGTCAACATAACACAATCAGTAACAATGAACAGAGGTAACATAAATCAGGAAAAAAGGTATACTCTTTAAAAAGCATAAAGAGCAGACGGGAAGGAGCTGCGCTTGTTAGTAATGCATTTTAAAGGTGTCTTGAGCAGAAGCAGACCCTAAAATCGGAGACCTCCTTTACTGTTTGCCATGACCTACCTAAAGCTCATTCTGTTTTATGAAGTTCAATGTACACTAAGTGGTAACACATAATAGGTTTCCTTTTAAAAATCTGTGGTAGCAAAAAAGCCCTTCACAAAACTCATTACAGAAAAGGAAAGCAGCCCAGTTTTTCAGTAAAGCAGAAAAGGAAAAGTCCAGTGAAAGATTCATGCAGTCCCCCAGACCAAGCGTAACCACCGCCCTCCACATGGAAAAGGACTCCCCTTCCCACTCAGCGGGCTGCTCTGCCAGTTCATGCCGTGGACACTGGCACACCCTCCAAAGGTAGGGGTGATGGGTTACACAGCCAGTGTTCAAAATTATACTGGCTGAGGAACAGTCAGACGTCTCCAGGGCCTACTCTTTCCTTGTAAAACGTTTTAGGGATTTTGTTTATAAGGTATTATTCATAATTCATAAACTCCTCTGCTTATCTGAGAGTTACAGGCAGTATTTCTACTGAATCTGGTTAAGACAGTATGCCTCACATCCTGGTTCTTCAGTCTAACCACCCCCGAAGGACAAGGAGAGGTCCCAACAATCAAGGTGTACCCTGTGTGTCCTGCTGGCCTCCCACTTGGGTTGCCGAGTCTTCCACGATTTCACCCTTTGCCTCAAGCTTCAGTACTGTTGTCTTTTCATGGAGAACGTCTTCATTAGGAACAGGAACTGCCTTCAAATTTTTCATTGGTATCCGATCTTCCAAAATCTCTTTGTTAGCCTTCGGGAGTCCTTCTATTGCCTGCTTCCCCAGATTTTTGAATGGGAAAAAAGGCACCTCCCCATCAGGCTCCGGGACTGGTTTTTCTAAGCTTCTTCCTCTGGTCTCAGGGGGAGTTGCTTGCAGCTGTCTTCCTGCGGTGGTTTTCTCTCTCAATTGAGTGGGCACTGGGCCACCGCTCGGTTGTGTAGATAACCCTGATTTTGTATGGTCAGATGGCATTTTTTTACCTTCCAATGGCTTTTGCCTTTCATCTATTTTATTCGAGCTAACTACTTCCTGCAGTTTTTTTCCCCTTACATTCTGCTTCATAAACTCTTCGCCTACTTGTGACTTGGGTACTGTGGGTTTTGGTTCATCTTTCTTCTCCTTTAATGGCATAACGGAGGTTCCTTTCTTTGCCTGACGGGGCTTTTCTGGCAAGGGGAGGTCCCGGGGTGGCTTTGGTGACCAGGTTTTCTCTTTTGCCGACATTGACATTTTGGAGGCTCTATTTTCAAAGGAAGGGGAGGCCTCTGATTTTGAAACCCTTCCTTTGCCTTTGCTCACCAGTTGAGAATCAACTTCTGAGCCATCTTTCTCCTCATCAGACTCTGAATCAGAGGAGCTGGATGAAGAGGACGATGAGGATGAACTGTCCGTCACTCTCTTGCTCTTCTGAAGAGCTTCTGAATCGGAGCTTCTGAATGAAGATGGAACTTTTTCAGGAAACTCTACCAGAGTCTTTCTTGACAAAAACTTTGCAACCCCTTCATCTGTGAGTAGCATGTTGTCACCAGAGGTAGGGCTAGCTACTGTCCCACCTTGATTCACAATTGATGAGTAAGAACTGGGTGAAGTTAAGTTTTTAGATAATTCAGCTGCTGTTGGAGTGGTTAGTAGCTTGCCCCTTTCTTTTGGGTCCACTACATCTAGGAAATGGCATAAAGAGGATTATTTTTAATAATTAGTAAAACAATCTCAATTCATCAGTGTCACAGACATTTCATCATATACCAGCTTGTCATTTATAACATCTTCAACGTAACAATCCCAAGAAACGTTTCAGGGGAACCCACTCTTAAGTGAAAGTCAAACCACATGAAAAAACAGTAAGAAATGTAGGTGCTTTTTTTCTTTGGAAATGGAAATTTTAAAAATTGGGGATTTTTAAAAACAGAAATAAACGTTTTCATTTTTCACAAGAGAGCTTCTTTGGTAATTATTTTTAAACTATTTCATCCACATTTAAGATGGTTAAACTATAATATAAAGATACTTTCAGGTGACTGTTGAAGTTTTACAAATGTGTAATTTCTTAAAACCCTAAAACAACTGGCGCTTCTCATATATTAAAGAAGTTACCCATATGTATGAACTTGAACTTTTTGAACAAAATAACAAAGCAACAGGAGACAAAAGCCTGATCTGGGCTTGAGTTACACACATCCATGTGTGTTAAGAGTGGGGGGCTCATACTCTAGCCGGTCTGGCTCAGTGGACAGCGGTCAGCTTACAGAATGAAAGACCCTGGGTTTGACTCCCATCAAGGGCACAGACCTCAGTTACAGGCTCGATCTCAGTCATGTGCGGAGGCAACCAATCCGTGTCTCTCTCCCATTGATGTGTCTTTCTCTCTGTCTCCCCTTCCTTTCCGCTCTAAACATCAATAGGAAAATATCCTCTGGTGAAGGTTAATAAAATAAATGCACACACACATACACACACATACACAGTGGGGGACTCAGAGAGAGGTATAAAGTAATTCAAATGGAATTGCCCTAAGAGGAAGAAAAGTCCTTCAAAATCATAAGCCACTTGGGAATTTCTTTAGCTAAGGAAAGCAAAGTATTAGAAGGCCACAAAAGTCAGGTTTACTGCAAAAAATCTAGTAAGCGCTGACATAAAAATCTTACATTTTTTTCAAGTCAATTATGAAAAATGAAATTACACAGTATATTGATTAGAGCTAATTTCAGAGTTCTCAGGGGGTAAGTATACAGATTAAAGGAAAAATATAGGACATGTTTTTATAAATTAAAATTACTTTTCAAATCTAAAGTAAAAACTTAATTATTACAAATGAGCAAACTCTAAATCCAGAGTCTTGAATTTCAAGTCTAGAAGTCAATTTTACACTAAAAAGATATCTTATATCTCTAAAGTAAAAAAAAACTGTATTCCTAGTTTTTCTATATTACTAGTATCCAAAAGGTTTTTAATTATCTTCTGAGCTCAGGGACTTACATATAATAGAATTGTAGAAAATAATAAAAGGAAACAGATAATAAAAAATCAGAAATGGCCAGAGGTTAACGGGTCGTGTAGAGGGATGACTGAACTAGAGCACGGGTGACTGGCTGGAGCCGTCACCTCCACTTCCAGCACTGCTTCCTTCACGCCACGTCTAACTCTGTGGCCAGGTGCCGGCGTAGACACTGCATCCTGACCGCTCAGAGGTGCCGATGCCGTTAACTCTCGGAACTCACGGAGCTCCAGGATCACGCCAAACATAAAAATGAGGCAAAGACGTGGATACACACTTGAACTCTCCCTTTGGCCCCTGTCTCATTAAGCCATACAGTTCAGATGTGCCTCATGGCAATGTACAGGACATGCTGGCCTCCAAACCCCAACGGCCTGCTCACCTGTGTCATTAATCCACTTCTACAGAGCAAAAATTTTCTAAAAACGAGGATAAAGAGAACCCCGAACAATGCAATTAGAAAATGGGCCGAGGACCTAAACAGATACTACTCCAAAGAGGACATTCAGGTGGCCAATGTCCATGTGAAATGATGCTCACCAGGTAAATGCAAATCAAAACTACGAGATACTACCTCACACCTGTTGGAACTGCTATTATCCAAAGGGAACAAATGGCCTGGCTGGGTTGGTTGGAGCGTTGTCCCGTACACCACATAGGTTGAGGGTTCAATTCCTGGTCAGGGCACATAACTAGGTTTTGAGTTTGATTCCTGGTCAGGGAGCCTAAGGGAGGCAACACATTGATGTTTCTATTTCTCTTTTTCAAATCAATAAAAAAGCATATCCTTGGATAAGGATAAAAAGAGAGAGAGAGGGAGGGAGAAAAGAAGGAGAGAGAGGGAGAATAGATGTTAGGGAGAACAGATGTTGGGGAGGATGTGGAAAAAAGGGGACCTTTGTGTACTCTTGTTGGGAATGCAGATTGGTGCAGCCACTGTGGAAAAAAGTATGGAGGTTCCTAAAAAAATTAAAAATAGAGCTACCATAAAAACCATCAGTTCTACTTCTGAGTACTTATCCAAAGAAAATGAAAACATTAATTTGAAAAGATATATTGCAGCATTATTTACAGTAGCTAAGATATGGAAGCAACCTAGATGTTCATCGATTATGAATAATGATGTGGTATATATATTAAATATTACTCAACAATTCAAAAAAGAAAAAGAATCCTTGCCATTTGCAACATCACGGATGGACCTGAAGGGTATTATGCTGAGTGAAATAAGTCAGAGAAAGACAAATACTGTGGAATGTAAAAACAAGTAAACAAACAAAACAAACTCATGGAGAACTGACGGTTACAATAGGAGGGTTGGGTGGAAAAGGGGATGGGGTTTAAAAAAAAAGGTAATTTAAAATAAGGCTTATCTTAGATGGGCTCTTCGAGTAGAAAAATTATACCTAAATTTTCCAAAATTTGTTATGTAGGCTTTTAAAATTGTAAATAAGTTATCAAAACTGCATTATAGGTTGATTCACCACCTACTAAAAATGGAAAGAAAATTTCAAATGAGATTAACAATGATAGAATGTAAACATTTTGCTTGAAAAGGAAACTTCTATCATACGAAATAAGAATGCTTTCAAGTTCTCACGAGAAGTTGTTGGGAGAATCCACGAAAAGGCTAACAGGCTAAACCGCTGCACTCTGCTCTTTGGTGACAGTCCACCTCTGACCCGCGGCAGCACGCCAGCGCCCTTTGTCTCACAAGGAAGCTTGCCACGATGGCTGCCTGCCTCCAGGAACGGCTGCACCAGAGTGCCGGTGCTCACACCAAATCCGCCTTCAGTAATGCAGGACCCTGTGCCTGGAACACAGCAGCGTCACGGAGAGGAGCGACGGCGATCGCTCTGACTTTACCTGTGTTTTCATGACGTCTCTGATGTTTGTGCGGAGGGGTGGGGAACCTTTTTGCTGCCAAGGGCCATCTGAATATTTGTAACCTAATTTGCGGGCCATACAAAATAAACAACTTCTAAAATCAGCCTGCTGCATTTGGCCAAACACTTCATTAACTCACCTCTAATGCTTTGGCAGGGCCAGACCAAATGATTCCCAGGCCTTAGATAGCCCACCTGGTCTAGAAGCAGGATGCTGACAGACCCGACAGTGTTTGAGTTCGGTAGTGACTTTCCTTAAAAGAGAAATGTAACAGCCGAAACCGGTGTCGCTCAGTGGATAGAGCGTTGGCCTGTGGACTGAAAGGTCCCAGGTTCGATTCCGGTCAAGGGCATGTACCTTGGTTGTGGGCACATCCCCAGTAGGGGGTGTGCAAGAGGCAGCTGATTGATGTTTCTCTCCCATCGATGTTTCTGACTTTCTATCTCTCTCCCTTCCTCTCTGTGAAAAATCAATAAAATATTAAGAGAGAGAGAGAGAGAGAGAGAGAGAGAGAGAGAGAGAGAGAGAGAGAGAGAGAGAGAAATGTAACAAAACACACCCAGCACTGGCAGGGGTTTAACCTGGCAGTGCCACCTGTGGGCGATAAGCGGTTCTGTCTCATGCTTACCAATCACTGATGCTCTGGGGAAACACTGACACCTGCACACATCTACTCAGAAGCAGTACTTTGTCTTCAAATGGGGGTCGCTATTTTTAAAGTCTGGGATGCGCTGGCCCCACTAAGGCAGGAAGGATCTGAGGCTCAGGGGCCTGCAGGGCCTGTTGTATCCAGAGGCAAACGCTCCAAGCCCAGGCCGACTCCCAGCTAAGGGCTCCCTTCTGACAACGGCGCCCCAAACTGTCACAGGAGAAGCACCTCATTCCCACTCAGATACAGAAGCGTATTTATAAAAAGGGAATCTCTGGCTCTGCCATACTTTAAAATCCATTAACCCAATTTCATAAGCCTATGAAGCAGGGCTGTAGATGTAAAATTTCAGAGCCACGAACGTGGATCTCTCTTCTGCAAGACAGGGTTTGTTAAAGTTGTCAAAAACAAGGCCTGCTTCAGGAGACACCAAGTGAAATTTAGAGGGCGATGTGAGGGAAACTGATTACTATCCCATAAATGACTGGCAGTCCAGGATAAAAAGAAGCACCACACACCCCAAAGCAGGGCGACAGTGTAACTAACAAAGGTATGAACTGTCAGACTGCTTATGCCTGTATAGGAGACAGAATAGCTTGTGCAGTTTACACTCATGAACTCCCAAAGTATGGAGTGGAGGTTGGCTTCACAAATTATCCTACAGTATATTATACTGGCCTGGAGGCTTCTCAACAGAGTTATTATGGGCAAGATCTATGAAGGCCAGGTGGAGGTGGCTACATGTGAATAGAATGTAGAAATCATCGCTGGTCGCCGAAACCGATTTGGCTCAGTGGATAGAGCGTCAGCCTTCGGACTGAAGGGTCCCGGGTTCGATTCTGGTCAAGGACATGTACCTTCGTTGCGGCACATTCCCAGTAGGGGGTGTACAAGAGGCAGCTGATCGATGTTTCTCTCTCATCGATGTTTCTGACTTTCCCTCTCCCTTCCTCTCTGTGAAAAATCAATAAAATATATTTAAAAAAGAAAGAAAGAAAGCATCGCTGGTCAACCTGGTGCCTTCACCGGCTATTTGGATGCAGGACTTGTCAGAACTACTACTGGCAATAAAGTTTTGGGGCCCTGAAGGGAAGCTTCCTCAGAGCTCAGGAATGAGCTGCTGAGAGCTAATACACCAGACCCCAATTTTTTATGCATATTTTCAGATAAAGACAGTAATCAACTTACTGACCAAGCAGAGGGGAAAAGCTCAGAAAGAAAAAGATAAAACTTCCCCAAGGCCACGCGTAATATTAGTAATGCAACTCAACATGCCATTCATCAGTAAACAATGAAAGGATGTTAGAAACGTGCCTGGCACCTACAGAATTTAACTGAATTCTTATAAACATGTTTCAAGTGTGGTAATGGTATTATGGTTATATCCACACAAAAGTAAGTAAATAAAAGTCCTATGTATAAGACAGTTATTTGAAAACTTATGGGTTAAAAAAGAGAACACTGGATTTAAAAGTGAAGCAGGTACAGGACAGAATTAAATAACGTTCCTGTCAAAACCAGGCGTCCAGCGTACAGGAGCCGGACATACCAGCAGGAAGGCGTCTTTAGTTGAGATCAGTGGCGTGTGAAGGCAGGTGGCAGGTCAGCACTTCAACAGAGGGCCAACCCCCGACAACCTGCTCATGCTTTTGTGTGCAGATCAAGGAGGGCTAACAAAAGGCTCTAACCACTGTTAAACTGCGAGAGTTGTGTCTTCATGAAAATAAGACAAACTGAAATATCATTCTAAACTCCACATGCATATTAAATATATGCCCAAACCAAACAAATAAATGAAACGGAAACAGACTCATAGATGAGAACAGGCTGACATGCTGTCAGAGGGGAGGAGCGCTTCCGGGCTGGGTGAGGAAATTAAACAACAAAAACGAGAAACCCTCACAGACAGATTCCCAGAGGGCAGTGGGGTGGGGAGCGGGAGAGGAGGGAATAGGGATAAAAATGGAAGGAGACTTGACTTGGGGCGGTGAAAACACAGTAACAGACGATGTATTATAGAATTGTACACCCGAAACCTATATAATTTTATTAACCAATGTCACCCCAATAATAAAAAAGAAAACAAAAGATTTGCCAAGAGACTACAGATACCATATATATATTTTTAAGAGTTTAGTAAAGTTTCATCAGTTAAGACCAAATGCAATGAATCTGGATTATAATCAATTAACAATGAGCTCGGGGAATAGAACATAAAATTCCCAGAAGTGTTTAAAACATACTGTTACATTTCCCCTTTTCCTTCAATGAGGATTTGCTATGTTCATATTCAGGGGAAAGTCAAGTAAAAACTGGTGCTATAAGTCAAAATGACCATAGAAAGAGCTCAAAACAAAGCAGACATCATACTCCATCAAAGTCGGTCGTATAATGAAAAATGGTGCCTGCGCTTAACTCTCTTCACAGTCACAAAATGTTGACGCCTGCAGTCCTGGACTGTGGCTGAGACTACAGAGGAGTCTGAAAACATTGAAAAAAGTCCCAATTAGGGAAAGAAAAGTAAAGGGGGGTTAACGGCCACCTCATGGGTGTACAGGGTCTGTATTAGGGCCATCTGAATACCCAGAGCCTTTATACTCCGCATCCCATTGCTACACATCATTTAGTAAATACCGACAGAACCAGTTCGAGGGCTAAATGTTGAGTAAAAGACTGTTACATTACTGATATGTTTGGTCTAAAATCTGTTACAGATTTTAGATACCTGATTATGTCTCATTATAAACTGGATGCTGCTAGAAATGAACAATCATAAGTTATGTACCCAATAAAATTCTTTTTTTACTCCCGGAAAGCTGATTTATTTGCATTCTTTTCCCCGAGGACCACCATCAAAATCTTACTTTTTGGTGGACTTTGTTTCTTGGAACTTGGTGGCTGTTCCTTGTCACTCTTCCCTGTTTCCGCGGAGCGAGAAGCTGTAGACGCAAGTCCTCGAAACACTTGTCCTTCTAGAAGCAGAGTCTGACAAAAGAATTCACAAGGATACTTTTAGGAATCTGAAGGACAAACAAAACGGAAACAGACTCAGACACAGAGAGTAGACTGGTGATTGCCAGGGGGAAGTGGGGTTGGGACACTAAGTGAAAGAAGGGAAGGAACTGAGAAGTCCAAGTTAGTAGTTACAAAACAGTCAAGGGAATATAAAGTACAGCACAGGGAACATAGTCAATAATATTGCATTAACTTTGTACGGTGCCAGGTGGGTAATGAGAATATCAGGGGAACACTTTGTGAAGTATATGATTGCCTAACCGCTATGTGTATACCTGAAACCAATACAAAATAATATTAAAAGCAAACTGTAAAAATGTAGAAAATAATTTAAAGACTATTTTAGCATTATACCATTTACAATTATTACTACAAATGAAGATCATGTATTACTATATGTAAGTGCTTTGCTTTGCACTCACACGGCATATTTATAATGATTATAAAACACACACACACAAAAAGCCGCAAAAAGAAAAAAACACCTGAGCCGAAACCGGTGTGGCTCAGTGGATAGAGCGTCGCCTGCGGACTGAAAGGTCCTGGGTTCGATCCCGGTCAAGGGCATGTACCTTGGCTGCGGGCACATCCCCAGCAGGGGGTGTGCAGGAGGCAGCTGATTGATGTTTCTGACTTTCTATCCCTCTCCTTTCCTCTCTGTAAAAAAACAATAAAATATATAATATATATATAGAAAAAAACACCTGAGTTCAAGAACACACACCATTAGAATTTGGGTACTTCTCCAACCAGACTTTTCCCTGTGCATCCTTTTTTTGTAGTCTCCAATTATCTATTAATCTGCAAAATACTATGATTCTCTTTGTAAAATGTTTTCCTATACTTAGAAAGTCATTTAGGATAATATTTAAAATAGTAACTGAAACATGATATAGATTAATAATTGCTTCAAAATTGTTTACAATATATCATAAGTGGCAAGCACTTTATAAACTGTTATATTACTCGTGTATATAGTAATTATGTGGTGGGCACTGTTTTAGATGCTCCACACAGAACAGAGCTGTCTACAGTGGACATCTGAAGGAGAAACTATTTTTTGTTTATAACTTTACCCAGTGTGTATATGAAAGCAGAAAAACTCATCTGCGACTAGATCTATCAAGGCGTCAACAGTAGACTCTTTGACAATTGATTTCCCAGCTATACTTGAAATTACTTTGCAATGAATAGTTACTGCTTCGGTAATAAGAACCTTTTCACATTTTCAATATAGTGAGGTGGCCTGTTTTCACATATGGAGAAAGAAAGCCCTTCTTTCCTCCTTTCTTAGTCTAAAATCTGTGACAGATCTTACGTCTGACTATAAACTGGTACCGTAAGCTAGCTTCTTAGTAACTGCGAAGTAAGTTTCCAGGCCAACTAGATACCCAGAAGCTCCCTCATTTCTTCTCCCGGTTCAGTAAATAAACATGCAGTCCGGAACGGCCGGGGTCGGGGGTCCAGGCGGCGGCCCCCAACCCCGGCTGCTGCGCGGGCCAGGCTCTCTCTCCTCCGCGGGGAAGCGGGTCAGCGTCTCCCATGACGGCCAGAGGTGGCCGCTAGGGCCGCGCTCCTCGCTCCGGCCCTACGTGGGCTCCCAGGCACCGCCCGGCTCCCTCTTACCTTCAGCGCACCGGCTCGCCCTTGCCGCAGCAGAACGAAGGCCGCCATCGCGGTGACACCGACGCCAGCCCGCCGGAGGAGGTCGCATCTGGACTGACGCGACCTCTGTGCGCGCACCCCCACCTGAAAGCCCGCCCCTTGAACCTAGGGTACCAATCCCAGGCAGGCACGGGAGAAGCAGCCTCTGCGCGCGCACCATTTGAGTACATGCTCCCTGGGCACCAATCACAAGAGGGACAGGGGGCGGGGCGGAGGCGCGGGGGCGGGGCGGGGCGGGGCGGAGGCGCGGTCCGGAGCGCGCACCCAGCTGCTCCAGGCTCTCGGGGGGACGCCTAGAGATTGTCCTCCGGTGGATTCGTGGGTCGGAGGCTGGTGTTTCTCCCGGACCCGGGTGATGCGGCAACTTGGGCGCAGGGACCGCACCTTGGTTATTGCCAGGCACGCCTCCAGTCATTGTGTGCGGAACGCGGGTCCGAGGGGGGTATTCTGGCCTTGGTGGGCTTGAAGCCCCCTTGCACGTTAAGTGGAAACTGCACCCTGTGCCCAGGCTCCCTCCGCGGTCACACCCGGCATCCGATCAGACTCCGTCCTCCTATCGGCGTAGTCTTCAGTGGCCACCCCCGTTTACTGCCCTTTGTACGGCTACCTCAGGCTGGACCGTGAGCGCGCTTTTGGCCCGTGACAACACTAACACGGGATCCAGGCAGATCAGAAATGCAAGTTTATTTTACCTGAATGTTTATAGCTTTCAATGTAAATTTCCCCAGAGTTAGACATAGTTGTGGAGTAAATGTAGTTAGTAATCGGCTTCCTTCCCTATTGATCATGTCTTCCCGCCCCGACTCCTTCTATGCCCAGTGTCCTTAATAAAATATTACATCCAAGTTAGCCATTGTTTATCTACTCATTTGGTTAATTACACATTGATTTCTTCTTTACAGTTGGCTACATGTATTCGGTTTGGGTTCCGGTCAAGCTCATCCTGTTTACAGCTCGTCTGCAACATACCGTGTTACATTTTAACATTTAGCAAGAATAACATTTAGTAATAACATTTAGAACTGCCCAGACCTTGAGACCCTTGTCCTACTAACATCCCTACAGGAAGAAGAAAAAAAACAACCCACATGCCAACAGAATAATTATCCTTCGCTCAAACCTAATTAACTTTGTTGTCTCAGGGGAAAGTTCATGCTTGTCTTTGTGAAGTGTGCTTGTTTTACAAGTGATTAAGAAAATTGAAGGTGAAGGAGGTCAAGGTTCGAATCTCTTGTCAGCACACATGCCCCAGTTCCAGGTTCGATCCTCAGTAGGGGGCATGCAGGAGGCAGTGGATCAATAATTCTGCCTCATTGATGTTTCTATCTCCCTCTCACTTCCTCTCTCAAATTAATAATATCTATATTTATATCTATCTATCTATAAACTTGAAGGTGATTACCCACAGCTGCCACATGAAGAACCTGATCTGGATTTGGTAGTCCACTTCACCCTCCTTCACAGGATCTGAAGCCCCAACAGCAGGCCCAATCAGCTAAAGGTAGACATCTGGCTGGAGTCTTAAGATTCAAGAACCAACAAAGTGAAAAGGTCTCCCCCATATGGAGAAAGAAAGGTCTCCCCCATATGGAGAAAGAAAGCCCTCTGGCTGGGGTGTGATCACCAGCCAGAGTGATTTGAGGAGGGGGGCAGATATGGTTGAGGGGAGCCCTGGGGAAGAAGAGACCCAGTGAATAGGGAGATGTCATTTTCATGGTTTTTGAAGAACCAACATGATTATGCACGTGAAGGTAATTATGGCAGCATGTATGACCAGTGCCTAAGCCTGGAGGGCACAGGACCTCCCGGGAACCTAGTGCAGTCAGGTGGGGAGGTTATTACTAGTCTGCACTGCGTTTGGCCAAAAGGAATATAAAACACAGAGCCAAGTGCAAGAAGCAAGTATAGCCCTGACTGGTTTGGCTCAGTGGATAGAGTGTTGGCCTGTGGACTGAGGGGGCCAGGTTTGATTCCGGTCAAGGGCACATGCCCAGGTTGCAGGCTTGATCCCCAGTCAGGGGCCTGCAGGAGGCAGCTGATCTATGATTCTCTGTCATCACTGATGTTTCTCTCCATCTCCCTCTGTCTCTGAAATCAATAAAAATATTTTAGAAAAAAAGAAGCAAATATAAAGTGCTGCAGAAAAATTGAAGATGCAGAAGCTAAAAAGGGCTGGTGATTTAATGAGTATTTGTGGAGAGGGGATTAGACCATATTTTCCAATCAGCTAAGAAACTAGCCTAGAGTACTGGCAGCAGGGGTTGGTCCTCCAACTGTTAATCCTCTGTCCAAACTCTCTGCAGACACCTATCACCTCTGCCTGGAGCTCTACCAGTACCAACTCTTCATTTTTATTTTTTTAAAATATTTTTTATTGAATTTTTTACAGAGAGGAAAGGAGAGAGAGTTAAAAACATCGATGAGAGAGAAATATCGATCATCTGCCTCCTGCATACCTCATGCTGGGAATGTGCCCACAACCAAGGTACATGCCTTTGACCAGAATCGAACCTGGGACCCTTAAGTCCGTAGGCTCATGCTCTATCCACTGAGCCAAACTGGTTAGGGCCCAGCCTGAATTTTTAGATAAAACCTTGTGAAAAGTTGGCACAAGTAGAGCCATTTTTTACAGAGAGGAAAGGAGAGAGAGTTAAAAACATCGATGAGAGAGAAATATCGATCATCTGCCTCCTGCATATCTCATACTGGGAATGTGCCCACAACCAAGGTACATGCCTTTGACCAGAATCGAACCTGGGACCCTTAAGTCCATAGGCTCATGCTCTATCCACTGAGCCAAACTGGTTAGGGCCCAGTCTGAATTTTTAGATAAAACCTTGTGAAAAGTTGGCACAAGTAGAGCCATTTTAAAATAGAATTGGGCAGCCATTCTAGAGGTCCACCTGCATGTCTTACTCCTTGAACTTTTGAACTTGGCAAAATAACCTTTGGACTGGGCCTGAGCAGCATTGTCTTCCAAACAGTCGTAAAGCTAACAGGAAACACCCCCTGACTCTAAGACTGAAAATAAAGACATTCTTTAGAATTAGAAAACGTGTAGATAAAGAATAACTTAGCTTATTAACAGCAATGCAAATTCCTTCCTTCTGTTCATGTAATGATTTCCCTGCTTTTCCCCATAAAAACCTCTTGCCTTCAGTCCCATTATTGGAACACTATTTAGGTTTCTCCCTCAGTCAATGCTTCTTGATTAGCCTTTGTTCTCAAACACTGCTTGCCTCTCCCTTCGGCTTTCTATTTTGAGGTTAACAACCTCAAAAACTTACATTTGTCCATTCTTTTATTAATCACCTATAGTTTTATATAAACTACTAGATATCTCCTAAGGAAAAATTAAACTTGTAAAAATACGACTTACTAGATAACTGGAGCATTACTTGGACCCAAACTGCGAACTCAAAGGTGTTGGGGTGAAAGAAGAAAATAAAAATACTCAGATATCAACCATCTGCCCATCCTAGCTCTGCATTCTTCTTCTTCTTCTCCTTCTCCTTCTCCTTCTCCTTCTCCTTCTCCTTCTCCTTCTCCTTCTTCTTCTTCTTCTTTTTAATTGATTTCAGAGAGAGAGAACGAGAGGGAGAAAGGGATAGAAACATCAATGACGAGAGAGAAACATCATAGATCAGCTGCCTCCTGCATGATCCCTACTGGGGATCGAGCCCCAAACCTAGGCACGTGCCTTGACTAGGAGGGGAACTGTGACCTTTTGGTTCCTGGGTCATGCTCAACCACTGTGCCACATCAGTCCGACTGCATTCCTGTCTAATATGTAAGCCCCCAAAAGGATGGATTATGCCACCATCCTATGTAAATTAACACAATTTATTTACGCATTTTAAATTAAGGTTTTTAAAGAGCTTTCAGATACACTGGTTTTAAAATATTGTTTAGGATGACCCTACATATTATGCTTTTCTAGATTAGTAAGGTAATTTACTTTTATTTAAGATATTATTTATGGATTTTAGAGAGAGGGAGGGGGAAAGAGAGAGAGAGCGAGACATCAATTTGTTGTTGCATTTATTTATATATTCATTGATTACTTCTGGCATGTGCCCTGACTAGAGATCGAACCCACAACCTTGGCACATTGTGACAAAGTTCTAACCAACTGAGATACCTGGGCAGGGATGATAATTTTCTTTTTAATAAAAGAATAAAAACAGGTAGCTCAGCATACAGGGAAAGTAAATTTAAAAAATTTGTTTGCCAAGAAAAATTAAGGGAATAAGGAAAATTAAAGTGAAATGGGAGTACCTAAAGCTGAGATCGAAAACACAAGTAATGACCTCTCTTCCTGACAGTATTGGGCTGCTAGGTTTTTGTGAAAAACCCTCGGGCTACAGAACATTTAGCAATTCTGGGCAAATATTACAAGCCTGATTTAAGTCACCAGTTCTGTTCACACATCCAGTCTGTTTTCTGTTGTCTGCTGGGGCTTGTTCATGATCACTGGGCAGTGATGTCCCTGAAGTTCATGTCTTTCTGGGCTCCTAACTGAGGGAATGCCTAAGCCTGGGCATGCCTCCCACGTGGATTTGCTTTTCGTATCCACCAGGCTCTTCTGAGTGAGGCCCATCTTGGTCTCATGTGATCATTTTTCATAGTTTGGAATGTCCTGGGCCATAGACGTGTTCTCCAGGGACAGACAGACAGACAAACAAACACAAACACCGGAAGAAAGCCCAGCGCACTGCCCGGGGAGCATTTGCGGATCTCAGTAAGCCTGGGGATCGAGCCTGCAACCCATGCATGTGCTCTTGACTGGAATTGAACCTGGGACCCTTCAGTCTGCAGGCCAATGCTCTAGCCACTGAGCTAAACTTGCTAGGGATCTCTGACTTTATTGTTATATTGAGAGGATCTCTTTAAGTTGAGTTTGTTTGGTGAGTTATGAGCTTCATGAACTTAGATGTCCAAATCTCTCCCCTGACTTGGGGAGTTCCCAGTTAACATTTATTTAAATAAGTGTTCTGCCCCCTTTTTTTCCTCTCTTCTCCTTCTGAACCTGCAACAATTTGCAAATTGTTCTTTTTGCTAGTATTCCATAGATTGCCTAGCCTTTCTTTTTTATTTGTTCTCTTCCAACTGGGATATTTCCAAGTTTCTGTCTTCTAACTCACAGATTCTTTCTTCTGCTGGATCCATTCTGTTGTTAATGCTCTCTATTGCCTTTTTTAAAAATTTTATTCATAGTGTTCTTAGGCTCCAGAATTTTCTTTGATTCTTTTTTAATGATTTCTATCTTTGTTAAACTTCTCGTTTTTTTAATGCATTGTTTTACTGATTTTATTGAACAGTCCTCTTTGCTTTCTTGCAATTTATTGAGGGTCCTTAAAACAGCTATTTTGAATTCTTTATCTGGTAACTTGTAAGATCTCCATTGTCTTTGAGATAAGTTACTTGAAGATTATTGTGATCCTTTGGTGATATCCTGTTTCCTGGATTTTTCCTTTTCTTTGAAGTCTTGTGTTGCTGTCTTCACATTTGAAGTAGCAGTCCACCTCCTCAATCTTTGCTAACTGCCTCTGGAAGAGAAGCACCTTCCATTAGCCTAGCTAGGGATTCTGTCTTTCAGACCTTCTGTGAATACATTTGCTTCTCCTTCCTTCCTTCCTTCCTTCCTTCCTTCCTTCCTTCCTTCCTTCCTTCCTTCCTTCCTTTCTTTCTTTCTTTCTTTCTTTCTGTTGTTTTCTTACAGAGAAGAAGGGAGAGAGGGATAGAGAATTAGAAACATCAATGAGAGAGAAACGTCGATCAGCTGCCTCCCACATGCCCCCTACTGGGGATGTGGCCAACCAAGGTACATGCCCTTGACTGGAATTGAACCTGGGATCCCTCAGTCAGCAGGGCAACACTCTATCCATTGAGCCAAATCAGTTAGGGCTGCTTCATGTTTCTTGCCCCCTCTTGTGGTAGAATTCCTAAGCTCCATGCCTTTTCTGGCATGTGCTGACACTCCCTTGTGCTTTCCAAAAGTGGCACTACTGTTTATTGTCTCTCCTTGGCCCCACCCCCACCCCCACCCCCGTGTGTGTTCACTATTCCTTTGTCCAAACTAGCTCTCAGCACCACTGGGAACACTTACAGGGTAGAAGTGTGTGTGGATGAGGTGTGTGGTGTGCTGGGTGTCTGTGGGCCAGTTGGGGATTCTGCAGGTGCCTCTAGCAGGTCAGGGGCAGGCTTCTTGATAGAGTCTGCAGTGCATTTAGCAGTGTTGATGTCCCTTTAAGTTTCTCTGAGAATTCTATCTCCTGCTCTCCCAGCCTCACAATTTGGTACTCTGCTGGGGCAAGAGAGACTCCTTAGCAACCTCTGGCACAGCTGGGGAAGCTGGGTGCTCACTCAAGTGCTCTCACTTTCTCCTGTGGGAGAAATCATGGCTGAAAAGGTCTCTCTTGGCCCTAAGCTGGGCTGCCTTAAGGGAAGGGTGGTGCTGGCAAAGTCAAACTGCTCCTCTTACCCTCATATTTTTTGCTCTGATGATGTGCTGGAACATATCCACTGGAAACCTGAATGCCTACTAAAGCTCTCCCATGGGTGATGGTCTAAGATGGTGTTTTCCAGGGGCTCCAAGATTGTGGCCGAGAGGGGTGGAGGCAGTTCATGGGCCACGGCAGCCACTACAGCTGGGACAGAGGTGTGTACGCCTATTATCTGATGCATAGATGGTGATACTCCTGGCTTCCTTGGCATATGGTACTGGACCCCAAGGGTGCTTTTGCTTGTGGATGTTCCGTTGTTTTGATGGGAGGGGGGAACAGGACCTGATGAGGGATCTACTGTACTTTCCGGCGTGTAAGATGACTTTTTAACCCAGGAAAATCTTTTCAAAAGTCGGGGGTCCTCTGATACGCTAGGTGTAAAAATACTGTAGCTTGCCTGACACTTGTTCTCTATTGTTTGTTATCTTCCTCCTATCATCATCAGTTCCAGTTGTCTTATGCGCCGGAAAATACGGTATCTTGTTCCACTGCAATGCTGACATCTCCATAAAGCTTTAAAAAAAAATAAAATATTTTTATTGATTTCAGAGAGGAAAGGAGAGGGAGATAGAAACATCAATGATGAGAGAAAAATCATTGATCAGCTGCCTCCTGCACACCCCCACTGAGGATCAAGCCCACAACTGGGTCATGTGCCTTGACGGGGAATTGAATCATGCCCTCCTGGTTCATAGGTGGATGCTTAACCAGTGAGCCACACTAGTCAAGCTCCACAAAGGTTTTTTTAAAAAAATATATTTTATTGATTTTTGTACAGAGAGGAAGGGAGAGAGAAAGTCAGAAACATCGACGAGAGAGAAACATCTATCAGCTGCCTCTTGCACACCCCCCACTGGGAATGTGCCTGCAACCAAGGTACATGCCCTGGATTGGAATCGAACCTGGGACCCTTCAGTCCCCAGGCTGACGCTCTATCCACTGAGCCAAACCGGTTAGGGCTCCACCACGTTTTTTATGGGAGTTGTATTTAACAAAGCACACCTGCTGGCTCAGGGCACTGGGAAGTTTAAAGCGAAAAAAGGCCTCTGACTGGGAAGGCATCCGAGCATTCTATATTGGCCCCTCTTGCCCTTTTTGCCAAGAGGGACCCTCTTCTTACTATCCAAATACACACAGCTGATGCCTGAGCTTCCAGTTCAAGCTGTGGCTGAAGCCTCTGGGCAGCTGGCACCATGGATCTGTCTCTCGACCAATGGTGTGAGCTGGGCCCTCTCTGGAGAAGAAACCTGGGTCCCCCGAGATATGTGATCAGTACCGGGACCTCACCAGCAGGTGAGGGGACCCCCAAGGCAGGTGCTGGACGTGGCCACGGGGGCATTGAATACAAAGGAGACAGAACTGAACCTCACATCACCTTGTTTGGCCCCGGAGGATGGTCGGTTAGCCAGAGACGGGGAAGGAACAACCTAAGACAGGCACAGTCGCAGAGGGGCCAACAGGAGAGAACTAAAGGTCATTAGAGATGGGGCACAGACCCTCACCCACAAACCTTGCAGGGGCTTGAATTCTCACCCCTCCTGAGGGAGGTCTCCTGCCCTCACGGCTGCTTCGCCTCCCACACACAACTCAGACCAGGACTCAGGTGGCAGACAGAGACTCGGCCAGCAATAGCTGCTCTATATTTAAATTCAGTCTATTACCAGGAATGCTGAGGACCTACTCAAAAATGCAAATACTCCTTTCCACTAATATTTACAGGGTAAACTAAGATTTCTGCTTGAATATTAAAATTGACAGTAAAATAGTAATCAAGTTTTCAAATTAATTTAAATTGGCCAAGTGAAATAAGTGAATACTCAAGAAAATCTAAGTGTACTGGACAAAAAGCTTTTCCTAAAACATTAACTAAAAAATCTATTAGTAGTTCATCCCACTGTAAAATTGCCTAACATCCAAAGAACCTAAAGCAGTCATATTTGTGTGCAAAAATTAAAATTTAAAATTACCAAGAGTGCAATATAAAATTTCCAAATGCCCCTATTAACCAAAAAAAAGGGGGGGGAGGACAGGGGGGTAATATCATGTAAGGAAAAATATCCTGTAAGTAAAATACATCTAGAAAATTCTTACTCCAGAAAAGTAACTTCCATTTGTAAAGCCAACAGCAGGACACCCATTAAAAAACACACATGGTGTCAAAATAAGCCAAAGGAAAGTCATTTAGGCAAAAATAAAAAGAATCCCAAGACTATTTTGCAGAGAGGATCCCTTTGTTAACTTTTGGTCGAGAATGTGTTTGTGTGTTTTCAGAGAACAACTCCAAGACCATGTGGGTTCCTGCGACAGTGAAGAACTGACGGGTCTGTTCCAGTCACAAGGACAGTCCAGAGATGGGGGACACTGACGACACCTTGCCATGCTAGCAGTCGGCAGCTGTGCGTGGCTGCAGGCGGCCCAGGACCAAACCAGAGAGGACGGATCTCGCATTGCCACGATGTGTCCACCATCTGGATACCATTGCTGACATGTACACATGAAGAACTATTTGACATTGAAACTGGGACTCAGAACAGTTGGACATTGAAACTGACACTCAAACATTTTTTGTTCTTATACATTTATTTCTAGTATGCAGAGGTAAGATATTTTTGAAGAAAAGAAACAGGGGAGAGTGATTGATATAGAGGCAGGGAGGCATTGAACAGGCTGTCAAGCTACAGGGGGAAGGCTGGGGAGGGTGGGAGGTAGATGCTGGGGGAGATCAACCGAAGGACTTGCATGCATGCATGAGCATAACCAATGAATGAAAGACACTGGGGCGGGGAGGAGGGCAGGTGGGGACATGTGCTGGGGGGTAAGGGAGGCTGGGGGGAGGATATTGGGGTGGAAAAGGAAAAATTATGTACTACTATTAAATATAAGTTATACTTCCAAAAAAATAAAAAAAATAAAAAGGCCTCTGGGCCCCCAACTTGCTAAGGTTTAAGAGAGTTGCTCAAAGAGCATGTTTTTCCAACTGACCAAGAAGGTTCTGGAAGAGGAGGGATATCCTAGAGAGCAGAGGCAAGAGTCAGGATGGGATGTCTCACCTCATCAAGGAATACTTTCCACTCCTGGGCGCCTGCAGACAGTTCCCTGTGGGTTTCAGAATTGCTGTAGACAAGAGATTGCTGGATGTATCCCTGGCTTCCCCTTCCCAAACGGAAGTGTTTCCTGTGGTTATCCTTCCTTTCCCAGCTCCCTGGGGCAGGTTGGCTGTGTAGGGGAGATAACTCGGTCTAATAGTTTGTAGGTCTTGGGATCCAGAGGAGCTAGCTGCACCTGAGCAGCCACATCCAACCTAGTACAGATCCCAAGACCCTGGACTTTGAGCCTGATGTTGGGTTGGATGGGACTTTTGGGGATGTTGGGAGGAGGTAAGTGCTCTCCAGGTGAATAGATATGAATCATTGGGGCCAGAGGATGGACCGTGGCAGATAGGACTCTAAAAATACCCTCAATGTCCCACCAGTTCCCTTGCTCAGGCCCTTTGCATGTGACTTTGCTGCACTGCTTGTCAGGAGGGGCAGTTTATTTCCCCACCCCTGGGCTCCTAATGCCCTTGTGACTTTTTTTTTTTTTTCATGGTCAATAGACTGTCAAAAGTGCACTTAGAACAGTGCACTAGTTCTGCCTGGATCTCATGAGGTTTGCAGGCTTTTTCCAGATTTTGCTTACCATGCACACCATACCCATTACCCTTCTGGGAGATGAGAGGCCAGATGGAATAGAGATAAGCCATCCCAGGCCATTCAAACGGCTAGTTCTCTTCCAGCGAGGTGGCTGGCCAGGGGCACAGAGCACAGCTCCTTCAACACCAGGAGAACCAGCCAGCTCAGTGCAGCCTCGACACCCACCCAACAGAATGGAGCTAAGTGAATGCTGTTTTCGGTCACAAAATTTTGTGTTTGCCATGCATTGTTATAGCAGTGGGTAGCAGATAGAATTACTAATATCACAGCTACCTTCTTTGAGAAAATTACTGTTAGGTTTGATGGAGCAATTGAATTGATACCCCTCCTCCCGGGGACTGACTTTTCAGGTCATTTCACCATAGACATTCCCTTTGACCACATTTCACTTGTGATAACCACATTATCTCCCCTCCGGGTAGGCACAAAGAAGTCTCCACCCAGAAAAAAAGCCCGCCAAAAGTCCTTTAACAGCAGCTGACTCCTATCACTGGGGGCTGATGGAATAAAATAAATTCGTAATTCCTCACCACTCTGGCCTTGTGTTCCTCCTTCGGCAAACTAATAATTACCAAGAAAGTCAGTATGAAGCCAAGTAATTCTCCATTTTTATCAAAGCTGTAAATGATTAATATACCCTCATTGTTTTTAAATTTTCATAGAATTGAAAACTTGGTGATGATTTAACTAGCCATATTAAGAAATTAAAAAAAAAATAGACAAATTACATAGAATTGAAATTCAAGTTGTGGGTTTTGGGTAATATGCTATGATAATTAGATAGTGAAATATCAACGCATCATAGTATTGTTGAAATTTATAGTTTATTTATATAAAAGTAATGATACAATTCATTTAAACAATACTTTCGCAGGCAAACATTAACGTCTAATAGCACACAACAAAATAAGGAGTACCAGAAGAGACATAAAAAAGGAAAGATTATGAAAAGAAGACTTAGCTTACAAACATTTCCATTCAGACTCTGTTAAAATTAAAAAGCAAGATATGGGTTATCATGGAATTTGATAGGATCTTGAGGCAAATCAATCTTGTTTGCACAAGTACTGTAAGAAGCCAAAGTGTGAGGCAAGTGACTTAGCATCTCACAAAGATCAAAATGACGGCGCTGTGCTTACACCTGATGGCCGAGCGCAGTTGTTTAAGTTTCCATTTCGGCATTGCTCCGGGTCTTGTGGGGCCAGACCTCACGTGGTTTCACGGTGCACGATCAGAATTCAGAGCCGGTCGATTCGGTCTGGAGGAAAAGACAAGACCATCCTCCAGCAAGCGTTACCGCGTGAGCTGTGTACCCCCGGACAAACCTGATCGGCGACAGCCCCTGAATCGCCAAGAGACAGGAAACTCGGTTTGGAGGCTGGCGAGAGAAGACCTTCTACGCATGCCCGGGGTCGCCGCTGTCACCGGTGACCTGTCACCTCGCTGCGCCTGCGCGCAACGTCACTTTCCGGCGCGGTGGTGCAGAGGCGCTGGGCGGCGCACGTGGGTGCTAGCGCGACGGCCGGGCTCATGGCGAGTTCGGCGGGACTGGCTCTGTGCGGGCAGGCGCTGGTGGTGCGGGGAGGCAGCCGGCTCCTGGCCACCACCACCGCGGGCAGGTGAGGGGCCTGGCCTTGGAGCAGGGAGCCCGGCTGCGGGCACGCGTCGGGGCCCGGAGACCCCGATTTCCCTGCGCCCGGGGTTGCGCTCGTGCTGGGGTGCCCCGTGGGAGTCCCGCCGCTGCCCTCGGGCCTCTCTGCTGGCTCCCTCGGTCTGGCTGCTGCCCGCACCGATTCCTTTCAGCGCTTCTCCCCAGAACCGCCCGGGTGCTCCCCTGGCCACCTGCCCGGGGCCCCGCCCCCGCGATGGCTGGTCTGCGTTGGTCTCGGCTGGGTTCTCAGGGGGCCAGGTGGACCCCAGTGATGTGGGGGCGATGGGGCCAAAGCGGGGTCCAGGGACGCCCGTCAGATCCGAACGTGGGAGGAAGGCAGCCCGGTTGGAGGGGCTGCCTCTCGGGCGCGCTCCCTCTGGCCTCCCTCGTCCTGCCTGGTGCCTTGCTTCCTCTCACTCGACCTCGCCCTACTCGCTCTGCAGTATTCGAGGGTCCACTCCTTTTTTAAAATATATTTTTAATTGATTTTTCACAGAGAGGAAGGGAGAGGGATAGAAAGTAGAAACATCGATGAGAGAGAAGCATCGATCAGCTGCCTCCTGCACACCCCCTACTGGGGATGTGCCCGCAACCAAGGTACATGCCCTTGACTGGAATCTAACCTGGGACCTTTCACTCTGCAGGCCGACGCTCTAGCCACCGAGCCACACCGGTTTCGCGCAGAGGGCGCACTCAGAGCCCACAGCGCTCACCTCCCCGCTGGCCCTTCACACAGCTCTGCTTTCCTTATGCTTCTCCCCTGTGTACACAGAGCTCGGGATTTTTAAATCAGGAAATGTCTGTTGCTCCATTATTCTTTAAAAAAAAAATCCTGATATTTTATTATTAAAAAAAAATATTTTATTGGTTTTTTACAGAGAAGAAAGGAAAGGGATAGTTAGAAACATCTATGAAAGAAACATTGATCAGGAGCCTCCTGCACACCTTTAATGGGGATGTGCCGGCAAGCAAGGTACATGCCGTTGATCGGAATGGAACCTGGGACCTTTCAGTCCACAGGCCGACGCTCTGTCCACGGAGCCAAACCAGTTCCGGCTGCTCCATTATTCTTGACTCGGGAGCCCCAGGGATGTTAGTGGTCGCTTTCCACCCATTTCTTTTCTCAGGGTTTTGGTTCTCACGCTTGAAACAGACAAGGCGCCTAACAATTGCACTTTCAGTGCTCACTGTTTAGAGTTCTGGTTTCAGAACTCCCAACTCTGTTACATTCACTCACAGACCTGTCGTGTGTCCCCGAGCCTCACAGCGCCTCACACTTGCCACAGGGAGACATCCATCTGCTTGCTTCCTTAGTGGCGCGCGCAGTTTCTGACTTGGAGGACATCTCTTTTCTGTGCTCCAGGCGCTGTGAAGAGTTTAAAGCGCAGTCATTCAAAGGCTGAACATTTGTACAAGACGCCTTCTGTGTGCTAGAGGGGAGGGGGGAGGGATAAGTAGAAGAGAACTTAAGTGTCATGGGGAAGATGGATGGCTCCTGTATTGGTCAGTGCTTGGCAGCTAAGGGAGCTTTTCTGGATAGGTGAGACATTTTCCTAAACCAGAAATGGCATTTTTAAATCTGGGTACAAAAACCCACTGAAAACAATATCAGAACACATTTCTTCAAACATAACCATTTTACATTCATGTGCTAGTGCCTGAAACAATAGGATACTTTGTTGACTTTAAAAAAAAAAAAGTATGTTTTATTGATTTTTTACAGAGAGGAAGGGAGAGGGGTAGAAAGTCAGAAACATCGATGGGAGAAAAACATCGATCAGCTGCCTCCTGCACAGCCCCCACTGGGGATGTGCCCATAACCAAGATACATGCCCCTGACCGGAATCAAACCTGGGACCTTTCAGTCCATAGGCTGACGCTCTATCCACTGAGCCAAACCGGTTTCGGCTCTGTTGACTTTTGTTCTCACTTATTTCACTAACCGGACTTCTGTGCAGAACCATGCCAGCTGTGTGTGGCAAACCCAAACAGAGATTAGGCAAATGAAGCTCCATGACTGTTGCCTGAGGTAGCGAACCCTGACAGTTACCTGCTTGGCCGAGACCCTTAATGAGTAGGCCAGCCTTTTTCTGTTCCAGGGAAATCAAAGAAATGAGCCTTTTAATGAACTTTAAAAAAATCTCTGTTCTTTTTCTTCAGCGATGATGACGGCAGCCTCTTCACGTACGACTGCAGCTCTGCAGAAAAGAAGTCACAAGAAAATAAAGGGTGAGAGAGTGGGGGAGTCTCCTCGGGACTCGACTCAGGTTTGAGTAGCAGGACCCCAGAGCCTGAGAAGGAGACGGTTGTCTTCTCGCTGAACTCTTCACTTCTCTTTACCTTGCTGTGTAGAAAACCGGGTGCCTCAGGAAAGAAATGCGGAATTTTGGAACTAGGCATTAAGAATATTAGCACTTTCCTGAGAACTTGTAATTAGTTTTTGTCAATAACGATTTTTTAAAAAAATGTATTTTTATTGATTTCAGGGAGGAAGGGAGGGGGAGGGAGAGAGAGAGAGAAATATCAATGAGGAGAGAGAACATCGACTGGCTGCCTCCTGCACGCCCCCCACTGGGGATTGGGCCCACAACCTGGGCATGTGCCCTGACCGGGAATCGAACCGGTGACCTCCTGGTGCATGGGTCGACGCTCAACCACTGAGCCACACCGGCTGGGCTCAGTAACGATCTTATGGGCACTTTGAAATAATGCAATCAGTGTTAAGTGCATTGGGGGCAGTTGCATGAAATTAACTTAGCTAATTAAAAGGTGAGAAAAGCAGGGTGTGATGATTTTGTTTATATTTATTTTAAAAATTATATTTTTATTGATTTCAGAGAGGAAAGAAGAGAGAGAGAGAAACATCCTTGAAGTGAGAGAACCATGGATCGGCTGCCTCCTGCAGGTCCCCCACTGGGGATCGAGCCCACAACTTGGGGATGTGCCCTTGACCGGAATCGATCCTGGGACCTTTCAGTTCACAGGCCGATCCTTTATCCACTGAGCCCAATCGTCTAGGGAACGCCTGATGATTTTATATGGTGACTTTCTTTACTAGAATTGGTCCTGTGGCTCAGCTTTTAAAGAATTGTTATTTAACCCCTACTTCTAGCCTTTTTAAAAAGAAAATATGTTTCCATTGATTTCAGAGAGGCAGGGAGAGGGAGAGAGAAATAGAAACATCCATGATGAGAGAGAATCATTGAATGGCTGCCTCCTGCACACCCCCTACTGGGGATGGAGCCTGCAACCTGGGCATGTGCCCTGACCGGGAATTGAACTGGGATCTCCCGGGTCCTAGGTCAGTGCTCGACCACTGAGCCAGGCCAGCTGAGCGCCTGCCTCTAGTCTTGATTACCTCATGTCCATGAGAGAGTGGACCATGTGGGTCCTTCCACCTCCGCTCTTTTTATTTTGGTGTGTACACTGAGAAATTGTTCTGTTCAGTTAGCTTTTACTCCTTAAACATTAGACTGTTTGGACCGCCCCATGGCCCCTAATAGGTCTGATAGTCCGGCTGCGTGAACCTC
This sequence comes from Antrozous pallidus, assembly GCA_027563665.1. Classification (NCBI taxonomy): domain Eukaryota; kingdom Metazoa; phylum Chordata; class Mammalia; order Chiroptera; family Vespertilionidae; genus Antrozous; species Antrozous pallidus. Next base: position 7,533,580 of record CM050514.1, on the reverse strand, counting down.
ATGTGTTTTCTTTTTTTTGTAAACATATTTTATTGAGTTTTTACAGAGCGGAAGGGAGAGGGATAGAAAGTCAGAAACATCAATGAGAGAGAAACATCCATCAGCTGCCTCCTGCATACCCCCTACTGGGGATGTGCCTGCAACTAAGGTACATGCCCTTGACCGGAACCGAACCTGGGACCCTTCAGTTTGCAGGCCGACGCTCTATCCACCGAGCCAAACCGGTTTCGGCCCTCATGGCATTTTCTACCTCTGTTCACATTAAAGACGGGCAAGGCTGGCCCGGAGGAATGCAGCCTTCTTGTCAGCGAAGGCCTCACCGTGCTCTTCTTTCTCAGGGAGGACGGACAGCCCGTGGAGAAGGGGAGTGACACCATCCTGGCGTCCACCTTCTCCAAGTCCGGCAGCTATTTTGCTTTAACCGATGACAGTAAGCGTCTGATTCTTTTCCGTACAAAACCATGGCAATGTCTGAGTGTCAGGTATGAAATGCTAATGTTGAATAATTACCCTGTTAACCACACAACTTACCCTTGCTTGCGGGCACAACTAAGTGACAGTAATGATTCTAATACGAAGCTTACATGTGGCTCCAGTTGTATGCCCGGGGCCTGTGACAGGGGTAGGGACATGGTCCTCACTCATATCTGCTGGCCGGGCGTCTGGAAGCTGATCCTAGTCAGTTTGGAAGGGCGGAGTCGGCCCCTGTCCCCTCATTCTGTCTTCCCTGAGGCTGCATGGTTTAAATGTCCCTTGGTAATCCGAGAAAATACGTGCAGGTTGTATTGTGTGAACTAAATGACTAAGACTAAGGAATTTCCCTTTGAGCTGGGGACAGCTGTGCTCTTTACATTTTTATTTCACCTCATTTTCTAAGAGAAGAATTAAAAGCCAAAGTCCAGGTGATATCACAAGCAAGGAATACTCACCCTGCCCTGTGTTCCATTCAGGTGAAAAATAAAGCCTAGCAACAGTATTCCATTAAAAAAAAATTTTTTTTTTATTGATTTCAGAGAGGAAAGGAGAGGGAGAGATAGAAACATCAATGATGAGAGAATCACTGATTGGCTGCCTCCTGTATGGGCCCCCCCCCCCCCCCCATGGGGCATCGAGCCCACAACCTGGGCACGTGCCCTTGATTGGAATCAAACCTGGGACCTTTCAGTCTGCAGGCCGACACTTTATGCACTGAGCCACACCAGCTGAGGCAACAGTATTCCATTTTTATCTTATGTGTGTTTTCATATACCAGGCAATAGATGACCATAATAGATGACTTAAAAGCTTTAAAAGACAGATTAAGCAGAAGGGTATAGGATGTACAGCGAATTGTAAATCTCCCTCCACCTTCTCTCTCCAGTTCTCCCCACAGGCCGTTAGAGTTTCCCTGTAGAAGAGTAAGGTAAAAGTTTGCTGCCGTGTATGCAGGTTATAATTGATAACGAATCGCTTTTTGTAGCTGACTCCTGTGAATTCACATCCTTAACTTGAAAGGCCTTTTAGGCAGCATCATCTTGCCCAAATAGCCTGGACATTCGCCAGTGTTTAGATTCTAGAAGATGAGTGCTTTCAGGATTTGGGGTAAATACTACAAGGGGCTTTTGGCTCTGACTGAGCTTCTCCAACAGGATCCTTGTACTTGACCTTGGTTTTGAGTTGGGGGAAGGAGGGAGGGATGTGAGGATGGGAAGCAAGCCAGGGAGAGCAGTCACAGGATGGGAGCTGTCTTACTCTGCTTGGGCCACCGTGACAAACACCACAGCGTAAAAATACCAGAGAGTTCCTCCTTTCAGTTCTGGTGCTGGGATTCCGAGATCAAGGTGAGAACAAGGTGTGGACAGGGTTTGCCCGGGGGACCTTTCTCTTTGGCTTGTAGATGGCTGTCCTCTTACCTCCTTCTCACAACGCTGTCCCTCTGTGCCTGAGTCCCTGGTGTCTGTTGATTTCCCCAAACATAAGAAATCTCATTTATCTGTAGGAGAAGTTCCAAAAATGAGTGTAATCTAGGTAGAGGATCCCAGATTGCCTTTCCCAGGTCGCTGTCTCCGCCTCCCAGGTGTAAGGGGCCTTTCCTACCCTGGGCAGCACAGGTGGTATGGAACCTGGTGGCTAGACAGTCTGGTAGAAGGAAGTTGGCGTTTATTTACGTAAGTGTGAGTGAGGGGAGCACATTTTATTCTTTTGTAAAAAAAAATATTTTATTGATTTTTTTTTATTGAGAGGAAGGGAGAGGGACAGAATGTTAGAAACATCGATGAGAAACATCGATCAGCTGCCTCTTGCACACCCCCTACTGGGGATGTGCCCGCAGCCAAGCTTCATGCCCTTGACCGGAATTGAACCTGGGATCTTTCTATTATGAGGTCCTGTATACAAGGCCCAGTATAGGAGACCCTGTGTAGGAGACTCTGTATAGGAGACCCCGTGCAGGAGACCCTGTGTAGGATACTATGTGTAGGAGACCCTGTATAGGAGGCCTCGTGTAGGAGACCCTGTGTAGGAGACTCTGTATAGGAGACCCCGTGCAGGAGACCCTGTGTAGGATACTATGTGTAGGAGACCCTGTATAGGAGGCCTCGTGTAGGAGACCCTGTGTAGGAGACCATGTATAGGAGACCCTGTGTAGGAGACCGTGTGTAGGAGACCCTGTGTAGGAGACCCAGTGTAGGGTACGGTGTGTAGGAGACCCTGTGTAGGAGACCCCGTTCAGGAGACCCTGTGTAGGAGACCCTGTGTAGGAGACCCTGTGTAGGAGACCGTGTGTAGGAGACCCTGTGTAGGAGACCCTGTGTGGGAGACTCTTTGTAGGAGAACCTGTGTAGGGTACGGTGTGTAGGAGACCCTGTGTAGGAGACCCTGTGTAGGAGACCGTGTGTAGGAGACCCTGTGTAGGAGACCCTGTATAGGAGACCCTGTGTGGGAGACTTTGTAGGAGAACCTGTGTAGGGTACGGTGTGTAGGAGACCCTGTGTAGGATACTGTGTATAGGAGACCCAGTGTAGGAGACCCTGTGTAGGAGACCCTGTGTAGGATACTGTGTGTAGGAGACCCTGTGTGGGATACTGTGTGTAGGAGACCCTGTGTAGGAGACCGTGTGTAGGAGACCGTGTGTGGGAGACTCTGTAGGAGAACCTGTGTAGGGTACAGTGTGTAGGAGAACCTGTGTAGGGTACGGTGTGTAGGAGACCCTGTGTGGGAGACTCTTTGTAGGAGACCCTGTGTAGGGTACGGTGTGTAGGAGACCCTGTGTAGGAGACCCTGTGTAGGAGACCCTGTGTAGGATACTGTGTGTAGGAGACCCTGTGTAGGAGACCCTGTGTAGGTGGAAGATTGCTGTGGCCTCTGCCTTCCACAGGGTACTTTTTTCTGGGGAAGCCCAGAGGCCTCCTAACTGCCCTGTCCTCTGACCTGCTCTTCCTCTGCCTTCTGCTACCTCAGTGGTCAGCAAATTGTGGCTCGTGAGCAGCAGTTTGCCACTCTGTTGACTAACGAGTTTGCCGACCACTGGGATGAATCGAGAGTCTAGGTCAGTGGTCTGCAAACTCATTAGTCAACAGTGGCAAACCGCGGTTCGCGAGCCGCATGTGGATTGTGAGCTGCAGTTTGCCGACCACTGTGCTATCTGACTCCCCTGGACCCACGCCCCTAAACCTCCTCTGTAAAGCTCAGCTGCATGCTGGGATCCTTGCCAGGCCCAATGTAGCCTGAGCAGCCGAAAGCCGCCATCTGGTGCCAGACAGGGGACATGACGCAGAGTCTGGCAGGAAGCTGGGTGGGAGGGTGCTGCAGGGTGGGGTGGGGAGGGGTGTAGGTGGGGGTGGATTCTCTGGGGTGGCTGAGCTCCTTGGATCCCAGCCCAGCGCCTGGAGGACTGTGCTGGCTGCTCCAGAGCGCTGTGGCCGGGATGTCTGTCACAGCTGCTTAATTGGCCTGTTAGAACGGGCACGGCCATGGTTGCAATCACAGGGCCTGATTGCCTCTCGTCACTGTTTTTACCATGTTTATTGTGCCTCCTGCGGCCCTCAGGCCTGCTGGCTCCCCTGCAGCGATGCCTGGGCGGCCTCCGCCGGCCTTTCTGTCCCTGTGTCCCTGTGCTCCTGAGAAGCCCCGGGGCCTGTTTGGATGTTGTGTTGGGGCCGTACTTCCTTTAGGCTTCAGTTTCCATTTCAAGCTGACACCGGAGTTCCACAGGCTGGGGGCGCACACCTTGCAGGGCTGGCACTGACCTGTGTCAGCCTGTCAGCCAACCTTGGGGCTCTCTCTGGCCTCCTAGGACCGTGGTGAGGAGGGGCACGGCCCTGACTTTCACGGCCTCCGAGGAGAAGGTCTTGGTGGCAGACAAGTCTGGGGACGTCTACTCCTTTTCAGTGCTGGAGCCGAGCCAATGCGGCAGACTTGAACTTGGGCACCTGTCGATGCTGCTGGATGTGGTATGTGTGGTCGGGCTCAGGTGGGTGGGGGCGGGTCCTCCTGTGGCAGGGACAGTCTCTGCAGCTACAGGAGCAGGAGGATTGGGACCCAGGGACGTGAGGCTGACAGCAGGGTGAGTGAGGTCAGAGTTCATCCTTCATGCTTCACGGGCATCTCCATGGTGTCCCCCCAACTCCTGAGCCAGGAGCTGTCCCGGTGAGGGCTGGCTGTAGCCACGGGTGGTGGAAATGGGTTGGGTTCCCACGGGGACACGCAGGTATAATGCAGGGTGGGAGTGGGGTCAGGACTTGGCGACTGTGAAATAGGGAGAAGAAGGTGACTTGGGTGCTGGAGACAGGAAGGCATGGGTGGCAGTGAGGAATTGTGTGCATATGGAGATAAGAGGTCTGAGGGGGTGGTGGAGGGGAGTGGCTCTGGCTGGCCTGTGACCCGATCTGTCCTTTCTCGCCCCTCGCACAGGCCGTGAGTCCTGACGACCGCTACGTCCTCACCGCCGACCGGGACGAGAAGATCCGGGTGAGCTGGGCCTTGGCTCCGCACAACATCGAGTCTTTCTGCCTGGGGCACACCGAGTGAGTGTCCCTCCGCTCCAGCCGGTGTCTGGGGCGGGGTGTTCCTCAGGCCGGTCTGAGCCTCTGGGCTGTTGCTGTTCTTCCATCCCCCACTGTCTTCCATGCCCCCCGTCTCCCCCCTGTCTCCCCCCCCCCCCCCCCCCCCCCCGCCACATGGAAGGGGCAGGTGCTGTGTGCAGTGGCTGAGGGAGCCACATGGCCCTGTCGGCAGGGTGGCCGGGCTTCACTGGGTCTGGGGCCGCCCCTGGTGGAGGCTGTTGTGTTGGGTTTCTGAGGAGACACTGCCAGCGAGCTCCCAGCCTCCGCACCACTGTCCACACGGCCATCCCCAGCGACACGTTACTCAGATCAGTTTTGTCGGAGGCCCGGGGTGACAGGAGGCGTGCGGAGGTCACAGCAGCGGGGCTCACTCTGCTTCTCTGTGCTGCAGGTTCGTGAGCCGCATCTTCGTGGTGCCCGACCACCCCGAGCTGCTGCTGTCCTCGTCCGGGGTGAGTGCCGCCCCGCCCCGCCCCGGGCCCTCTGGGTTCCTCGGTGGTGACCCAGCAGGAGCCGTGCCCGCAGCCAAGAGCTTGTCCTTTGTTCCCAGTCGTGGTTTGGAAGTCAGTGTTCCTTTCCACTGTGGCCGTCCACTAGGTGGTGCTTGTTTCCTGCATCTTAGAGCTGGCTGGGCCTTGCTCCTGCTGTGGCTGTGAACTTGGGGGTGTGTGTGTGCAGGTCTGTGTGAGAGAGCTCGAGGGTCTTGTGCAGGGAAGCCGTTCTAAGGGCCGTTGTCACATCTGTAATGACACCGTGATCTCCGGTCCAGCAGTCGGTAGAGGAACCCTCTCTGAGCCTTACAGGGGCCTGGATTTGGTCACCACTGCTGCCGGCACATGCTCCGTATCCCCATGTGTTTCTCCTTGTGCAAATGCTGATCATTGATGTGTCTGTGTGTTTATGCATGTGTATGCTCATGTGTGTGCATACTCGTCCCCAATATAACCTGGCATGTGACATCATGTTGCCATGTGTCCTTTGCTCATTTTGCTGTGTGTGGCTACCCATTTTTCTTTCTATAAAGATTTTTTTTTTCTTAAAAATATTTAAAAATATATACTTTTATTGATTTTAGAGAGGAAGAGAGAGAGAGAGAGAGAGAGAGAGAGGGAGAGGGAGAGGGAGAGAGAGAGAAATATCAGTGATGAGAGAATCATTGATTGGCTGCCTCCGGCATGCCCCCTGTTAGGGATTGAGCCGCAGCTCAGGCGTGTGCCCTGACCAGGAATTGAACCATGACCTCCTGGTTCATAGTTCAAAGCTCAGCCGGAGTCACACTGGCCAGGCCCCTTTTTCTGAATGACTTGCATGAGCTCTTTAGAGCAAAGAGCCGATGGTTGTCCCAGAGTTACCATCCCCACGACCTGGGAGGGGGGGGCCTGGGTGCTTGGGGAGGGTGCGTGCCCCTGGGAGGTCTGCTGACCTGTCCTTGTGTGCAGGACTGCACCCTCAGGCTCTGGGAGTACAGACGTGGCCACGAGCTGCACTGCTGTCACCTGACCGGCCTGCAGGCGCCAGCGGGGCCCTGGGGCGACAAGGTAACCGAGCTCGTCTGGGTTGTGGGGGTGCAGGGGCCTCTCCAGCCGCTCGGGTCATGAGAAGAATGTTTTACGTTGGAAACATTTCTCTGCTGTTAGTACAGCTGGACCTTTTCCAGCTTGGGCGAAATTGTGTATTTCAAATTCTCGGCAGCTAGTCAGGCAAGTGGGAATAATTTATATTCTCACCGTGTTTGCATTTGAACAACTAATTATAGAAAGGCCCCTAATCCACTTGGAAATGGAAAAAATGGTGGGGCTAGAGCAGAGAGCCTTGCTGTGGTTTTACCAGCTGGGCAGCCAGCTGGGACCCACCCAGCATTCTGTTGTCCGTCATGGATTAATCTCATGACCCCCCAGTTCAGGTTGCCTGGGTCTTTGGTTGCCAAGGAGATTTTCAGGTGGAAAGTGTGGGCCGCCTTTCAGGATGCCTAGGATTCTGTGCTCGTGGGCACCCAGCTGATGCTCCCGAGCTGTTGGTCCGGGTTGGTCACATGTGGACGGCCCTGCCAGCTTCCCAGAGGCCCGCCTGGTCCTGGTGGGGAGGGAGGGGAGGACTGCTATCACGTCTACTCAGGCCTGCAGAGCTGCGTACCCTCTGCCTGTCCCCAGGAGCACCTACAGTCCCCATGTGGAACTCTGCTCTCCCGCATGTCTGATAAGACCTGGGTGTGAAGTGCAGGGCTTGTCTGCCTGGTCTCGGCTTCTCATTTCCATTGTCTGCTCTGAGACACTCTGTGGCAGCTGCCCTCCCAGGTCCTCAAAGGGGGCAGCTGGGCCTGACCAGGCCAAGGTCCCTAGCACCCCTAGCTGAGCACCTGTAGGGACCACCAGGCCAGTGGCTCCAGCTGCTCTGTTGCCCCCGGGCACCTCCTGCTGGCACCCTGCAGTCCTGGGAGCTGCAGCAAACAGGCCTGATTTTTTTCCTGCTTCTCTCCTGTGGGCCTCACTTGACCTGATGCTCCAGCAGCGGGGTTGATGTGAGCTCTTTCTGAAGCTGACACCGGCCTGCTGGTGCATCGGCTGCAGGACCGGGGGCAGCCTTGCCTCTCAGGCGCCTAGCTGCTCGGGCCTCGTGGATGCCAGGCCCTTTCCTTTCCATTTCTGCCTGGTGCCCAGTGTTTCATCCTTGCTAGACGTGTGGGCACCTGTAGGGCAGTTGTGTCTGTACCGAACAATCCCCTTCTTTTCCACTGTGTTACCCGTTCCCTTCGTTCTTGCCTTTTGACCGATTCCGTTCGCTCGGGAGACATTCTGCCGTCCGGAGGGAGGGCCAGACCGCGGAGCGGCTTTTGTCACGTGCCCGGCATGTTGGCGTTACCGTGAAACAGGAAGTCAGCCCTTACCTTTCGTTTTTTCTCTTAAAAATATTTTTATCGATTTCAGAGAGGAAGGGAAAGAGAAACAATGATGAGAGAGAATCACTGATTGGCTGCCTCCTGTACACCCCACCCTGGAGATTAAAGCCCGAAAACCCAGGCGTGTGCCCTGACCGGGAACCAAACCGTGACCTCGGGGTTCACAGGTGGGTGCTCAACCACTGAGCCGCCGGCAGGTCAGGTCCTGGCCTTTCTTTTCCCTCAGTAGTTCGCAGAAAGTTCTAGCACTGTCTTCTCTCTCATCCGGGACCATGTGTGGGAACTCAGTCTTGCAGAGCGTGCTCAGAGGGAGCGGAACAGGCCGGCGTTGGTCCCTGACGTGCAGTTAAGCTGCTGGTTTCCTTGCAGAGGTTTGCCGCATCCAGGATCGCGTACTGGAGCCGGGACAGCTGTGTGGCGCTGCTGTGTGATTGGTAAGCTCGCTGCTTCTGGTCCCCTCTGCCTGGGAGGGAGGGAATACGTGGGCTGTTCCATTGGCCCCACATTGTGGAGGTTTTAGTTGATGTATTGGGACCACAGCTCCCTGTGGGGGCGGGGTGCGTGTCTCTCTTTCTGAAGTTGCTGTGGCGTGTGGGTGAGGGTTCTGTAGGCAGGCAGTCTTTTACAAGCTATTTCAATCTGCTGGCTTAATGGACAGCAAGGCCTCGGATGGGGCTTTTGTGAGTGATCGGTCTCAGCTAAGGGTTGATGGTGGTAGTCTGCCTCAGTCAGTCCCACTGAGCGGTCTCGGCAGACCCACCTGAAGGCCAGTGGTTGGTGAGATGGATTGGGTAGCACTTGCCCTTAACTGCCTCCTCCCGAGCGTCTTCTCTGTGTTCTGTTCCTCAATTGTCCTCGTAATAAGTCTAGGAAGGGCATCTTAGCTTGTCCTATCTAATAAAGAGGAAATATGCTAATTGACTGTCATGCCCTCAAAGATGGCTGCACCCACAGCCACAAGATGGCAGCGCCCAGTACCCTCAACCCCGCTGCTGCACAGCCAGGCCTGGTGCCAGGTGGGTCTGGCTGCTCCGAGAGCCTGCCTCCAGAGTCCCCCAGTCCCTTTAGCCCTCCAGTCCCCCAGCCGCCCAGGGCCAGCCCAAGGTGCAGGCAAGCCTTGGATGGTGACTGCCCACCTGCCCAGGGCCAGCCTGAGGCTTGCGCTGCTGGCAGTGGCAGCAGCAGAGGTGTGATCACCTCTGCCTGATCACCAGGTCGCCTCCTGCCCCTGAGGGCTCCTGGACTGGGAGAGGGGCCAGGCTGGGCTGAAGGAACCCCCCACTCCCTGCTCCGGTGCATGAATTTTCATGCTCCAGGCCTCTAGTCTTAGAAATAAGGACACATGTTTAGAGAAGGTGAGAGTGCCTCCAGGAAGTGTCCTGTCTGGTGCCTGCAGGTGGAACAGCCTGGCTCGGTATTGGCTGTCCTTGCTGTGTGACAAGTGACCCCAGGACTTGGTGACTCGGATGTTCCTTCCCTCACAGTCTGTGGCTCAGGGTGTGGGTGCTTCTAGCTCAGGGTCTTGTGCAGTTGTGGCCAGAATGTTGGCGAGGACTGTGCCTCTGGCTGGGACAGGCCCGGCTGAGGCTGAGCCACTGGCGGTGTGGGCTGTGGGAATTTCTAACGATTGCCCTCTCTTTCTCTCGGGAAGTGTCCCTGTGGTCTACATCTTCCAGCTGGAGGCCCCCAGGCGGCAGCTGGTCTACAAGCAGCAGCTGTCTTTCCAGCACAGAGTGTGGGACGTTGCTTTCGAGGAGAGCCGGGGGCTGTGGGTGCTGCAGGACTGCCGGGAGGCCCCCCTTGTTCTCTGCAGGCCTGTGGACGGCCAGTGGCAGGTGAGTTGTGTGGGCCCCTGCTGTCCCCTGAGCCTGGGGCGGGGGCAGGGCCACAGTTCTCATACCTTTCAGCTGATCGAGCCTCGGTGCCAGAGGGTGTGTCCTGGGTGGACATCCGTGGGACCTGTGACCTGGGAGAAGGGAGCTGGGCACCTGGCCAGCTTGGCCAGTGTCCTTAGCCCTCAGTGGCCTTTTGGCAGGCTCACCAACCTAAACAGGCATGTTTTCTCTGCTCCTGTCCTGGTCACACTGCTTTTGTTTTATTTTACTATTTTTAATCAGAGAAGCTGATACTGGGTGAGTCGTCCTTAAGTTTGCAGCTTAGCATCGCCGAGCGCCTGGGGCAGTGGGCCCACTTGTTAGAGGAGGCTCTGGGTTTGGAGGAAGGTGTGTGTACCCTGCCCCTCCTCTGAGTCGGCCCCACACCCTTCAAGTGGGGGTGTCCTCTCCTTCCCGTCCCGTGTCTGGCAGGACTGCCGAGGGAAGGGTGGGGAAAAGCGTGCCATTCCCGTCTCACAGACGCCCGCGTGGCCGTGTGTCCACAGGAACCGCTGGACCTTTTAGGGGTTTTATCTGGGGAGTGGCAGAGAACAGAAGCCAGCTGGTACCTGTCAGGTCTGCCAGGCTTCGTAAAATCACACCCAAGCCAGTGCGTGAGGTGCCAGCAGCCCTCACATTGTGGGTTTTATCCTGACAAGATGTGGCTGCTGTGTGTGGTGAGCCGGCTTCACCTGGTCTGTTCCCGGGCCCCGCAGGCCTGCCCATTATTGTGCTGGCAGCACCTTCTTTTTTCCTTTTTAAAAAAATATGTTTTATTGATTTTTTACAGAGAGGAAGGGAGAAGGATAGAAAATCAGTAACATCGATGAGAGAGAAACATCGATCAGCTGCACCTTTTTTTTTAATATCTTTTTTTCTTTATTTTTTTTCTTTATTGTTCAGTTTATTAATTACATTGTTCCCTCCCCCCCCCCCATAGTTCCCCTCCACCTGGTACCCATCCCACCCTCTGCCCTCACCCCCCTCCACTGTCCTCTCCCATAGTTGCATGATTTTTGTCCAGTCTCTTGCTGCACTTCCCACACCCCCTTTCTCCCCAAGAGTTGTCAGTCCATTCCCTCTCTGTGTCCGTGATTCTGTTACATTCACCAGTATTTCCTGTTCATCAGCTTATTAATTCACTTGATTTTTAGATTCATTTGTTGATAGATGTGTATTTGTTGTTCCTAATTTACACTTTTATCTTTTTCTTCTTCCTCTTCTTAAAGAATATCTTTCAGCATTTCATATAATATTGGTTTGGTGGTGGTGAACTCCTTTAGCTTTTTCTTATCTGCGAAGCACTTTATCTGGCCTTCAATTCTGAATGATAGCTTTGCTGGATAGAGTAATCTTGGTTGTAGATTCTTGCTGTTCATCACTTTGAATATTTCTTGCCACTCCTGTCTGGCCTGCATCGTTTCTGTTGAGAAATCAGCTGACAATCCTATGGGTGCTCCCTTATAGGTAACTGTTTCTCTCTTGCTGCTTTTTTTTTTTTTTTAAATATTTTTATTGATTTTTACAGAGTGGAAGGGAGAGGGATAGAAAGTCAGAAACATAGATGAGAGAGAGACATCGATCAGCTGCCTCTTGCACACCCCCCACTGGGGATATGCCCGCAGCCAAGGTACATGCCCTTGCCGGAATCGAACCCGGGACCTTTCAGTCCGCAGTCTGACGCTCTATCCACTGAGCCAAACCGGTCTCGGCTCTCTTGCTGCTTTTAATATTCTCTCTTTGTCTTTTGCTCTTGGCATTTTAATTATGATGTGCCTTGGTGTGGTCCTCTTAGGGTTCCTATATATTGGGGTTCGGTGCGCTTCTTGGACTCCTAAGTCTAGTTCTTTCACCAGGTGTGGGAAGTTTTCGGTCACTATTTCTTCAAATAGGTTTTCATTTTCTTGGTCTCTCTCTTTTTCTGGCACCCCTATAATTCGGATGTCGGTATGCTTGAGGTTGTCCCAGAGGCCCCTTACACTATCTTCAATTTTTTGGATTCTTTTGGTATCTTGCTTTATCAGCTGAGTGGATTTTACCTCTTTGTATTTCAAATCTTTAACTTGGTTCTTGGGGTGCTCCAGAGCACTTTTAGGTCTTTGTATAATATTTTTTATTTCAGTTAGTGTATGCTTAATTTCTGGTTGGTCCTTTTTCATATCCTTATATCCTTGAGGGTCTCCTTCATTTCCTTGTAGGACTCATTCATTTCCACGTTGGTCTTGATCATTTCCTTTGCGGTCTCGCTTATTTCCTTATAGGCCTCGACCTTTTGTTGGAGCCTCTTGAAAAACCCTATAACTGTGGTTTTGAATTCCATGTCCAGCCGTTTTTTTCCCTCCATTTCTTTCACATCTGATTTCTTTTCATGTCTCTGCATGGTGGCTGCTTCCCTGAGTTGGTCAATTAGCTTTGTGTGGTAGACTTCCTACTAGGGACAGTGGCTCAGCCTCCCCAGTTACCTGAGGTGGATATGGGTTGCACATTCTTGCTGAAGTTAAGCTCAGGTTAATTGTTGTTAGCACTTGGAGGGTTGACCTCCAGGCCAATTGTCTGTGAAGTTCAGCTGTGCTCAGGTTGGATGGGTGGAGTCTCCGGGCCAAGCAGACAGTTAGCTCTGCCCTATGCAGCCCCAGGGACTCTGTTCTGGGGGCAATGGCTGCCAGCACCTCTGAGAGAGCCGCTGTGGAGCTCCACCGGCTGCCAGGGAATTCAGACTCTCCCCAAATGACTCTGCACGTCCAATGTCTCACCCAGGGTCGTAAAACAAAGCAGTCTGACGGTTTTCTGAATGAGAGACAAGTCGCAGAGCGCGCTCTGCGCGGTCACGCAGCCGAGCTGTTCGTGCAAGCTGCCTTCTCCACAAGCCGGCAGACTCGGCAGCACCCGAGCTTAGGCGTGCCCTCCCACTGTCCAGTTTTCACCCCGTATGATAGTGGGTTCCCTGGACTTCGCCCAGAGCTGGAGAATCAGCCCAGTGGGATGTCTTTGTCTCCCCGTTCGAGAAAACTGGCCGGTTTTCAGCCGCCCACCCTCTCCGCTGGCGCGCGCTCCAAACCTCTCTCTGCGCAAATCTTCAACGCTGTCCGCCACCGCTCCTCCGAGTCACAGTGTCTTATTTTGACTTTTATTTGTGGAATTTTCACTCGGCCAGCTTTCTGGTGATTCTGGAAGGTGTTTGTTCTTTCGTTAAGTTGTAGTATTAAAATTGCTGAGCATGACGGCAAGATAGGTGTTTTACCTATGCCGCCATCTTGGTTCTTCAGGGCAGCACCTTCTGATACAGGTTTTCCCTTTGCCTCCAGCCCGTGCCTGAAGATGCCACGGTGAGGACAGTCTGCGCTCAGCTCCGCGGGCACTGGGCCATGCTGGAAGGTGAGGGCGTGGCCTGTTTCAGGGAGACATCTGACAAAGCAGGTTCTAGGCCGAGGTGCACAGTAGGAAGCTGGGAGAGGACAGGGGTGTGTGGGGTGCATGCAAAGCGTTCCCCGTGCTCGTCGGCTCTGATCCCAGGGTTAAATTCCATCCTTTCTCTTAGTGTTGAAGGGTTGGGGCTGTTTGGGTTTACGAGGCCACACTGGGAAAGTGGACCTGCAGCAGGACTTTTGGGGACCCAGGTGGAAGCATCACTAACAGGCCCCTCCCTGCCTGGCACATTCTGTCCCTGCCACTGGGGCCGGGCCTGCACGTCGTCCTGCTGAGCGCACCTCACCCAGCTGAGCCCCTCTTCATTGTCCTGAGAGGCTCTGCAGACAAACTACCTGCCTGCAGTGCAGGTCGGGGGTGGGGGTTTGGAGAGAGCACGCGGAAGGCGAGCTGACCTTGAAAATCACCCAAGGGTAGGGGAGCCGAGAGAGCTGGAGGTCACTCCTGCGGGCAGATGAAGGTCATGCCTGTGTGGCACAGGCCTGTGCATCCCTGACGGGCCCCGTGGAGTTCCCACCAAGTGAGGGGGTGCCAGGAATAGCAGAAGTTTGTGTTCTCTTAGGGGATCCAGCTGTGCAGTAGCAGTGGGGGGCCTCGTGAGCGTCACCTTGGGGAAGGCGCCAGAGTCCACAGAGACTAGTGGTTGCTGGTGGATTCCCTATCGCAGGAGGGCCTGGCAGGCCCACCAGATCCCACTGTTAGAGGTGGGGATGCGTCCCGTGATGTCCTGAGTCACCCACCGCCCCACGGGCATCTGCTCTTCCCCCTCACAGGCTCTGCTGGCGCGGACGAGGGCTTCAGCGGGCTGTACAAGGCCACCTTCGACAACGTGGCCACTTACCTGAAGAAGAAAGAGGAGAGGCTGCAGCAGCAGCTCCGGAAGAAGCGACATAAGAACCCGCCCCCGGGGCCCAACGGGCAGACCAAGAAGGTGAAGGCCGGGGAGGCATCCTGGAGCGGCTCGTCCTAGCCCTGGCGGCGGCTTCTGGCCTCGAGAAGCAGAGTGGCTTAACTTGCCCCCTCCTTGCCAGCAGCTCCCTTCGAGGAAAAAAGGGGGCACATCACTGCCCACTCCGCTTGGTGGCAGTGAGGTCCATACAGCTCCCCAGACTCCTGGGCTGGCCCAGTAACTGAGGGTGTCCCGGGCTCTAGAACATTCTGTCTCTGAGCAGAGGTGTCTTAAGCATCCTCTGGTTGCAGGGAAGCCGGCGGGGGGAGACGCCATGGTGAGCAGCTCGGTGCCTGGAAGCACTTCATCTTCATGGGGGAGGACCAGTGAGCCTGTTCCTTGGCACCGGTTGGTTTTTCTGCTTCCCATCATGCCACCCCTGCCGGGCACACTGCCTTCCAGGGGAGTCCATGCAAATGGGGTCACACCAGCGAGAGGGGCGTTTGCGTTTTCCTGTCAGCGGTCGTTCTGGAGGGTGGATTGCCCTGTCCGCATCGCCACTCCTCACTCGGACCATCAACCTGAGCAGCACGGTGTCTCGTTCCCCCCCAGCCTGGCATCGTCCGTGCCCGCAGCCAGGGCTCCTGCTCAGCTGCAGGCGTGCAGGCGTGCGGACACGCAGCGGAGAACGGGACTTTTTCAGGACGTGACAACATGTAGAATGTGGAGTTCTGCAGGCACAGGGCTGATGACGTGCATTGATTGATGTGAACCCTGCCCACATGTCACAAAGAGCAGGGTGTCAGCTGAATTAAATCACCAGTCAATAAAGACGAGCTTTTGCAGCGTCTGGAAATGTTTAGCAGCAACACGTGGAACTAATTTCAGAGTACGCCGAGCAAAACCGTGTTTGATGAGTGAGTGTACGGTTTGTGCCTGAGCAGTTCACTCTTTGATTGGAAGAAAAAGTTGTTCGGTGTGGGGTTGCATGAGGTCCGTGGAAACGGCTCGTTCTGTGGATCAAAGCCGAGTGCTTCCTATTTCCCCCGAGTGCCTTTTCCATTTGATCTGAAAACTACCGTTTGTGCCGCGCTCAAGATTGCTTCCCATAGAAGCAGCCCTACGCGAGGGGTCAGGGACAAAACCAATTCAGGAGCCCGGGGTGGTGTTCAGGCGGAGAGGATGCTGGGGTGAAATGGGGGTCCTGGGGCCGAGGGGTCCCCAGGGTAGAGGGGGTTGCCCGGGCCTTGGTGCCCCTGCGGGAGGGGCTGCCTGTTAGCACTGCAGTGGGCCCAGGGGTGTTCTCGTCAATAACCTGCTTTGACATTCTTGGTTTCAGGAGAAATTTAGGTTTGGTCTTGTTAATGTCGTGTCTTAAGACCGGTCAGCGAACTGGCCTGCAGACCGGATCCTGTGCCATCCTGGTTGTACAGCGCCCGAGCTAAGAATGCTTTTCACAGTCTTAAATGTCTGTACAAAATCAAAGGAAAGGTAATATTGCACGCTACGTGAAAATCATATGCAATTCCAATTTCTGTGTCCATTAATGGAACGTTACGGGTGCAGCCACGCCTGTTCGTTCAGGTGTGGGGTCTGTCTGCTCTGCTCCGCAGCAGAGTGGGCAGCTGGCGGGAGGGACAGCCTGCAGAGCCTGAGCTGGTTATTGCCCAATCCTTTCCAGAAGAGCTTGTCCACGCCTATTTATGCCCCCTTTTAATTCGTGAAATTTAAAAAAGGAACTGGTTCATTTATTTGGAAAAACCCCAACTCTGTTCTTCCTGTGTTCATCTTGAGCTTTTGCATCAAACACTCATGGTGCTCCCTGCGGGCAGGTAGAGCACGTGTCTGACAGGCCAGTCCTGGGCGTACATTGGGAGCGAGCCCTGAAGTGGGGTGTGCAGCGGCGTGGGGGGAGGGTGTCTGGGGGGGATGGGAGGTCTGTCTAACGAGGGCCTTTTGCTTATACATAACTGACAGTATAGGGTGGTGCCCAGAGCAAAGGTCAGTAGATCACAGCAGAGCCGGGGGGGGGGGGACCTCTGTCTTTCTAGTTGCTGTTTTTCTTTTAAAAAAATTTTTGATTTCAAAGAGGAAGGGAGCGGGGGAGAGAGAGAGAGAGAGAGAGAGAGAGAGAGAGAGAGAGAGAGAGAGAGAGAGAGAAATATCAATGATGAGAGAGAATCATTGATTGGCTGCCTCCTGCATGCCTCCCCCACCATCCCCACCCCCTGCACTGGGGATCATCCCACAATCAGGCGTGTACCCTGACCAGACATTGAATTGTGACCTGGTTCATAGGTCAATACTCAGCCACTGAGCTACACTGGCTGGGCAAGGGTTTTAAATCTCTTGGTTTTCTCACACACTCCTACTGCTATTTTTTCACTTTTTCCATCCAACGAAGGTTTCTACATGCCTTACTTTGGGGAGATTCCTTGAGCTTTGTTCCAACTCATTTCTGTATTTTTAAATATTACAATTTTTTTATTGATTGATTTTGAGAGAGAGAGAGAGGGAGAGGGAGGGAGAAATGGGTTTGCTGTTGCACGTATTTGTGCATTCATTAGTTGGTTCTTGTGTGTGTCCTGACTGGGATCACACCCACAACCTTGGCAGATCGGGTCGATGCTCTAACCAAATGAGCTACTCTGCCAGGGCCCATCACATTTGTTGATTAAAAAATCGGGTTATAGTTCTTAATTCTAAGGGTTCTAGGTCTTTTTTTCATTTTGATTCAATGCAGTATACAAGAAGGGCATCTGGAATGCACAAACTGAAATGTCACTGGACACCCATGTGACAGTCTCCACCAGAAACAGGACATTTACCCACAGCTGAGAGGTCCCCAACTTCCTTCTTACCCTCCCCACCCTCCCCAGCGGCCCTCCCCAGCGAAGGTCAGGCCCATTTAAAAGGTTAGTTTGCTTTGGCTCAGTGTTTTTGGATGAGATTCATTTACGTTGTTGCACTGGTTGTACATTGTTCATTCTTGTTGCTACATAGCATGCCCATATACGGAAATACCACCATGTATCCATTCTGTCAAATGGCATTTGAAGAGTTTCCAAACTGGCTGCAGTGAATGTTCTGGTCCTTGTCTTTTAGAACTTATGTAAACACTAGAGGCCTGGTGCACCATTGCATCAGTGGGGTCCCTCAGCCTGCCCTGCAGGATCAGCTGAAACCAGCTCTCCGACATCCCCTGAGGGGTCTCGGGTTGCGAGAGGACACAGGTCAGGCCGAGGTACCCCGTTGGTACACGATCGGGTCTAGGGGGGAACGGGGGGGGTTGGCCAGCTGGGGAGGGACTGCGGGAGAACTCCAGGGTGTGGCCAGCCCATCTCCCTCGGTCCTGATCTGCTGGACCCCAGCACAAGCTAACTTACCAGTTGGAGTGTCTGCCCCCTGGTGGTCAGAGCACGTCATAGGCAGCAGTTGAGCAGCCTTAGCATATCATTAGCATATTACGCTTTGATTGGTTGAACAGATGACTGGAAGACTGGACACTCAGCATATTAGGCCTTTATTATATAGGATAGGATTTCTGTTTGCTGTATGTTTAGGAGTGGGATTGCTGGCCCACAGTTCTGTTTAGCTTGGACGATGCTTCCTATCCTTGTTAATCCTTACCCCACCACAGAACCTAAAATTTGGTGCACTCTAGTGCTCTACATTTGAGGTGAAGGTGTTGAATTTTGCAAAGGCACAAACTGGAGAGCATGGGAATCAGTGACGCTGCCCACCTGTCCTCCAGACTGAAACTTGATCTTGCTCTGGGCAAGGTCACCTTAAAAACAACGTGGGTGGCCCGCCTTGGGGATGCCAGCCACAGGTCATGAGACACTGAAGCAGCCTGTGAAGAGGCCAGCATGGCAAGGAGCTGAGATCTGCCCACAGCCAGCGACTCCCCCCGGACTGAGCCGTCTGGGAAGAGCTGCTTTCTGGAAACAACACCGTGGGCTCCTCCCTGCAGCACCATTTCCTCGAACCCTTATGTGTTGACATGTACTTTTCTCTCCACTTTCCCTTGTGATTTCTTTGATCTATGGATTATTTGGATGTATGGTGTAATTTCCAGACATTTGATTCTTTTTTCTTCTTGTTATTGGTTTCTGGTTTTAATTCCATTGTGGTCGTAGGATATATGTTGATTTCATTCCTTTAATATTTCCTGAGCTTTGTTTTCTGCGCCACAAATGATGGTTATTTTACGTGCCCTTGAAAAGAACGTGTCTGAGTTGTTGGCTGGAGGAGTGTCTGTAAATGTGGATTAGATTAAGTTGGCAATACCAGCTTGAAAACTATCTTCCTCATCTTTGTGCACGACTGTTATTGAAAACATATTTAAATGTCTGTAATTGTGGGTTTGCCTAATTTTCCATTGTCCTGCTGGTTTTGCTCCATGGAGTTAAACGTTCTGATGTTTGGTTTGTACACACTTGGGGATTTGTTATCTTGAGGAATGACCCCATCTTCATGAAACATGCTCTCTCTATTTCCAGTTCTGTTCTTTGTTCTGAACTATAAATAATGTTAATGTACCCACTCCAACTTTCTTTTGATGTGTGTTAGCATTTCCTTTTTCACCCTTTTTTAACACGTATGCCTTTATACTTAAAGTGGGCTGTTTGTAGACCGTGAGCCCTTTAAAGAAACCCCCAGGCTGGCTGGTGTGGTTCCGCAGTGAGCATTGGCCCAGAACCAAGAGGTCTCCAGTTCAGTTTCCGGTCAGACACGTGCCCGGGTTGCGGGCTCCCTCCCCAGTAGGGAGTGTGCAGGAGGCAGCCGAGTAATGATACTCCACTCTCATTAATGTTTCTATTTCTCTCCAAAAATCAACTAAATTAAAAAAAAAATTAGTTAAAAAAAAACACCCAACCCAAGTCATTAGATTTCAATGGAAATACAGCCTGAGCCACATATGTGGTTGGCAGTGTTCCAGTTTTGCAAAGTTTTTAAAAAGCTTTTCAGAGGTGAGGAGGGAGAGAGGGAGAGAGAAAGAAAATATAATTTGAGAGAGACACATCGACTGGCTGCTTTCTGTGTGTGCCCTGACCAGGAATGAGCCTGGGGCACTCTAACCATGGAGCAACACACACCAGGACTAGCTTTACAAAAAAAAAAATAAAAATCCTGCCCTACCTGGTTTGGCTCAGTGGATAGAGCATTGGCCTGAGGACTGAAGGGTCCCAGGTTTGATTCCGGTCAAACCGGGTTGTGGGCTTGATCCCCAGTGGAGGCTACGCAGAAGGCACCCGATCAATGATTCTCTCATCATTGATGTTTCTCTCTCCCTCTCCTTTCCTCTCTGAAATCAATTTAAAAAACATTTAAAAAATCTTAACTCGAGGACATGTTTTTCATTGATTTTCAGATAGATAGATAGAGAGAGAGAGGGAGAGAGAGAGAGAGACAGAGAGAGAGAGAGAGAGAGAGAGAGAGAGAGAGAGAGAGAGAGAGAGAAACACTGCTCAGTTGCTTCCCATCTGTGCCCAGATCAGGGTGTGTGCCGGGACTGGGGATTGGTTGCCTCCCATCTGTGCTCTGATTAAACCAACAGCCTAGGTATGTGCCCTGGCCACGAATTGGACCCACAACCTTTTGGTGTACAGGGCGATGCTCCAAGCAACTGAGCCACCCAGCCAGGCCCATGTTAGCCATCTTCACGGGTACAGGTTAGTGGCATTCAGTCCACCCACAGTGCTTGCAGCCAAGGGCTACATGTTTGACCTGATAAAATCTACACAGTGCTCAAGTCCATATATATTTTTAAATATATTTTATTGGTTTTTTTTTTACAAAGAGGGAGAGTGATAGAAAGCCAGAAACAGCGATGAGAGAGAAACACCGATCAGCCGCCTCCTGCACACCCCGCACCTCGGATGTGCCCACAACCAAGGTAAGGTACATGCCCTCTACCAGAATCGAACCTGGGACCCTTCATTCCGCAGGCTGACGCTCTATCCACTGAGCCAAACCAGTTTCGGCAACCAGATGTGTTTTTAATAAATGGAAGGCAAAACCTCCCACCAACAAAAAGATTATGACTCCCTTCCTTGCGAGACTCACTGTACCGCAATACTGGCTTCACTGCGGTGCCTGGACCTGAACCCACAGCATCTCCGACGTGCGCCTGCGTAAGAAACCGGGGGTCCTTGGAGAAGTGGTTGTTTCCAGAACTGGGGTAGGAGCAATACAAGCGGAGGCTGGATACTTTGTGGAACCAGAAAACAAGAATGTGCTTAAAAAGAATGGGGTTGCCCTAACCAGTTTGGCTCAGTGGATAGCGCGTTGGCCTGCGGACTGAAGGGTCCAGATTCGATTCCGGTCAAGGGCACGTACCTTGGCTGCGGGCATATCCCCAGTGTGGGGTGTGCAAGAGGCAGCTGATCAATATTTCTCATCGGTGTTTCTGACTTTCTACCTCTCCCTCTCTGTGAAAAATAAATAAAAAATATATTTTTAAAAAAGGACGGGGTGTTGAAAGAACGCAAGAATCAACCTGCAGAAGCTCTGGTGGCCCAAGCTGGAACCATTTGAGCAAGAAAATAAATGAGGGGAGAGCTGGATGGTAACCCATAGCATGGCGAATATCCAGGAGTCCATCCTGATGCAAATTCATCACTGAAGAGTAAACTAAGAGCTGGAGAAGGCACAGCTCTTCCTTACAGAAGAATCCGGTTGGTAATGCAGGAGGAAGGACCGAAAGACAAGATCACCGCTAGGCAAATGCCGCAGAAATAGTTGCTGCCCGCCAGACTCTGTTGGGGAGCAACGGGGTATCTGCACAGTTCCTAAGTGCCTCCTCTGAGGCGTTTATTCACCACAAATGGAAAACCAGGCCTTCACGATGGAAAAAGCTGCAAACACCGCATCAGCCTAGTGGTCAAGGTCAGCCTCCTCGCCAGTATTCAGACCCCACCTACCCCCTCAACCCCCCAGCCAGAAGCCGATCATTGTTTTAATGATAGAGAGCTGTGGACAGGGAATCCAGAGGGCTGGTCAACCTTAATTGCTCTGAAGAGTCGGAGCTAATTCCTGGATATTGGTGGTTGAAGCAGCCCCACCTGTTAGTCCTAAGTAGATTCACTGATTGGCTTTTATTGGTGTTTCCAGCCTGGGGGATACGGGTGTATCTTATGATCTTAATCTTTTAAAAAATATATATATATTGTTGATTTTTCACAGAGAGGAAGGGAGAGGGATAGAAAGTCAGAAGCATCGATGAGAGAGAAACATCCATCAGCTGCCTCCTGCACACCCCCCACTGGGGATGTGCCTGCAACCAAGGTACATGCCCTTGACCGGAATCGAACCCGGAACCCTTCAGTCCGAAGGCAGACGCTCCATCCACTGAGCCAAACCGGTTTCGGCTTATGATCTTAATCTTAAAAGGAATGGTAAAGCCAGAGGGAGCAGGAGTCCTCCCACTAGATTTGGGCTACCGCCTGACCCCCATTTCCAAATTAATGTTTTTCTAAGTCTCTATTCACTTGTGTGTGGCCTTCTCCAGAACCCGAACCCTGAATCGGGGACCCTGAATCATGTGGGATGTGAAAGGAGTTTCTGCACTCCCCCCTGGTGTCCCCCCCCGCCCCCCCCATGCGCTGCACTGAGGACTCGCTGTCGCTGCTGGGAGCTCTGCCAGCACTCAGAACCACGGACATGTCAGACCACAGACCAGAGGAACACGGCAGGTGGAAGCCATGCACAACTCACCCCGTACCGGGCCTCCCCTCATCATGCTGCCCGCCCCCACCTCCTCTGTCTTCATCTTACCTGCGCCTGACCACCGTCAGATGTCAAATTCAAGTTCATCTTCTATTTAAGTTCATCTTATTTTTTTTTCTCTTGCTTGATCTGTGCCTTATTCCCCTGTTTGTGGCTTTCCCACTTTAGCCATTTCCTGTTGGAAGACAAAAATAGAATCTTAAAAGCGTGCAGAGAGAAACGCCAAGTGACATGTGGCCATTACGGCCGGCCGGCTGGCATGTCAGCGGCAATGCAGGGGGCAGGAAAACCCAAGTGCTGAGGAAAAACTAACTGCCAACTAGGATGGGCAAACTTGGCTGAATCATCTTTCCCGAGGGACGAAATAAAGACATTTTCAGAGACGAAAACAAAGGGAGTTTACCGTGAAAGGAACTGAGCGGGGATGCAGAAGGAGAGGGGACAAAGGCACTAGGAACCGGGGTGAACAGAAACAAGTATCGACTACAGAAAATAATGCAATGGTAACAGTGCAATGCGGGCCATTTAAACACCAACGTAGACCCCAAAACACTGGGCAACAGAAACACACAAGCAAAAGTACCCAAAGATTTGCCTTTGGCCAGAGGGCAGATTTAGTAACTTCGTTACTCTAAGTCAGTGGTCGGCAAACTCATTAGCCAACAGAGCCAACTGTATACTTAGAGCAGCGGTCGGCAAACCGCAGCTCGAAAGCCACATGCGGCTCTTGGACCCCTTGAGTGTGGCTCTTCCACAAAATACCATGGCCTGGGAGAGTCTATTTTGAAGAAGTGGCGTTAGAAGAAGTTTAAGTTTAAAAAATGTGGCTCTCCAAAGAAATGTCAATCGTTGTACTGTTGATACTTGCTTGGCTCTGTTGACGAATGAGTTTGCCGACCACTGTCCCAGCCCATTCCCACCAGCTGAGAAAATGGAAAACTGCAGGGAAGGAGAGGCAAGTGGACTGTGTGTGTGTGTGTGTGTGTGTGTGTGTGTACGCATGGGTGTGTGTGTGTGTGTGTGTGTGTGTGTGTGTGTACACATGGGTGTGTGTGTGGGGTGTGTGCGCGCGCGTGTGCGCACAAGTGTGAGCTCATGTGGACCCTTCGTCGGGAAAGGCACCCACATAATAGCCGCTCCCATTCCCTAAGCAATGTGGGTGCCAGGGAGGAAAGCCCCCCCCGCCACCCCCCCCGCCCGTCTCCGAGGCCATCCTCGCCCCTCCCTCCCATGGGCACCCTTCCCCAGCCAGGCTCCTCCTGCCCCGGCCGCCCAGGGCTCTGTCTGGAAAGCACGATGGGTCTCCAATGTGCACAGCAGCCGTTTCAGAAGTAATCTCTTCCACACTCTGACTTCTCAGCCCATTCCATTCCTTCCTTTCCAGAGGGCATTTCTCAGCCACTTCAAAGGCAGTGATTACTGTGCTGTGAAGTCATCGCTCCAGCCCTGGGGCCCTCCCTGAACTTGGAGGGGGTCGGGGAGTGGGAATGGGGAGAGGACCAACCCCACAGGAGAGGCCCCCCCCCCCGCCCCCTCCCCCCCCGGGCTGTCCTATGGGCTTCGGCTTGAACTCATCTGGCAATCGCTAAAAGCCAGTTCTCTGTAGACCTAATTTGCCAAGTGACCAATTCCCTGAATAGATTGTTTCTTTGCACTAATTCATTTCAGTTGAGCAGTTTTCAATTTGCGCTCCTATCAGAATATGCAGACTGCTCCTTTGTCTCTGCCTCAGTGCCCTGGAGATGGAGGGATGGGGGCGGGGAGGAGGTTGGGGGGAGAGGCGAGGGTTGGAAGGGCACTGGAGAGGACAACTTATGCACATAACCTTGACTCTGAAGAATTCTCATCAACCAGTCGGTTATGAAATGATTATCACATTGAAGAATATATTCAAGATGATGTATTTTCCACACATGCGTGTTTTTTATAGATTTATTCTTCCACTTTCTCAGTCTGAAGGGGTGAAAGAAGTCACCGCTTGTCTGTCCATCTCCCTTTTCCTTTAACAGAAGGCTTGTGTTTGGGGGACATCGTTGCGCCCAGTAAAAACCACATTTCCCAGCCTCCCCGAAAGTAGGGGGGGACAGATGTGAACAAATGTATCCGGGTGAGACTCATGAAAGAGACTCACCTGGGAAGCATGCTCTTTGCCCTTCTGCTTTCCTTCTTTCTGCCGAGAATGAGGTCACCATGGCTGGATCTGCAGTGGCCATATCGGGCCCCTGAGGTGACCTTGATCATGAATGCTGAGAGACTGAACATACAAACGGACCATGGCCAGATGCTATATAAAAATAAGACCCCGACCCACAGCCTATAGCAACCTGCCCAGGAAACCAGCCGCTATCTCCAGGGACCAGCCCGGGGAGTCAGCTGCTGTCAGCCCGCTGGGAAGGAAGTCAGATTGCTATCTCCGGTGACCAGTCCAGGAAGCCAAATGATGACCCCTGTCACCAGGGATCAAGAGGGACCTCCATGAAGGTGAAGGGTCAAGTCACAGAGAAGACATCACAACCTTAGATGTGCATGTCCCAAAAATAGGGCCTCAACATAATGAAAAAAACAACCACCTGCCAAGACCGGTTTGGCTCAGTGGATAGAGCGTCGGCCTGCAGACTGAAGGGTCCCAGGTTCGATTCTGGTCAAGAGCATGTACCTTGGTTGCGGGCACATCCCCAGTGGGGGGTGTGCAGGAGGCAGCTGATTGGTGTTTCTCTCTCATCGATGTTTCTGGCTCTCTATATCTCTCCCTTTCTCTTTGTAAAAATCAATAAAAAATATTAAAAAAAGAAAAGAAAAAACAAACAACCTGACAGAACTGGATGTTGACATAAACCACAAGGACACTGGGGACGTCCATGCTGTGTCTCAGTCACTGACGGATGTGTGGACGAACATGCAGACAGAGGCCCAGCAATCAGGGGCTCTCGTCTCCTGCAGGCCCAGCGTGGGGGCCGGACCACCTGGCCAGGCGCTGGCTGGCTTGGGTTTGTTTTTTGTGGTTACCGTGATTATCTCAGAGCCACAGAATCCAAATCCCTCTAGGCGTGGCTGCGTCGGCCTCAGGGTGACAGCAGGTGTCAGTGGGTTGGAGGTTCCTTCTCAGGGTTTCTGTGTCCCCTAGCTTTTTAAATTTAAATTTTTATTTTTATTGATTTCAGCGAGGAATGGAGAGGAAGAGATAGAAACATCACTGATGAGAGAGAATCATTGATTGGCTGCCTCCTGCACACCATCTACTGGGGATCGAGCCCACAATCCGGGCATGTACTCTTGACCGGAATTGAACTTGGGACATTTCAGTCCACAGGCCAATGCTCTATCCACTGAGCCAAACTGGCTAGGGCTCAGCTTTTTTTTTTTTTTTAATAGATTTTTTTTAATAGAGAGGAAGGGAGAGGGATAGAAAGTTAGAAACATCAATGAGATAGAAACATCAATCAGCTGCCTCTTGCACACCCCCCACTGGGTATGTGCCCACAACCAAGGTACATGCCCTTGACTGGAATCGAACCCAGGACCTTTCAGTCCGCAGGCCGACGCTCTATCCACTGAGCCAAACCGGTTTCGGCTAGGGTTCAGCTTTTAACTGTCGCTGTCTGTCCTACAGAGGGGGTCCCTTGCCAAGCTCTTACCCCCATCTCTCCCCCGCCCCCAGAGAGCCACGGGGTCATTGCTATGCCCTTCCCTCAGCAGCCTCAGCCCTTTGCTTGTAAAAGAGCCCAGGAAGCGTGTGGGGCTTGTTCCTGTGCCTGGGAGCGGCTGGCCCCTTCATGTCACCCACCAGCTCTCAGGTCTCCTGCCCTGTTCCCAGTCTTTTCTGGAAGCAGCAGTGGGGGTGGGGGGAAGGTAGGGGCATGGCAGAGAGCCTGCAAGTGGGTGCAAACCCCTCTTATTTGGGAAAAGCTGGAGTGACCCCCAGCTTTAGCTGAGTCCTTCCTGCCCGCCTGTAGGTGGCCACCTCTTTGTTTAGTGCTGTCAGAGATGAGACAGTTCTCCCCGTGTTTCTCTCTGGAAGCCAGTTCCCTGTGCTCCTCGGTGACTCACCTGCCTGATGGTTTGGAGGATTACCTGACGCTTGTCATCGTCAGCGTGGGAGCGATGTTCCTTGCAGCTTCTGCACTCTAAGTGGAAATGGAAGTCTCTGTTACGCATTCTTTTCAGCCCACACCGAACGGAATCGCTCCGAGAGGGCGTCTTTGGTGGGAATGTCTCTAGCGGGTGTCCTGGGAGAGGAGTAGGCTGCTGGGCTCTGTATTAGATGACGAGGCCTCAGCAGGAAACAGATGCACAGAGAACTGGGTCACTGAAGAAAGTGACAAGGTGTGTGTGTGGGGGGGCGGGCAGGCTGAGAGAAGCCGTGTCCTAGCAAGGAGAGGCTGCCGTGGCATCCCTTAGGTGTGACGGGTAAGGGAGGACACTGCTTCTGGGGCCCAAATAATCAAAGAGGAAGTCTCCAGGGAAATAAAAATTACGTTGGACTGAGTCAAAATGAAAACACAACAGGTCTGCCCTGACCGGTTTGGCTCAGTGGATAGAGCATCGGCCTGAGGTCTGAAGGGTCTTGAGTTTGATTTCAGTCAAGGGCATGTACCTTGGTTGCAGGCACATCCCCAGTAGGGGGTGTGCAGGAGGCAGCTGATCGATGTCTCTCTCTCATCCATGTTTCTTACTCTCTATACCTCTCCCTTCCTCTCTATAAACAATCAATAAAATAAATTAAAAAAAAAAAAGAAAATACAAGTCAAATAGAACCATGCAGGATCGAGAGGGACATTTACAGCAATCAGTGCTCACATTAGGAGAGGGAAAATCTCAAATCAATGACCTGGGCTCTGTTCTCAAAGAGCAAAACAAACCCCAATCCAACAGAAGGAAGGAAATAATAAAGGTAAGAGAAGAAATGAATGAAACTGAAAACAGAAAAATAAGAGAAGTTCAACAAAACAAAGAGCTGGCTCCTTGAAAAAAAAAAAAATCAATCCCCCGTTAGCAAGACTGACCATGATGTAAAGGGAGATACACAAATTGCCCAACTCAGGAAAGAACTAGGGAACATCACTACAGATCATGACGTCAAGAGGATGAGAAAACACTTTGGAGAACTCCACGCCCCGAAATTTTACAGCTTAGATGAAGGGGGCCGATTCTTTGAAAAGCACAAACCAGCCAACCCACCAAGTATGCGGTAGACCATGTGAGTAGCTCTAGAACGCTGAAGGGAATGGAATCGGTAATTAAAACACTCTGCCCCGGAAACAATGTAATTAATAAACTGAACAATAAAGATTAAAAAAAAAATAAATAAGACACTCTGCCCCAATGCCCAGACCCAGTTGTTCTACTGCAGACGTTTTCTAGGCTCAAAAGAAACAAAAACCTTACTCCCACCACCGCACAACCTCCTGCAGAAAATAGAAGAGAAGGGAGCACTTCCAAACTGACTTAACGAAGACAGTGTTATTCTTGATACCAAAGCCAGGCAAAGACAGGACCAGAAGGGGAAACTGCAGGCCAACATCTCCTATGAAAATAGATGCAAAATCCTTGACAGAATTTCAGCAAATACAGCTCAGCAATCTATAAAGAGAACGAATCACTGTGACCAAATGGAACTTATTTCAGGGATGCAAGGTTGGTTAAATGTGCAAGACAAGTCAATGTCATCCACCCCTGTAACAAGATGAGGGAAAAGCCAGAGGGTCATATCAGTCAATGCAGGAAAAGCATCTGACAAGATATAGCACCCATTCAATGTCAAATCTTTCAGGAAAAAACAACAGGAAGACAGGAACAGAGGGTGACTTCCTCAAGTTGATAAAAACCATCCATGAATATTATAATTAATGGTGAAAGAGTTCCCTCTAAGATTAGGAACAAGGCAGGATGCTTGCTCTCATTGTTCCCATTCAACATGGTGCTAGACATTGTAGCCAGTGCAGTAAGGCAGGAAAAGAAAAAAGAAGGCATTAGGTCAGGAGGAAGAAATTAAACTGTCCCTGTTTGCTGATGACATGATTATTTACATGAAAAATCCCAAAGAATCTACAAAAAACCTCCCCCTAGAACTAGTAATTGAGCTAATCAAGATCACAGGATACAGGATCAATATACAAAAATCCATTGTATTTCTACAGATCAGCAATGAACACATGGGCACTCCAATGAAAAATAATGCATTTCCATCCACTAAAACAAAAAAGACACATTTGGGTGTAAATCTAACAAGATAGGACGTGTATGCTGGAAACTACAAAATACGGAGGAAAGAACTAAACAATGTTCATGGCTTAGAAGACAACATAGTAAAGGTATCAATTCTCCCCAAACTGAAATACAAATTTAATGCAATTCCTGTCAAAACCCCAGCAAGATTTTATAGATACAGAAAAGATGATTTTATTTTACCTTTTAAAAAATACATTTCTTTATTGATTTCAGAGAGGAAGGGAGAAGGAGAGGGAGATAGAAACATCAGTGATAAGAATCATTGATTGGCTGCCTCCGGCTGCCTCTTGCACGGCCCCCATTGGGGATCGAGCCTACAACCCAGGCATGTGCCCTTGGCCGGAATTGAACCCAGGACCCTTCAGTCCACAGGCTGATGCTGTATCCACTGAGCTAAGCCGGCTAGGGCCAGAAAAGATGATTTTAAATGCACCTGGAAAAGTAAAGAAACCAGAATCATTAAATATTCTTGAAGAAGGAGATGAGAGGAATCAGTCTATGTGATTGTAGGCCCTGTTAGCTGCAATAGTTAAGACTGTGTGACAGGGAGAGAGACTGAGGGACAGACACGGAGATCCATGCAGCAGCACAGAGACCCCGGGTCCACACCCGCACGGACGTGCACAGCTGAGAGGGGGCAGGAGCAGGCCAGGGCAGCAGAGTCTTTCCAACAGATGGAGCGGAAGCAATCAATGAACCGCAACCCAGATCTCACACTTTGTACCAAAGTGAACTCAGAATGGACCGACCGTGGTTAAAGCATAAATCTATCAGACTTTTGGGGAAAAAATATGGAAGAAAATCTTCAGGATCTAGGGAGGCAGAGAGTTCTTAGAGCTGGCACCAGAGGCAAGACTGATAACAGGAAAAGCTGATAAGTTGGACTTTATCGGAATTAAAAATGTTTGCTCGGTGAGAAATGCGGCTAAAGGAAGGAGAGGACAGGCTGCAGAGTGGAGAACATATCTGACGGAGGACCGGTATCTGCAGGCTACAAAGAACCCCAAAACCCACCAGTACAGAAACACACCACAATGCCACCCCCTCCCCAAACAAGAAGAGGACACACATTTTGCCAATGAGGACAAGCAGTGTACATTCTCCCAGATGTTCAACACCTTAGCCGAGGGGGTCATGCGAACGAAAGCCGCACGGGCCAGCACGGCACGCCTGTCCGAATGGCTGAAATAAAACAGGGGAAGCACAAAAAGCTAACGAAAGTGGGGAGAAACGGGGCCGCCCCGACATTGCTGATGGGAAAGGACACCAGCACAGCCATTCTGGAATGACAGTTTCCTGGAAAAGTAAACAATTATTTTATCACCTCGTGATCACACTCCTTGGCATTCATCCCAGAGAGATGAAAGGTCATATTCATAAAAAAAAACACCCCTCTGAGTCAATGTTTATGGCAGTTTTATTCAGAAGGGCAACATAGCTGGCAGCAGCTTAGATGTCCTTCAACTGGCAACTGGCTACACAGACTGTGGTCCACTCGCATTTGGGACGCAACTGGGCAACAAGGAGGAGCAGATTCCTGACCCACACGACCACCTGGTGAGTCTCAGGGGACGGTGCTGAGCGGCAAAAGCCAACCTGGAAGGCCGTCTGGTGTGCGATGCCATGTACACCATATTCACGAGACGATAAATGTACAGAGTGGAGATGAGAGCAGTGGCTGGAGGGGTCACGGTGAGGGGGGGGTGGTGAGGAAAGAGAGGGTGGTGATACGAGGCCTGCAGGAGGAACCCCGGGGGGATGGGATGCTCTGGTCAGTGTCCACATCCTGGATGTGATGCTGGCCTAGAGAGTCGTGCAAGATGCCCCCCTGGAGAAACTGAGGAGAGGGCCCACAGATCCCTCTTGTATTCTTTCTGGCATGGAAATACAATTATTCAAAATAAAAAGTTTAATTAAAAAAATGATCGTTTTCTTAGTTATGAAACCCATCAAAGAGAGGTTCATTTCTGCTGAAACTGGTTTGGCTCAGTGGATAGAGCATCGGCCTGCGGACTGAAAGGTCCCAGATTTGATTCCCGTCAAGGGCATGTACCTTGGTTGCAGGCACACCCCCAGTAGGGAGTGTGCAGGAGGCAGCTGATCGATGTTTCTCTCTCATCGATGTTTCTAACTTTCTGTCCCTCTCCCTTCCTCTCTGTAAAAAATCAATAAGACATATTTTTTAAAAAGGAGAGAGGTTAATTTCTTAGGTTTTCTCACATTTCCTGAGCCCCCTGAGCTATGAGAACGCTCACCTTTCAAGCCACTTCTGAATGCCCTTTGCACCCACTAATCCAGTCCAGCCCGGGGACCGGACTCAGACATGGGGATGGGAGTCTGGCAAGGATCACTCAGAGAAGACAGCCCTCTTGTTGTCTTTGAATGGTACGGTCCAGATCCGGGAATGGTAGGGGGTGGAGGGGAATAGGGAGCTGAGGCCTGGGGCGGGCGGTGGCCTGGGGGTTGGACACAGCCTATGGACTGGTTGGCCCTGGGCCCTCAGCCTTGATGACGAGGGCCTCGCCACCCGAGTCCGGGTCACTCTCCTCGTGGGGTTGGACAGAACCTCAGAAGGTCCTGTGGAGGGGTCTGTGGAGGTCCTGGAGGCTCTGGTGCTGGGCCCAGAGGCACCCTGGAAGGGACCCAGGCAGGACCGGTCCTGGGTGCCCCCCGGAGGGTGGGGCTCTAGCTCACGAAGAGGCAGTGCCTGCTGGAATGACCCGTTGCTCTGGGAGCAGGCGGTCTTTCCTCATCCCCCCGGGGGCAGAGGTGATGGTGGTGACTCCACCAAGCTGCGCCGGGAGGGTGCCGGGCTAACAGTGAAGGTGTGTGGACCCGTGGGCTCGCAGCGCCGCACACTCTCCCCGGGCCGCCGGGCTTTGCGGCTCCTCAGTCTTCGACTCTTGGTGGTGATGACGATGGGGGCGTGGTGTCCCGTGTGGAGCCGGGAGAGCCAGGTTTGCCTCGGTGAGCCCCTGCCTCGATTTCACTGTGTCCCCCCCAATCCCTCCCCATTTCCGATAGAACTGCCCAGAGCAGCAAAGAGCTGCTTTTGCCACTGAAATTCCCCCATGGTCAGGACAAACCACCCCCCCCCCAACTCCCTTTCTGCAATGATGCTAATATCCTCCCCCCATTTCCTTCTGATACCCTCTAATTTCTGGACAAAAGCGGACGCATTTTTCCTAAAGACAAATGGACACTGAGAATCTGGTACATAGCTGGCGTGGAGGACAGTGGCTCATCACAGCAGATCCCGAACAGGCTGTAGGCCTTTCTCCTGGGGCGACTGAAATTTTACCGTTTCCCCCAAAATAAGACAGTGTCTTATATTAATTTTTGCTCCCAAAGATGCATTAGATCTTATTTTCGGGGAGATGCCTTATATATATTACAGCGAGTAGGTCTTATTTTCGGGGAATGTCTTACTTTCGGGGAATGTCTTACTTTCGGGGAAACAGGGTATCACAAGTGAGTGGTTTAAAGAGGGTGGGTAGGGGGGTAGGGGAGGGGCACAGCATGATTTTACCTCCGGTTTCCTCTCCAAGCTTCCTTTAACTCAGTTTTAATGCAAAGCTGGAGACAGGAGCATTAGACCCCATAATTTTTACCAGGTGAGCTGTATAAACAGCAGTCCATGTGCCTGCCATTTAATTGTTGATTGATTGATTCATTCATGTGTTCAGCAAGCATCCTTAAGCCCTTCTTGCCTACACCAGGCCGGGCACCAGCAAGAAAGCAGGGAATTGATCTCCCTGGAGCTAATTGGGGCGATCCTCGCCAGCCCATTTCTCCCGTCTTTTCTTAAGATGCCGGCGGAGGCACTCACCTGTCAGACGTTAGCTCTTTAAGGAACGCGATTGTTTTTAAAGCTTCCAATTCCTTATGGGATTTTTTTTGCAGTTTATAACTCATGTGCTGATGTGACTGGTGGGATGTCTGGTCTGACCCATTTGCTCCTATCAGGTAGGTGTGGGGCAGGCTCACAAGTTCATGGGCAAGGTTAGAGCTTGAAGGTGCCCAACAGCAGGAGAAGATGAGGCAGCATTTAATAAACAAGTTCAACCACCACGGTTATTTCCACAAACTCCACACTCACCTCATTCCGTTCGAGTTTCGTGATTGGTTCTGGGTAATTTAACACCTAATTATGACCATCACTTGCAGACCTAATTAAGGTCCAAACACCGGCCCCATACCATGGTCTCATTCAGGTGAGCTCTGAGGGAGCTTGGATGTCTGGAGCTGGGTGGGTGGGGGGCGGGGGAGAGGGGAGCATTAGGGGTCTCCAGGTGGGGCTGGGCAGAGCGCCCCTAGGTCGAGGGGCTAGAGGATGACCTCAAGTGCGGCTGCTTGTTCCTTTAGGGGTGGGGTTTCCCTAACCATAAAATAAAGAAAGTAACACTGTCCGCTTGCAGGGTAGAAATGTGTCTGCTGCCACTGGCCCGCGTGCTGTGTTCGGCACACACAGCCTTCCACCTGAGACCCGGTGTGACCTCGGAGCTTCGGGCCTCCGTGTTGCTTTGCGGCCCGGCCTGGGGTGTGTGTGTGTGTGTGTGTGTGTGTGTGTGTGTGTGCACATGTGGTCGCTGCCAGGCCCACGTGGAAGCCGACATAGGCTTCCCACGCAGAGCTCCTCCGGGAGAGTCCGTCCGGCACCCGCAGCGGGGCCGGCGGAAAAGCACCTCGAGCGTGTCTCCGCGTGAGCACGTTTCTCACACACACGCGTCCACCCAAGAAAAAGGACAGGACCCGTTTCTGTATAAGAATATATTATTTAAAAGGCAGTTTAAAAATAAAAATTCTGTACAGCGGCATGAATTCCTTTTTTTTGTATCAGTGAACAGAATGGGTCTGGTCGTGGCCTGGAGTGGGGGGAGGGGGGTCCCGATCAGCTTCTCCCTGGGGAGGAGTCTCAGGTCGAGTGGCCGGGCCCAGACGCCGAGGGCAGGCGGACGGTCGGACGGACGTCCTCTTCCTTCAGGCGGGGCCTGCTCAGGAGGGAAACGGACTCCGGTTTGTCTTTGTTGGGATTGAGGCGTGTGTCGCAAGTGTCACAGGATCAGACTTGCGCTGTGTTTGAAAAATGAGCCATCGGACATATGGTTGGACATGTTTAGGGAAAATAAATTTTTAAAAAATATATATTTTATTGATTTTTTACAGAGAGGAAGGGAGAGGAATAGAGAGTTAGAAACATGGATGAAAAAGAAACATCGATCAGCTGCCTCCTGCACACCCCTCACTGGGGATGTGCCCGCAACCATGATACATCCCTTGACCGGAATCGAACCTGGGACCTTTCAGTCCGCAGGCTGACGCTCTATCCACTGAGCCACACCGGTTTCGGCATAAAAACAATTTCGATCCCTTTTCTGAGCCATTCAGAAGACATGATCTGACTTCGACGTGGAAAGCCAGCCCGCTGGGCGGTTCAGGGGCTGGGCATCCGCCTGTGAACCAGGAGGCCACAGTGCCATTCCCGGTCAGGGCACGCGCTCAGGCTGCGGGCTTGCTCCCCAGCAGGGGGCGCGCAGGAGGCAGCCAATCAACGAGTCTCTCTCATCCTTGATGCTTCTCTCTCTCTCTCTCCCCCTGAAATCAATAAAAATATATTTTAAAAAAAGAGAAAGAAAAGAAAGCCAGCATTCACTGAGCGCTTCTGTCCCAGCTCTCCGCTTGGCTGATTGCTAAAACCACACGGTGACGGGGGTCTGGGGACGGGGCCCGGAGCCTCAGAGGTTGTCGGGGCGCACAGCCTGGCCCCAGGCCTTTTGTTGGCTGCTGGGCGCCGGGCCTCTGTTCCGCTAATGGAACCAAACCTGGTTTCTCACGCCGGCACCCTGCGGCTTTATAAACCGAATCTCTCTCAAAGCGCCCGGCAGCCACCGGCGTGGTGTATCCTCATTATTCGGGCCGAATGGACTGGCAGAATCTCTGATGCCAAGTGCTCACAAATACTTCCTTTGTGAAAAGATTGAAAAAGCATTTTCTTTTTCTATCAACTAAAGCATGCCCCCTCCTTCAGAGCCTGATCCTAGTTATTCTAAGCAAGGCATACATGTTTTACTTATTTAAAAATATTTGGGCTGAAACCGGTTTGGCTCAGTGGATGGAGCGTCGGCCTGCAGACTGAAGGGTCTCGGGTTCGATTCCGGTCAAGGGCATGTACCTTGGTTGCGGGCACATCCCCAGTGGGGGGTATGCAGGAGGCAGCTGATCGATGTTTCTCTCTTATCGATGTTTCTAACTTTCTATCCCTCTCTCTTTCTCTCTGTGGAAAATCAATAAAAATATATTTTAAAAAATATTTGGTATTTAGATTTCCTCCCTCCCCTTCCCTGTCTTCCTCCCCCCCCCCCGTCCCCCCAATTCAAATCCAGCTCCATTGTAGTGGGAACTGCCGGGACACCAATGCACAACATTACCTTCACCTGGTTTCCCATCTCTGCTTTTCTCCCTCGACTTGTCGGTGGCCCCGCCTGCCCGGCTCTCGGTCTTCCTCTGTAACCAGGACAGAGACAGAGAAGTCAAGCTCGGGCCCTGGCTGGTATGGCTCAGTAGACAGAGCGTCAGCGTGTGGACAGAAGGGTCCCAGGTTCGATTCCAGCCAAGGGCACATGCCTGGGTTGCAGGCTCCATCCCCAGAAGGGGGTGCACAATAAGCAGCTTATCAATGATTCTCATCAATGATTCTCATCAATGATGTCTCTCTCCCTCTCTCTCTCTCTCTCTCTCACTCCCCCCCCCTCTCTCTCCCTCTCCCTTCCTCTCTAAAATAAATACAAATACTAAAAAGAAAAAGGAGATCAGGCTCAGGGACAGTGAGGTGGCTGCTTGTCTGCTCAGGACCTCCCTGTTGACTGCAGATGCTAAACGTGAAGCTGAACCGAACATCTGCAACCTTCTTGTGCCAAACACACGCACGTGAGCTTTTCAGACGCAGCTCAACGCATGGGCCACCTGCCCTGCCACGGAGCCCGGACGGCGAGCTCACACGGGCTGCAGTGCACCCGGCCCTGGGCACTGGCTGTGCTGACTGTGGAGTCCATTTCCCCTCCACTTCCTTTCGGCCTGTCCTTTCTGGGGGCAGGAAGGGCCTTAGAGGGTCCCAGGGGGCCCCACCGGGCGGCTGGGGCTGGGATTGGAGAGTCAAGGCCTTCACTGAGATGACATGTGGGTGGCCCAGGAGTCGGGCTCTGTGGCTCTCCTGCAGGGCGTCCGGGCAGGGGGACGCCTCTTCTTACATCTGTCCTCTGACCACTTGCTCTTAAGCGTTTGCAGTTTCAGCACCTGTCTGTGACCTGCTGGAATCTAACTAGAGAGATGGAGACCGCTGGTCAGTGGGCTCGGAGGTGTTTGTTGAGCGCCTACTAGACATCCAGCATTGCACCAAGGAGGGTGAGAGAGACAAGAGCAACGCAGGATGAGCCTCAGGAGGGCGTGGCGGGAGTGCCCGGGGGCAGAGGCAGGTGGAGGCACCACGGCAGGGGAGGCCCTGGCTGAAGTGAGTAGTGAGAAGACATGGCACAGAGCCAGGCTGGGGGCACTGCCAGGCTGGGATGGGGTGAGGTCAGCCACAGCCACATGGGGCCAAAGTAGGAAGCAGCAGGGAGACTGCTCCAGCTGTACTGGGGCCCCCGGAGAGAGGGGAGGCCACACCTTGGGTGGCTGGAGGTCAGGTGAGAAGGTCAGTGGGTGGTCCCAAGAGGCAGGGGGCCCTGACGCAGAGATTCGCACACCCCAGGGTCTTGCCTTGGCCAGAATAACTTGGGGGCTTTGGGGAAAATCTCCACCCCAGCTCTGAGCCTGTGAACCAGACCTCCCCTGAAGACTATCAACCCCCAAAGCGCCCTAAAGCCAGGCCCAGTCTGTCTCCCTGACCCCTGGGAGGGCTGAGCTGCCCCGTGGGAGAGTCTGTGGCCTGGAGCTAGGACGTGGTGGCTGGTGGCCTGTCCCAGGCCAGGGGGAGCCTCTCTCAGAGAACAAGGTCAGCGCTGGGGCGGGAGGAGGAGGCGGGGGAGGACATGGCCGGGCACTGCTGAGGGGAGAGAGATGCTGTGGACACTGAGCCTGGTCACCCCACAGCAGGCAGCACTGTCATGTGACGTCCAACCACGTCAGATGCCCTGATGTGGTCGGCGGTCTCTCCTTTGGGTGGGAACGTGTGCCCGTCAGAGGGGCCGCCACGGGGTGCCAGCGTGCGAATGCAGCCCGTCCCCCGCTGTCCCCCGCTGTCCCCCGCTGTCTCCCGGAGCCCTACCTCTGTCCCCGCGTCGTCCATCTGCTTCAGCTCCTCGTAGCGGTCTCTGGATTCCCACAGGGGCTGCAGCAGGCTCTCCTCCACCGCAGGGAAGAGCTGCGGGGCACAGACTCGGTCAACCGTCCGCCACGGAGGCCACGGAAAGCGTTTGGGGACACAAGGCAGGTCCCGTGTCTGAGCGGGTCATCCGGGGAGTCTGCAGCCGTCCACGGGGCGCTGTCGGAGCCCCGGGCGTGGCCTGATACGCGTCCACGGCGATGGAGGCTCTGACACTGTTCTGTCCATGGTACCTGGAGCCCTCACGCCTGCCACCTGCCCACCTCGCGCCACGGTCCCCGCCGTCTCCTGCTTTCCACAGGGACCCGATAGAGGCCACCTTTCCCTCCCCTCCCAGGTCCCCTTGGCCCCCCCAACCGTCCACGCTGCACTTTCCCATCTTCCAGAGCCAGCCTCAGCCACCAGGCCCCCGACAGCCCCTGAGCCCGGAGGGACTCCGCTCACGCCCGCCCTCCGGCCTGAGCAGCTACGTCCTCCAGTCTGTCCGCCTGCCGGACACTCGCTGAGACTCAGCTCCGGGCGCCCCTCCCCCCGGAGCCCTGCGCACACAGCCACCGTCCCGGAGGCCACACTCCGCCCGCTGCCGCCGGGCCCCCTCCGCTGGCCCAGGGGAGGCTCGGTGCGTGGAGGGGGCCCCGTGCAGGAGGGCAGCTCCCGGAGGAGCGAGAGCTGGGCCTTAAGGAAGGACGCGCTGAGCTGGTTCCGGGAGCCTGAGGCCGCAGCACGGGGGGCTGGGAGCCCGGGAAGGAAGGATGCACTTGGAGGGAAAGGACCAGGAGCCGAGGGCCATCCTGCCAGACAGAGGAGCTGCGGAGGATGGGGGACCACGGCCCTCTGGGGGGCAATGGGGAGCCACGGAAGGTTCAGGAGAGAGGTGGAGTCAGTCTCCTTCCTGAAGGCTAACCTGGTGACAGCGTGTGCCGGGCGGAGTGAGGGGGACGGGGATGGGGACCGGTTAGGACTGTGGTCGGCAAACTCATTCGTCAACAGAGCCAAATATCAGCAGGACAACGATTGACATTTCTTTGGAGAGCCACATTTTTTAAACTTAAAGCTTCTTCTAATGCCACTTCTTCAACAGAGACTCGCCCAGGCCGTGGTATTTTGTGGAAGAGCCACACTCAAGGGGACAAAGAGCTGCATGTGGCTTGCGAGCCGCAGTTTGCAGACCACGGGTCTAGGAGGTTCTTCCGAAGGTGAAGGTGAGGGGAGCTAACTCAGGCTCCTCTCTGGAGTCCGGGAGGGGAAGGGAGGGCCACTCGGAGGAGGTCTCCATGGGAACAGGCTGGCCGTGGTGGAGCAGGAAGGGAAGCCAGGGGGTCTGGAGGTGCTGCTGGAGGAGCAGCAGGCAGGAGGGCCGGTGGGGAGGTGGGAGGGAGAGTTTTGGGGGGGTTGGTTTAAGGTGCAGGGGGACTTCGGGTGGGGTGTCTGGCAGGCAGCTACGTTCACATGCCCGTGTGTGTGAGCGTGTGGGCGATGTGTGAGTGTGTGTGCGCAGTGTGTGCACGGCGGTACGCCCCGTGTTTCTCACTCACCTTGGTCACTGTTTCGAACATGGGGATCAGGACGAACTTGATGAACCCGATCTGGGCCGTGGCTTTGGTCACTTTGTCCCGGTCCATGAACGGGGCCACGGGGAGGCCTTCGGACTTCTCGCGGTCGCTCTGCGGGGGGACAGCAGACGCAACACTGAAGAAACATTTACGGGGGGAACCGGGGGGCTCTGGGGATCACTGTTCTCCCAGGAAGAGAAATACGAGCTAATATGCCACAGCCAACCCAAGCACGTGCGCCATGTAAACTCGTGATAGCGATTACCCGATATCGGAAAGGATGACGCTATTCTGAGTGCTGCACGGGGTGCGCAGGGATGAGCTGCGAGGACTGAGGGGAGGGGACAGGCAGAGGCTAATCAGGTGGGTCGTGAGAACACACAGTGGTAGAAGTAGCTTGTAGACACCCCTCTGCCCCCCCTCCCCAAGGTTCATCAGTGCTTCCCCAGCCGCCTTTCTGGTCTCTGCAGTTCTCGACCTCCAGGCCTTTGCCTGACATGCCTGCCCCTCGCGGCTCGCTTAGCGGTGACAGGTGGCAGCTTCACAGCATTAGCTTTTCCAGGCTGCCACTGTCTCCCGTGTCTGAAATGACAACCTCGCTCATGTGTGCTGTGCGCCTGCGGCTCGGGCTTTCTGGGGGCCAGAGGAACGTCTGCCGGCCCGTCTGTGCCCACCGTGACCCGCCTGCCACGATTCGAACTGGGCCTCGCGAAGGGGCCCCGCAGAGCGACAGGGGCTCGGCTGCTGTGCATGGAACAGACTCAGACAACACTCTCACCTGCATGAAGTATTCTTCCAACAAGCAGTCCACCCACGGCTCTGCTACTTCCATCGGCCGCACCTCGTTAGAGATGTCACAGCATTTTATCAAAATCATCTTCAGCTGCAAGAAGAGGCCGGGGTCAGCAGTGGCCCTCGCTGTTTGGGGAGACTTGTGGTCCAGGAGCGGGCAGGGCTGCCCACGGGGCTGAGCGTGCTGCCCCTCCAGGCTCCGCCGGGGCATCTGCGGTGGGGGCCCTGGCGGTCCGCATTAGACCCTCAGCCTCAGCTGGGGAGAATGGGGGCATCACAGCACCCCCATAGGATCAGAATGGTTTTCTTTTTAATCCTCACCCGAGGATATTTTTCCATTGATTTTTAGAGAGAGTGGAAGAGAGAGGGAAAGGCAGAGAGAAATGTCCAAGTGAGAGAAACACATCGATTGGTTGCTTCCTGCATGTGCCCTGACCAGGGAGTAGCCTGCAACTGAGGTACGTGTCCTTGACGGAATCGAACCCGGGACTCTTCGTCCACAGGTTGATGCTCTATCCACTGAGCCACACCGGCTAGGGCTCAGAATGTTTCCTTGAGGGCCCGTTTAGCACGAGCACCTTCTGTCATATGAATATACATGGAAAAGTTCTTGATTATTGAAGATACAGGAAGAAACAGAGAGAGGCATCGTTAGTGATGAATAATGGAGCCATTTCAGTCAAGCTGCTAAATGATTAAAATCACGTTGCCTAAGGCAGGAGACGATTCTAGTCTTGTCCTAAGCAGCTGGGAACTTGCACTTGAACTCTCCAGGCCTGCGTCAATGCCTGGACATACGGCACACCTGAGGTAATCCTCTGATTGAGTACCTCAGAAGGACTAAGGAAAGAATGTTCTGGTAACCAGACCGCTGAACGTGACCAGACCTCCTGGCGTCCATCCTCCAGACCAGTGGTCGGCAAACTCGTTAGTCAACAGAGCCAAATATCAACAGGACAACGACTGACATTTCTTTTGAGAGCCACGTTTTTTAACTTAATTAGGGTACTCCTTCAATCGCACTGTACGTGCGCGCCCGCATGTGGTATTTTGTGGGAGAGCCACATTCAAGCGGCCAAAGAGCCGCATGTGGCTCGTGAGCCCCGGTTTGCCGACCACTGCTTCAGACCATCCTGGACCAATCCGAGGGCCAAAAATGCAGACCGGTCCTTCTCCAGGATGTTCGTTTTGCTGTAACTACTCTCAGCTTTTCTTTCTTCTCCGGGACATTTCTGGGTTTTGGCCTAGCTGTGTTTCTAGTTGGCAAATCCCAAGATCCTCAAATAAATCTTGATCATTTATTTCTGGCCAAAGCTTCCAGACTTTTAGTCATGTGACATGAGGAATCAGACGTTACAAGGGTAATAGGAGTGGATAGTGCTGGGAGCCCCCCGTGACAAAGTGGCACATTAGAACTATAGGGTGGCCAAAGCCAGTTTGGCTCAGTGGATAGAGCATCGGCCTGTGGACTGAAAGGTCCCAGGTTCGATTCCAGTCAAGGGCATGTATCTTGATTGCAGGCACATCCTCAGTAGGGGGTGTGCAAGAGGCAGCTGATGGATGTTTCTCTCTCATCGATGTTTCTGACTTTCTATCCCTCTCCCTTCCTCTCTGTAAAAAATCAATAAAATATATTTAAAAGAAAATAGGGTGAAGGGGACCCTCAACAGAGAAGCAGTGAGGGCATAGCCTTGGCACCCCAACCCCTGAATAGGACAAGCAACCACAGATTCCTCCTGTTCCCCGCAGCCCAGGGTTAGCAAAACTGTGCAGATGTCAGAGATGTCATTAGCTTCTGCCCTCTGCTCCCAGGCCCGGCATCTTCCCTGTGCTAGCCCGGCTCTCTGCTTCTGAACCCGGCCAAAGCCGCCACCCTGCAGAAGCTTCCTCTCCCTCTGCGTCCTTCCAGTTCCTTCTCTGGCCCTCTCTGCAGCTTCCTGGCCATCCAGCCCCCGATCTCAGCCCCCACACACAGCCCTGTGCCCAGCCACATCTTGTCTGTGCTGTTCCCCAGTTGGCTGCCTTTCTGGTCCTCCTGGGAGACCAACTCCCTCCGAGCCTGGTGAGGTCCGGCATGCATGTGGTCCCTCGGATGGAGACTCGCCAGGCCCAAGGATCCAGCCAGAGCGCTTCCACCTGAACCATGGGCGTGCCCTTGGGACCGGCGGTGGCACTAATGACTTGCTCCAGGCCTAGCGACCGTCACCTGGGATCGCCAGAGTTTGAGGTCGGTGCTGGCTGCTGCTCAGAGTCTGATGCAGGTCCGCCCGGGCTGTGGGCCCCGAACCTGCCTGGGCTGCTCTCTCAAGAGGGGGGCCTTGGGGGACCCGACTTGGCACAGCTGCAGCTGAACCTTGAGGTGAGCGCTGCCCTTCAGTCCTTCCCTCGTCGCCCTGCCCCATGGCTTCCTGGGAACCAATCCAGGTCTCTCTTGGCTCCTGTGTGAGGAGTTGGGCTGCAGGCCACAGGCAATAGGGCTCTGCCTGGCAGGCCTCGAGGGGACGCTGCCCCTACACCAGGCTGGGGCCAGCTTGGGTATGGCCGTCCTGGGGGAAGCTGAGTCAAGGCCTCAGGCCCTGAGCCATCAGGTCCCCAAGTGGCCCTCCGAAAGGCTGGGCTCAGCACGTTTTCTGGGGCTGTCCTTTGTGGGAGAGCCAACTTTATTCTCAGGAAACCTGAGCAAGATGAATCGCCTTTAGCCACTTACTAGCTTCACACCAGAATGAGAGGGAGCATGGAGAAACGCTGCCCGTAGCCACAAAGGAGCTTTGGGGGGAGGGGGAGAGAGGTTCCCCCCAGGTGGCCTTCCTGGTCAGACGGGGAACGTTGACAACCAGCTTTATCGGCACCCCCCTCCAAGGCAAGTAGGAGTTGGGGTTTCTCAGTTTCCAGTCTGAGCTGGAGGAAGGACGCCCTCACCAGCTCCCCGACCCCCGGGGGCGGAACACGCCTACTCACCAGGGTCGTGTGCTCCTCGTTGCTGTAGTCGAAGTGTTCCATCTTCTCTTTGAAGGAATCCATGATCTCTGCATGCCTGGCCATGTCTGTGGCCAGGATTAACGTGATCATGCCCTGAAAAGCGAAAGAGCAATGCATGAACACGGGGCAAATCCCAAGGATTCCTCAGTGAGCGCCGACCCGGTGCCGAGCCCTCTGCACACGCCATGCCCTGCAGTCCGCATGCCAGCCCGGGTGTGTTTAGGAATCCCTGCCCTACTTTTATTTTATTTATTATTATTTTTGCTAATCCTCAGCCAAGGATATTTTCCCATTGGTTTTTAGAGAGAGTGGGAGAGAGAGGGAAAGGCAGAGAACACTGATGTGAGAGAAATGCAGATTGATTGCCTCCTGCATGAGTTCCATCAGGGTCTGGGAACCTACAACTGTGATACCGGCCCTTGACCTGAATCGAACCCTGGACCCTTTGGTCCACAGGCCTATGCTCTATCCACTGAGCCAAAACGGCTAGGGTGCTGTTCTCATTTTTAGATGCAGAAGTAGGCAGCAGGGCGAGGGTGGGAGCCTGGGGTGCAGGCCCAGGTGGAGCCTGACCCCTTCCTCCCGCGCTGTGTCTGTGAGGCAGCAGCAGCCACACCAGGTCTCCCAGGACAATGCCCTCGTGGATGGCGGCTCAGCCACAGCCAAAGGCTTCTCCTGGTTAGAAATCTAGACCCACGGTGTGTGCCTCCCAGATCTTGCTGGAGGTCCATGACCGATGTCCCCGTTATCTAGTTTTCTCCTGTTATCTAATCTGTTCGTGAGCACTTGTGTGCCTATTGCTTGGGAATGATCGAAGTCTGATTATGTGCAATGGCATTCTTCCATGAACCAATTTGTAAATGAGGATGCAGTGAGTTTTTACTATAAATATTCCATTACCTTGTCAATCAGATATTGGCTTAAAAGTAACATAATTCAAAACCATAACCATCTGACCGTCCATCCATCCATTCACCCACCCATCCATCCATGCAATCCACTCACTCAGCCATCAATTTATCCATTTAACTTGTCCATCTGTCTGTATATCCATCCACCCACCCACAAGCATTTATAAACACCCCGCTGTGCCAAGTATGGTATTCTACTTAAAAAAAAAACCACACACACAAAAAACCCCAATCATCAACTGCAGAGCTCAAGTCATCCAACGGAGATCATCTCAGACGTGTTTTGGAGAAGGGGGCACCACTGACTTTCTGAACGGTGCCATTTCCCGGGAATGTCATTGTGTAGTAGGGAAGGACCTATGCCCGTGAGGAGTTAGCCCTCAAACTACTCCATGACAGAATGTTATCAAAAATCGGGACAACTGCCTGGCTGGCGAGGCTCAGCAGTTGAGTGCCGACCTAAGAACCAGGAGGTCACCGTTTGATTCCCGGTCAGGACACATGCCCGGGTTTTTGCTTGATCCCCAGTAGGGGGCGTGCAGGAGGCAGCTGATCAATGATTCTCTCATCGTTGATATTTCTGTCACTCTCTCCATTTCTCTTCCTCTCTGAAATCAATAAAAAATATTTAAAAAAATCGGGATAGCTGATTTTATTCTCAGAAAAAGTCTCGTTTGAACACGCAGTGTTTGAAGCAGGACAACCCCGTGTGTCCCCACGGCGGACACGAGGGAGATCTGGGCTGTGGGGACAGCCGGTCCTCCAGCCGGACACGTCCAGCCCAGGG
The DNA here is from genome assembly GCA_027563665.1 of Antrozous pallidus. Lineage (NCBI taxonomy): Eukaryota > Metazoa > Chordata > Mammalia > Chiroptera > Vespertilionidae > Antrozous > Antrozous pallidus. The sequence continues at coordinate 7,490,152 of CM050514.1, read as the reverse complement.
GAGCGGAGTCTCCCACAAAGGGGTGCTCAGGAGCCCAGGTCGTACGTATTCCGGGTCAGGGGCCGCCGTCAGAGGCAGGATTTGCCCATGACCTGCTTCGGAGAAAGGTTCCCTAGGGCAGTGGTCTGCAAACTGCAGCTCGTGAGCCACATGCGGCTCTTTGGCCCCTTGAATGTGGCTCTTCCACAAAATACCACGATGACCGAGTGAGTGGATTGCATGGATGGATGGATAGATGGGTGGATGGGTGGATGGATGGATGGATGGTCAGATGGTCATGGTTTTGAATTATGTTACTTTTAAGCCAATATCTGATGAACAAGGTGATGGAATATTTATATTGAATATTTATATTAAGTTAATGACGATGTACCTACCTATATATTTTAAGTTTAAAAAACTTGTCTCTCCAAAGAAATGTCAGTCGTTGTACTGTTGATATTTGGCGCTGTTGACGAATGAGTTTGCCGACCACTGGCCTAAGGCTTTTCAGAACAACAGCTGGCACTGGCTTGCCAGGTGGTTCCATCAACACGGGGGAGAGGCCGGAAGCCTGGGCTTGAGGAGGGAATGCGCCGGGAACGGTGATTCAGCCACGACAGTGATTAAGCACTGCATTTAGCTCTGAACTTCCTGGAAGTGAGGCCAGTGGGGAAATAGTGGTTTATGAAGCTGTTTTCCAACAGAGTGAAGCTTATCAGCCTCCGGAGGGAGGGAGGGAAGGTTTCCAGCTCTGGACTCTAGAGCCTTTATCAGGCGCAGCTGCAAGGAGGCCATGATGACATCAAGTGGGTGCGGTTTCATCCATGGACTGTCAGGGCGTGGCTCCTCCAGACACGGACCGTGGCTCCTGTGCAGTGCCCTGGGCTGCCATCCACACAGACCGGGGGACAGAGAGGACCACAGAGGTGTTCTCTCAGGGGTCTGGGGGCCAGAAGTCTGAATCCAAGGTGTCGGAGGGCCATCCTTCTTCCCAGGGCTCCAGGGGAGGGTCCCTCCTGCTTCTTCCAGCTGCTGGTGGCCCAGCGTTCCTTGGCTTGTGTGCACATCATCCCAGTCTCTGCCTCTGTCATCTCATGGCCTTGTCATCTATGTATCCGCGTCTTTTTTTCTTCGGTCTCTTGTAGAGACCCTTGTCATTGGATTTAGGGCCCACCTGGGTAGCCCAAGCTAATCTTATCTAGAGATCTCAGCTGTGAAGACCCTTTTCCCCAAGGAGGGTACCTTCCCCAGGTCCGAGGGCCAGGAGGTAGACAGACATTTTTTTTTTTTTTGGCGGGGGTGTGGCTACCATTCAACCTGCTACATTCCCCCAAAAGATCACCATGAGATGCTCCCTCCCCTGCAAACATCAGACGGTGGACCACAGAGTCATGCTTGGTGGGACCCCTGGGTGAGGGCTGTCATTTGTGGTGAGTGGAAGTGTTTGCCTCAGGACGGGGGCGCTCTCAGCCTCCTCCCAAAGTGCTTTGAGAAGTGGTAAAGTCTCTTAGTTGAAGTGGGCAGTGGGCAGACCGGGTCATGGGGTGCAGGGGACAGCAGCTGGGGGCTGGAGGACAGTGGTCAGGGCCCTACTAGGTTGGATGCAGCTGGTGTGTCTATCCAGGGTCTGCAGTGTACTCCCTGGGCAAGTTACCCAACGTCTGTGGGCCTCACGCCCCTGGTGGCAATGGAGAAAGGGTGGCTCTCCAAGGTTAAGTTCAAACGTGGTGTGAACTGCTGTCAGTGGAATCCCAGGGACGCATGCCAGAGGTACTACACTGAGTGGCCAGATTATTATGATCTCTGAACACATCTGAGTGGCCAGATTATTATAATCTCTGAACACATCTGAGTGGCCAGATTATTATGATCTCTGAACACATCTGAGTGGCCAGATTACTATAATCTCTGAACACATCTGAGTGGCCAGATTATTATGATCTTTTGCCTCTATATTAGAGGCCTGGTGCAAGAATTCGTACATGGGTGGGGTCTGGCCAGCCTGGCCAGGGTGCAGGGACATGGGGGGTTGGCCAGCCTGCCTGCTGGTCAAACTCCTGGTGGAGGGGACAATTTGCATATTAGTCTTTTATTATATAGGATTATATAGGATATACACTGAGTGGCCAGATTATTATGTGTTCAGAGATCATAATAATCTGGCCACTCAGTGTGTGTGTGTGTGTGTGTGTGTATAGAGGCCTGGTGCATGAATATGTACATGGGTGGGGTCCAGCCAGCCTGGCCAGAGAGAGAGGACATGGGCGGTTGGCTGGCCTGTCTGCTGGTGGAACTCCTGGTCAAGGGGACAATTTGCATATTAGTCTTTTATTATGTAGGATATGCACTGAGTGGCCGGATTACTATGCGTTCAGAGATCATCATAATCTGGCCACTCGGTGTAGGTGGCCTTGGAGGTGATGGGAAGGGGGCCCGCTCCCCTGTGGGCGTTGCGGTGACCGGGAGCTTCCGGGAGCCTCAGCCCAGAGAAGGGGTTCTCTTGTGGTTGTGCTCACTGTCTCACCCTCGCTCCCCCTCCCTCTGCAGCCAGAGCGCCCCTCCCCCGCACACCTGTCGGATCTGCCTGAAGCCGTCGGGCTGCACGTTGGAGAAGATGTTGCACTCGGGCTGGGCCAGGATCTGGAAGGCCACGGCGCAGTGGTGGTTCTCCAGCGGCGAGATGTCGTTGTAGCGCACGGCCAGCTCCGTGCGGGCGTTGATCTGGTACCTGGGACAGGGGGGCGAGGGGACGGGAGCCTCAGGAGCCCACTCGTGGAGGCGCCTGTATGTCAGGGCAACACCCTGGGGTGTACAGCGGGGCCCGCAGGGGCTGGGAGATGGTTGTGAAGGGGCTGGCGAAGGCGGCTGTCCTCTGCCCGTGCCAGGAGCCCACTTCTCCCGGCTCCTGACCCTCTGCTGCCCCTTTAATGAGATGATCCCAGTTTTTATAGTCCTACCAGGGGGACGGCACCCAGAAATCTCCATGTCTCTGTTACGGTGCCCTCAAGGCAGCTGGGCCTTTCGGTATGGCACCTTGCGAAACATTTGGCATTTGGGAGACGACTCGGATGCCGCTGTCCAGGCCCCGGGCTGGCCCGTCACAGAGGGTGGGCACGGAGGGAGTGGCGCCCACGGGCTCCCACGCCTTAGAAGCCATGGCGCTGCACATGGCAGCAGGGTTCTCGGGCACACGTGAGCTCATGGTGCCTACAGTAAAACTCGATACACAGACACGCGTTTGACAGAAAGAAGCCACGCGTCCCTGTAAACGCAAACCGGTGCCACGCGGTCGGGACTGCGGCGTCAGGTGGGTGGACTCTGTGCCTCCGCCTCCAAGAGGCGGGAACGGACCAATGTTCCAGCAACCCCCCCGCCCCCGGCCCACCGTGGCCCCCTCCTGCTCCCCGCTCAGCCACCCTCCTCTGGCCCAGCCCGAGCCCTGGCACGGTCCCCGCTGGGGACAGGGTGGGGAGGCTGCCATGGGGCAGGGGTGGTGGTGTGAGATCCCTGTCCACTGAGGGCATCAGGCCCTGCCTCAACACCGCCAGGGCGCCAGGCCTGTGCCCAGGCCCAGTCTGCAGCCAGGACCACCGGGGGGGGGGGGGCAGCCTCTTAGGGTTTGTTACCCTGCAGGGTCTGCCCCGGGGAGGCCCAAGGCCTTGGCTAAAGTTCCGAAGTGGGGAGCTGTGTCCCATGGAGGCGGCGCTGGGCGGTCGGAGGCCTCCGCGGACAGCTCCGATTTGGGACTGGTCTGAGGACTGAGCTGAACCGAGTGCCCTTTAAAACGAAAAGTCACGCACGTGTTGTTGTATCCTGGATGGTCCAAATCGTGGCAGATGGCTGTGGTCATTAGGATCAAGATATCCATTTGGGAAAACTTCTCCTGGATTAGAGAGGGGGTGGGTGAGGAGCGGGGAGGGGGGCGGGAAACCAGGGACAAGGGCAGGATGAAGCCCCTCCAGCCGCTGGCCTGGCGCGAGAAGACCCACCTCTCGGGTGGGGTGAGGGGGGCCGCTGGCTCAGAGGCTCAGAAGCGCATCGCCTAGGAGGGCGATGACATTGTCGGGCTGGGTGGGTTCCCTGGAGGGTGGAGGAGCCGGTGCGGAGCCCCGAGGCTGTCTGTCCCCTCTGGGTGGGGGTGTATCCCTGCCATCCCCTGGAGGGGCGCCCCCAGACCCACCTGGAGCCTGCAGAGCCAGATCATGCTGTACATCATCTGGGCCACGCAGAAGCAGTGCCGGAAGTTGTGGAAAGGGTTGTTCCTGTAGTTGTCGTGCACGCAGAGCTGCGGGAGACGAGGGTCTGACCACCCGCGCCTGTGCCCACCGCCCTCTCCAGCTCCCTGGCTAGTTGTCCCAATGCTCCCTGCCCACCCCTCGTCAGACCCTGAGGCCAACAGTGTTCCCGTGAGTGCAGGTAAGGACGGGTGTTCCCGTGAGTGAGTGCAGGTAAGGACGGGTGTTCCCGTGAGTGAGTGCAGGTAAGGACGGGTGTTCCCGTGAGTGAGTGCAGGTAAGGACGGGTGTTCCCGTGAGTGAGTACAGGTAAGGACGGGTGTTCCCGTGAGTGAGTACAGGTAAGGATGTATGTTCCTTTGAGTACAGGTAAGGACGGGTGTTCCCGTGAGTGAGTACAGGTAAGGACGGGTGTTCCCGTGAGTACAGGTAAGGACGGGTGTTCCCGTGAGTGAGTACAGGTAAGGACGGGTGTTCCCGTGAGTGAGTACAGGTAAGGACGAGTGTTCCCGTGAGTGAGTGCAGGTAAGGACGGGTGTTCCCGTGAGTGAGTACAGGTAAGGATGTATGTTCCTTTGAGTACAGGTAAGGACGGGTGTTCCCGTGAGTGCAGGTAAGGATACGTGTTCCTTTGAGTGCAGGTAAGAACAGGTATTCCTGTGAGTGCAGGTAAGGATGCGTGTTCCTTTGAGTACAGGTAAGGACGGGTGTTCCCGTGAGTGCAGGTAAGGATACGTGTTCCTTTGAGTGCAGGTAAGAACAGATATTCCTGTGAGTGCAGGTAAGAACATGTGGCCCAAGGGCAGGTGTGGGGACAGACCTCCAGGCTTCCCCTGTGGGCTCCTGGACTCAGAGGGTGAGGAGCAGCCACACTGGGACATGGAGCTGAGGGGTGAGCCAGCGGGGCTACCTGGGTCCCCTGACTGTCTGATCTTTGAAGGCCTTTATGTTGGGTTCTGAGCAGTATTTTATTTAAAAAAGACCTGCCATTAAACACACACTCTTACATGCACTTTCACACACACACACATTCACACACATACTACTCACACCCGTACCCACACATGTACAAATGCACACACACACACACACACACGTGCACACACACAATACTTACACAAGCACATTCACACACAGACACATGCACTGACACATTCACACATAACACACTCATGCTCACTTACATGGTCCCACCCACAGACACTCATGCACACACTTGCACATGTACATACTTTATATCTACTTTCATGCACACATTCAGACACTTTCACACACTCATACATACCTGCGTGCACACGCGCGCGCGCGCACACACACACACACACACACAGACACACACACACGCCCCTCCTTTAGGACACGCTGCTGCACTTGCCTGCCCTGTCCTCACCCTTTTCTCACTTCCTGGAGCAGGAGCGCAGGGCAGAGTGTGTGGAGGGGACACACACCGGCTGAATGTCCTGGCGGAGCTCTCTGAACACCCGGGGCCACAGGACGGAGCCCAGACAGTCACTCCCATGCACCCGGACAAAACTGTCCAGGAGGACCCGGAGGGCTGCACTCACCAGCCACCTCTTGAGTGTGATGGGGTTGATGCTGAAGTCTCTGACCAGGCAGAGGTCGTGGTACATGTGCTCCAAGCAGCTCAGCATCTGCGGGCACAGGAAGAGCAAAGGGTGGTCAGCAGCATGCGGGCCACGTCCCTGCCGTCCCGGGAAAGTCCGCAGGGCAAGCCGGGCAGCTTCTCCAGCCCGTCCCCAGGGGGAGCCCTCCCTGGCCTGGGTCCCCTGAGAGTGAAGCCTGTTGACTGGGGTTCAGGACCCCGCAGAAAGGATGTGGGGTTTGGTAAAGAGCAGTCGGTGTTCAGAAGTCAGTGAATTCTAGACGAGAAGGAACAGCAAGCAGCTGGATGAGAGGAGTGTGCTGCGCCCATCGGACCCATCAGAGATGATCTCATTTATTTCCCCTCACAGACAGACCTCAGTGGGTCAACCTCGCGGTCTGACACTCCCGGACTCGGCTCCCCCAGCTCAGACCGAGAGCCGAGCCCCACAGAGAAAGGCCCTCCCCTCGCCTCAGGCCTGAGCCAGAGGGTTAAGGGGCGCAGTGTTCCCCCCCCCCCCGCCCCGTACCCTCATTGTGCCCCCTGGGGCCCTGTAGCCGCTTTTTAATGTGTTACATTTAGTCCCGAAGGTGAGTGCATTCTGGGTAAGCGCCCCCTCCCCGAACCTTACTTCACTAACTGTCTTCTAAAAAAAAAAAAAAAGAAAAAGACCCCCCCCCCCCCCCGCTCACGTGGAAATAGATTTTGTTTTCAGTCCCAAAGAGGAATTACTGTCACTGTTCTCATCTGTTTAAATATCGCTCAGAGCTCTGGAGCTAATTAAGCGAGGGAAGACAGATTAAGTTACTTTTAATAAATGAACGTCTGACAAAGTGGGCTTTGCCTTCTGGGAAAGCAGGTCGGGGATGGGACGCCCGGGGAGACAGATCTGCAAAGCAGGGACAAGGAAGAGGTCACCTGAGCCTGCAGAGCCGACACCGGCGAGCGCGCCTCTGCCCAGGGCCACACCTGTGCCCTGCCTGTCACACCCTCCAGCTGCCCGCACCCCATGGCAGGCCCTCCGGACCGAGGGCCGCAGCCCAGACACCCCCTGCCCCACCCACCAGCCCTTGAGGCGCTCCAGGCGACCCCCACGCGCTGAAGGAAATGATCGGCAGACGAAACCATCTGGTGCCGTGTCTGAGGCAGGTGTGGTGTCTGGAGCGGGAGTGATGTGGCCGTGCACCTGTCCCCTAGCTGGTGGCAGGGAGACAGTGGCAGGTCCTGGCCGGACAGCTGGACGGCGAGGCGTTGGGAGGACTCAGGAGGTGACCAGGAGGCCCAGCCTGTAAGCCCACTGCTCAGGAGAGGCGGCCACACTGCGCTTCCCGGCCCCGGGGGGGGCTCTGACAGCAGCAGGGTGAGGTCATGGACGCCTGGTCTGTGACGGGGGAACGCTGGGCTGGCCCGGGTGATGCTGGGCACAGGACCTCCTGCTCGAAGGGAGAGAGGTGACCCATCGCCACTGGGGGCACTGACGCACTCAGGGTGCGAGGTGCTGTGTGGGGGGCCAGGTGGGATTTCAAAGCTTTCAGTTGTGACTCTGCAGTTGATCATCTTTGCCGCCTATGGTCCAAAATTCAATGCACCCCCAGATCTGCCAGAGGCCAGGGTCCAGTCTTTGGGCATCTCTGGATGTTAACACAGGCAGCTGAAGACCCAGGCCCCTCACAAGACTCTGAACCACTGGGATGTGCTGGCAGGAGCCCCAGGCCGGCAGGTGGCCACACAGAGGCCGAGCCCACCCGCAGGGAGCTGTCTGGCTCCTCTCAAGCTGGCCCTGATGCCGCTATATGTACACCCCGCATGTATATGCTCCCCACATGTACATATACCCTGCAGGTACATACACCCACATGTACACGCTCCCCACATGTACATATACCCTGCAGGTACACACACCCACATGTACATGCTCCCCAGATGTACATATACCCTGTGGGTACACCCCCACATGTACATGCTCCCCACATGTACATATACCCTGTAGGTACACACACCCACATGTACATGCTCCCTACATGTACATATATCCTGTGGGTACACCCCACATGTACATGCTCCCCACATGTACATATACCCTGTGGGTACACCCCCACATGTACATGCTCCCCACATGTATATATACCCTGCAGGTACATACACCCACATGTACACGCTCCCCACATGTACATATACCCTGTGGGTACACCCCACATGTACATGCTCCCCACATGTATATATACCCTGCAGGTACATACACCCCACATGTATATGCTCCCCACATATACATACACTCTGTGGGTACATACACCCCGCGTGTCGAAGATCAGGGAGGCGGCCTTCCCATCATGGATGCGTGAATCCTTCAACCTCTCAATGTGAGAGCCCGTTCTCTCTCTGGCCACGTCCCCCTGTGCTCAGAGGAGACAGCTGCTCTGCCACCAGGGCCAGGCTTCCCTCTTGCTCCTCGGGGCTGAGGACAAATGACCCCTGGACCGTGCTTTTTCTCGACGTCTCGACAGCGGTCCTGGTCCACCTGCTGGAAGCAGGGACCTGCACGTTCGGGGCCAGCTGAACACGTGGAAGCCACTGAGACCAGAGGTCAGTCACACCTCTCGCGTCTCCAGGCCCCGGGGCCTCCCACACCCGGCTCGTTCCTCACGGCGCATCGATCTGGCAGGTGACGGCCGCCCCCTTAAAATGCCTCCTGCTCCCTCACATCCACGCTCCCGTCCCGCACGGCCTGGACGTGGCGGAGCACACACGTCATCTGGCCCAGTGTTTGCCCTGGGGCCGTCCCTCGCACACAGGCGGGCCCCCCAGGATGGCTGGGTTTCTGGTCGGTGCTGCCGCAGCTTTCCCTTGGCTGGGGGAGCAGGAACGAAAGCACAGGCAGGGTTCTCTCGGTGACCCCAGTGCCCCAGTGGCCGCTGCCGCTCTCGGCCAGGCGGGCAGCGTGCTGGGGGCAGCCTTGCTGTGTCTCTGCTCCTGCGAAGCTGGGAAGAGCCCGTAGATTTGGGGGGGGGGGGGCTGATGTCTGTGAGGAGGGGCTTTCTGTGTTCTTGAGGTTCAGAAAGAGAGGGGTAGGACTGATGTGATTAGATAACTAGACCAAACAAAGAAAACCTTCTTTCGTGTGTGTTTTCTCAGCAAAAGGAAAAGTGAAAAAGAACCTTGCTGAGTGCCTCGCCTCCCAGGTCCTGTGTGCCCGTCCACGGCCACTGCTGTGCTTTTTCCCATAGAAGCTGCTCTTGGGGGGGGGGGGGAGTCTCCACAGTGTGGGGGGTCTGTGGGCAGCAGCTGGCCAGCCAAGGGTGTTTGTAGGGTCAGCAGAGGGCCCCTGGGGACTCAAGATGACGATGCACCTGCCGTCAGCACCCTAGGGTTCGAGCCCTTGCACTTGACCTCCTGCTCCTCTGTCTGACACCCCCTTCCTGGGTTCTGTCTCCAGGACTCCCCTGAGCCAACCGAGAGTTAGTTTAATTAAACTGTGGAAAAGCAAGTGAAAAAAGCCCCATGAAGAAGAGAGAGGAGAAGGGCCAGGGGGAGGGCGACGGGGGAGCTTCCGTCCCGTCCCCAGACGTCGGTCCCGGAGGCTCCCTCGCTCACCTCGTTGGGCTCCCAGAGCCAGACGTCGAAGGTCGGCTTGCGCAGGCCCTCTATGGTCTCCGGGGAGAGCAGGTACTGGAAAGACAGGGGGGCGTTAGCCTCTGTGCTGAGCCAAGGCCGTCACCCCCGGGGTGGGGTGGGTGGGGGGGCTGTGCCGCGGGTCTGTGGACACAGATGCTATTTCTGCAGAGGCAGAACTTCATCTTACCTTGGGATAACTGGGGACATCGCGCTGAGGCGTCAACTTCTTGTTGTTATCCAGAAAGCTGTACTTGCAGGGACAGCTGGTCCTACGGGGGAAGCAAAGGCTATTCTGGAACTGGCATCGTTGCTTCAGTCTGGGTGCTCACATGGGTAGGGGACTGCGGGGACCTCCTCAGAGCAAAACGAACTCCAAACCCCAGGCCACGCCCAAAGCAAACCCTTCAGATCCCTTTGGTCGTATCTGTCGTGGGAGAATAAGTCCTAAAGCCAGAGACGTCTCATCGCTCACCCCCAGGGCCCCTGCTGGACCTCCGCGGGTGACAGTGGGCTCTTGGGAACATGGGCCTCAGTACAGATACGCCCCCAAAAACGTTTTAACACGACAAAAGCACAGCACGTTCCTTCCAAAAAACTCAACCAACACAGAAGCAAAGTAAAACAAAACAAAACAAAAAATGGAAGTTCCTGCGTCACCTCCGCCTTTCCTCTTAAACTGGACACCCGGGAAATCCCTCCTGCCGTGGGGGTTATTCTTCCAGAACCTCCCAGGCCTGGACACACACGGACAGCCCCGTGCTTTCAGACAAAGGTGGGACTGTACAGACTGACTCCTCGGCCGCTAGCTGTTTTCAGACCCCAGCTTTGTTAAAAGCAAGCCCCTCTCGGTGCCAGGGGGTGTGGCCGCACTGCACGCTATCAATCCAGCCCCCAAGACGGACCTCAGGAGGCCCCCAATTTTCCTGCCACATACGTGCTGACAGATGAATCTGCTACCTGGCTCTGTCTTCGTCATTACTCAACGTCAAGGTAGCCCACGTAAGAACAGAAGGAAAGGAGCCAGGTGTGTTCTGGATAGAAAGCTGCCCTCCGATATTGGGGAGAGGGTGCTGGCCCGAGGGGGTCCTACTGGGGGCTGGGTGTGGAGGGCCACCCCAGGAGATCTGGCTGCTCCGTGGCCCCCTCCCTACCTGGGGACCTTAACTTTCTTGTACATGAACATGCTCTCCATCCTCCTGCTGATGGGGAGCACAGGGGGTGGGGGTGTCTGCACCCCCCTGTGGGAGATGCTCAGGCTGGTGGGCAGGAGCCAGCACACCACGGTGCCACAGCAGCGGCTTGTAAGTAAAGCTCCACCTTCTGAGGGAGCCATTACTGCTGCACAGTCAGAGCCACGAAGAAATTCACAGCCTCCCAGCTGGAGTGTCTGCTTTGGGGGTTTACCTTACGAGGAGAATTAGACACAGGCAAACGCTCTGTGCACACACGCATTCATCGCCCGTTATCTGTTGTAAAAACACCGAACCGGGCGAGAAGTGACCTAAACAGCCCCGGATGGGCACTAATGCAAGCCCTTTGGTCTGGTGTGGCCTTTAAGATAACCGAGAACACGATGTGCAGTGAGGAAAGTCTGGGGGAAGAGGAGAAGAGAAACGTCGCCTGCAGCATGCACCGAGTGGGAGTGCAGAAATAGTCTCCCCGGCGCGAGGAAACGCGCGCACAGTGGGTGGACAGCGAGTCGGCGCTGGGCCCTCTGGAAGGAGGGATGAGCAGACGGGGGTTAAACCTGACCTGTTTCTCTCACAGTGCCGTATGCGAAAAGAATTAAGCATAGTATTTCTTAGTTGTTTTTCAAAACTAGATGTTTATATGTGAAAAAAATCCCCAAACGAAAACAAAACAAAACAAAAACTTCTGGGAAATCAGTGTCCCCATTTGAACTGGGGGCTTGGTGGCGGCTGTCATTTGGGGGCTCACCCCCACAGGAGAGTCTGATGGCTTTACAAGGAGGCTGTGCTGCTGCAAACTCCGGGTAACCCATCTGATTCCTTTTTGGAAAAGGAGCTTTTGGTGTTATTTTCCTGGCGTGCTGCTATTCCTCCCCTCAACTCTACGCTGTTAGAAGCAGCCAGAGTCACGGTGACAGCTTCCTGCGCGACGGGGGTGTGACAGAGGAACAAAGTGGACCAACGAGAGGTACCGACCACATGCTTTCCACCGTCCCCTGCGGAGGAGACAGGCCATTTGCGCTTTCTGAGCAGTGCTGAGCTTGGCCTGTGTACTCCCGAAAACATAACAGCGCTGACCGGTTTGGCTCAGTGGATAGAGCGTCGGCCTGTGGACTGAAGGGTCTCGGGTTCGATTCCGGTCAGGGGCAAATACCTTGGTTGCAGGCACATCCCCAGTAGGTGCTGTGCAGGAGGCAGCTCATTGATGTTTCTCTCTCATCACTGTTTTTGACTCTATCCCTCTCCCTTCCTCTCTGTAAAAAAATCAACAAAACATACTAAAAAAAGAAAAGAAAAAAAGAAAACAGATAACACCACCGCGATCTCCTCTCGGCTCCCCCCGTTTTGTATAAATACCCACGCACGTGCCGTGTAGGTGAGTCATGGGCCTGCTGGAATCCAGCTGCTTCCCCCCAGATCCCGGCGCTGGGGGTGTCTGCCGGGGGCCTGGCAACTCGTGCCAGGGCCTCTCCACCTCGACAGGCGGCCCTGCACCCGGTTGCCATGGGAACCAGCATCCTCCAGCTGATAGAGCGGCTGGCATGGTGCCTTTTCTTTTCATTCTATTTGGAGCATGTTTTCCTCTCATTTCCTGGGCTCTCAGCCTCCACTCCCCTGGGGCGCAGACCATTGGTCAAGGCCATTTGTTGGAGATGAAGCTGAGATTACAGACCCCAGCGCCCTCAGATGCCACTCATGTGCCTGCAGCCCTCCCCTGCCCCGAGGAGTCAACCAGCAAGCTCCACTCCGTGGCCTAAATTCCAGCAGGCAACTGGCCCTCTTTCCTTGGGAGGGGAAGAAAGGAGAAACCCCATGGTGTGTGCGCCTCTGGGGAGGGCAGCCTATTCTGGGGGTGTCTGTGAGCCTGCCTGCTACGGCTGCTATCTGCTGCTCCCCGAGAGAAAATGGAGGTCTGGTGCGTGCAGACCTGGCCCCGAGGCCCTGTGAGGGGTGCTGTGTGGGGAGACCGGGGCCAGCACTTTAGGCTCATTAGCCTTTGGTTCCTGGGGACGGAGTGGGGCTCACCCGGCAGGTGCCTTTGTCCTCTCGGCCCTCCCAGAGACGGGGCAGGGTGGACACCAGGAGAAGAGCTACTCAGAGGTGCATTTTCTCCTCCCAGCACCGCAGGGGAGTCCCACTTAGCTGGGTCCCAGCGATGCTGAAATGACACCCAGCGTGATAAAAATGGAACCCAGAGACAAGAGAGAGCGCATACCGCGGCCTGGCCTGCTTCTTCACCTGTCTCCCCAGAAAGAAAAGGGAAGGGCTGTTTTCTCTGGCACAGAGGGACTGAGAGCTCCTGGGCCCGGCCTGGGGAGGTGGGGGCTGGGGGTGATGCTGCTGTGGACTCGACCTGAGCCCAGGGCACCAGACTCTTTGTTCTGAGTGTGTCGGTGACATTTGAGACCCCCCGCCCCCCCCCCAATCTTTGCCAGAAGAGCCGCTTTTACCCCTCTCTTGACTCTTGCCTTTGGAGCCTAGGACACTGTGAGTCTCCTCTTTGGATTATGGAGCTGTGAGTTCTAGAATGTGCTTCTTTGGGGGGGCAGTGCATTACTGGGGTGAGCCCCAGCGCCCGCCACACCTAGCTCAGCCCACCCTGCCCCAGAGCGGGGCCTGCAGATGTCATCTTGTCTCTGGGCCAGGCCGGCTTCCTCTCACGGGGGCTGAAAACTGTGTATTCCCCCTCCTGCCCCCGAGGTGTGTTGTGGGTTGAGTTGTAGCCCCCGAAGGTCCCACGTTAAAGTCCTACAGCCCCGGAACCTGTGTGTGCCTCCATTTGGGGACAGGGTGGTTACCCCGGCCAACTGGAGCAGTGTGGCTCTAATCCAATAGGACTGGTGTCCTTTTAAAAAGGGAGCATTTGTGGCAAAACCGGTTTGGCTCAGTCGGCCTGTGGACTGAAGGGTCCCAGGTTCGATTTCGGTCAAGGGAATGTACCTTGGTTGCAGGCACATCACCGATAAGGGGTGTGCAGGAGGCAGCTGGTCGATGTTTCTCATCGACATTTCTAACTCTCTATCCCTCTCCCTTCCTCTCTGTAAAAAATCAATTTTATATATATATTAAAAGGGAGCATTTGGACCCAGATACACACACAGGGGAGGCTGCCATGTGAAGACGGAGACAGGAGTAATGTCACTACTGTCCAGGGAACTCCAAGGATTGCTGGCACTGCCAAGGCCAGGAGAGGCCTGAACAGAGCCTTCAGGGGAGCGTGGCCGTACTGACACCTTGATTTCAGACCACTGGCCTCTAGAACTACAACAAGAGACATTCCTATTGTTTTAAGCCCTCCAGCTTGTGGTATTCTGTTACAGCAGCCACAGGAGACTCATACAACTTGGACCACATCTTATTCTTTCTCTTGCAATCTGACCCGCAGGACCGGGCATGCCAGAAAGCCCACCGTGAGCGGCCCGCCCTTCCCGTCCCGCCTCGCTTCTCCCGAAGGGGCGGGAGGCGGAGGAACGGGGGTGCCTGGGACATGGCTGGGCCGAGACCCGTGAGGCCGGGCTCAGAACCCGCCCCGGCCACTGGGAGAAGGGACGAGAGGCTGCAGCCATCTAGTGCCCTGCGGGCTCCGTGGACAGAGCTGTCTGTGGGTGAGGTGATGCCCACCGAGGTGGGCAGGAACCCAAGGGGCACCATTCCAGCTCCAGAGACACACCCTCTGGACAGGGGCCTCTTCTGCCCACTGTACAGACCAGGGGCAGAAGTGGACCCAAAGACCAGAACTCCAGCTTAGCCCTCTTCCCTCCAATGCTGCTGAGTGACAGAAAAAGCCACCTGTGCTGGACCCACAGCCCCTTCCAAGGGTACCTGCTCCCCCGGCCCTGGGCAGAGGGCTGCTGTGCCAGGCGGCACTGCACCGGGCCATCACCCTCTCACCGCAAGGAAGTGGCGCCTGCCCATGGCAGCCAGTCTGAGGCCCGTCGGAGAGGGGCTGGGGCTCAGCATAACCAACAGGCCGGGGTAATCGGGTGGTAGGACTGGCCACAGGATGGCGGTCCGGCATATGGCGGCTGGGGCACGCCGACAGCCAGAGGGCTAGGCTAAGCCATGGAAGTCCTGAGCTAGGGAGACACGGTGACAAGGGTCCGGTCAGGTCTGAGTGTCCTTCAGCTGCCACACCGGGTCCCAGCCCTGAGCTACTCCAGGACTGTTACAGGTCAGACGAAGGACGTCTTCTGTCCCCTAAGGAGCTTCCCGTGTGGGGTAGCGAGGATGAATTCTTCTCTGCGGTCACAAACTCCTCTGCCCCAACTTCCCCACATCACATGGGACAACACAGCCTGAAATCTAAATGAGCTGCCAAGTCAGCAGGACATAAAGGTGACCTGGTCCCTGTAGGACACACGCCGACAGGGCTCTGAGCTGTCAGGCTCCTCCCAAGTCCCCCGGACTCTGAAGGGACTGAGCGCGGCGATCCGGGACCCCTTCACCGCCTGCCCCTGGACGACCCTCTAACAGCCCCCTGTCCTCTCCTAAGCAGGCTGCACTCAGCGTTTTAAAACAGGGGGAGACCTCCAAACTGTCAGGTGACTGTAAGGACCTGGTGCATGGGCAGGGCTGCCCTTGGGTGTAATAGTCCCCACGAAATCCCACCAGGCCCTCCTGGAACCTCAGCAGCACCTAGCGCTGTGGTGTTTGGGGGTTCGGGTCCCGATATCACCACGTGGTCTCCAAGAAGAGAATCCAGCAGAGCAGGCCGGTCCCTGGGAGCAGACCCTCGACAGCTCACCCAGTAAGCGCCCAATGCACGAGCATCCCTGCCCGAAACGTGAGCATCTGCTGTGACTACGGATCCGGGAGAGGGGCCTGCTGTAGGTAAAACCCACTTTCGAGGGGGCGTGTCGAAGACTGGGCCTTTCCTCACCGATTCGGCTCCACAGGGGCACCTGGGGATGGACCCCTGGGACAGGACGCGGGACTCCGAGTCCAGGACAGCTGGGGCCTTTCTCCCCGACCCATCGCTCTGCACTATGGGACGTCCGCTCGGGTGTGGGACGTCTGGTCTCCTCTAAGCCAAGAGCCTTTTCTTTCTATCAGCTCCTGGTCTTAAAAAAACGGGTGTTTACGTCTTTCCATCGGGGTGCGTTAACCCTAACGCTGGTCTGGCGGCTGACGCCCCTGGATGACGCGAGCGCGGCTTCCAGCCGCCCTGCCAGGAGCGCCTTTTTGGAGAAGAAAGCGCTGCCTCCAACAGCCCGCGCTGGATCCGGCGCCCCCGCTGTGTTTTTGGGAAAGCAAAGACCACAGGCTCCCCGCCTTCGCCCATGCCGAGCACCCCGCCTGCTGCTCACCCGGCACCCAGCGCAGACCTTACCTGTTGCTTCTGGCCGCCAGTTCCTCCCTCATCTTTTTAATGTCGCTCTTGCATTTCTCAATCTCCACCACTTTCAGTCCTTCCACTGGTGACAGAGAGAAACAAGGGGGTTACCGTGGATACACAGAGAGGCTCGCAAGGCTGCTCAGTGGTCCCCGCTCCTGCTCACGCTGCTGATGTTCAGGTGGGTCTCTCTGCCTCCACTCGGCTCAGCCACAAGGGACTCTAAGACTGTAGGCCTATCCCGTGGCCAGCTGTGGGCTGTCCCGTTCATCTGTGGGTTTCTATAAGAGGAAGTCCCTCTCCCTGCTCCCCAAATCTTGACTTTTCTTGCACCCACTTCTAGTTTCTCTCTCCAGATCCCTAAGCATGAGTTGAGGACATAGGACAAAGAAGTCTCTTATGCAAAAGAAAAGAAAGGGGGGCGGGGGAGGGAGAGATATGGTCCCAGGGCATTAAAATGCAATGGGGCTCAATGGGCAAGACCACAGCCTTCCCAGCAAGGGTTCATGTTTCATTAAGGAGAAATTAACAGGCAGTGTTAAGGATGGGCAGGCTCTCAACTGGACGGCCTTCCTGGAGTCCCATGGCAGAGGTGAGCTTGAAAAGCTAGGATGCAGTTTTTATCAAAGAACTAGAGGCCCAGTGCACGAATTCGTGCATGGGGGCAGGGGATGTCTCTCAGCCCAGCCTGTACCCTCTCCAACCTGGGACTCCTCGAGGGATGTCCAACTGCCTGTTTAGGCCTGATCTTGGTAGGGTTGGGCCTAAACGTCAGACATCCTTCCAGGACTGCTGGCTCCAAACTGCTTGTCTGCCTGCTTCCCAGATTGCTCCTAACCGCTTCTGCCTGCCAGCCTGATCACCCCCTAACCACTACCCTTCCAGTCTAATTGATATTTAACTGTTCCCCTGCCAGCCTGTTTGCCCCAACTTCCCTCCTCTGCTTGATCGCCCCCAACTGCCCTCCCTTGCAACCTGGTCCCTCCCAACTGCCCTCCCCTGCTGTCCTGATCGCCCCCAACTGCCCTCCCTTACAGCCTGGTCCCTTCCAACTGCCCCCCACATGCTGGCCTGATGGCCTACAATTGTGCTCCCTTGCAGGCCTGGAACCTTTTAATAGCCCTCCCTTGCTGGCCATCTTGTGGTGGCCATCTTGTGTCCACATGGGGGCAGGATCTTTGACCACATGGGGGCAGCCCTCTCGTGTGTTGGAGTGATGGTCAATCTGTAGTGGTCGAGGGTTGGCCTATGAATCAGGAGGTCAAAGCACATGTGCGGGTTGTGGGCTGGGTCCCTGGTGAGGGGCGTGCAGGAGGCAGCTGATTAACGATTCTCTCTCATCAGTGATGCTTCTAGCTCTCTCGCTTTGTCTCTGAAATAGAAAAAGGAGCTGGGGCTTAGGCCTCCACGCCCGTGTCTGACATCCAGCCATTCTCTCTGGTGGGCGCGCAGCCAGCCCACGACTGCTGCGGGAGGCAGGTGGCTCTGAGAGGCTTTTCCATCAGAGCCGCTGAACAAGAAATGAAAAGGCTTGGTAATCACACCGCAGTTTTTATGCAAAACGACATGGCCACAGAGACTCTGTTCCCCTTTTCATCAAGAGCGGCTTTGAACACGGCTAGAAGTCAACCGCTGTGATTTCTGAGGAAAACAAAGGCATGCTGCCTTCACAGTTCCTCCCGCCCCGAGGAAGTGCTGGGCTCTGGGGGGTTGGGGGGGAGGCTCTCCAAGGGCAGCGCCAGGGCAGCGGGGCTGGAACCATCACCTCCCTGGGCAGGCTTTTAAACATTCCCAGGGTCAGGGGCCAAATGGGGGCAAGGCTGGGTGAAGACACCAGAATCTGAGGGTCCGATACTCCAATCTGGTCCCGGTGCCTCGCTTCTGGCCACTCCTGGGACTCTCTTCCGCCTCCACCGGGACCTGGGGCCAAAGTCGGGGCCTTAAATGCCGGTGGTTGGAACCAGCGAGGGGGCCGGCCGAGGCCAGACGCGCTGCCGCGGGGAACGTAGGAACCTGGGGGGTGTGTTTCTGCTCACTCACGAAGCGCACACACCCTTCCCCCGGTGTGGGTGTCCTCAGCTCTTCCTGGCAGCACAGAGCTGGTTAGGAAGTCAGTGGAAGCCACGGGCCCTCTCCCAAGAAAAGGCACGTCGGCACACCCCCTGCATGGCTGGCATTCAGACGGGGGAGCAGCGGGGGCGCAGTGGGGGGGATGGGCCTGCGGGCAGAGCTGCGCCCGCCAGCCAAGGGCCATGGTTACATTCATGATGCTTCGAACATCGTTTTATACAAAATGACAGGTGGTCATGTGGAAACCAGGAAATACGGAGCACCTCAAAAATATTAAAAAAATTATCTACGATCTTAACCTGGGGCAAAAAACAACCCATTTCATATTAGACATATTGGCATGTATCCTTCCGTGCATTTCTCCTTCCTGCCCCCAGCCCCTTTGCATTCTAACTATCTAGCTACTCTTAATTTAATTTAATTTTTAAATATATTTTATTGACTTTTTTACAGAGAGGAAGGGAGAGGGATAGAGAGTTAGAAACATCGATGAGAGAGAAACATCCATCAGCTGCCTCTTGCACACCCCCTGCTGGGGATGTGCCCGCAGCCAAGGTGCATGCCCTTGACCGGAATCGAACCTGGGACCTTTCAGTCCGCAGTCCAATGCTCACTCCACTGAGCCAAACCGGTTTGGGCTAGCTACTCTTCGTTTTAGAAAAGACAGTTTTAAAAAGCTTGGGATTACATTGTTTGTTCTGTTTTCCCACTTGCTTTCCTCCCATCAGCAGCAGCCGCCTCCCAGCTCATGGAGTTGGGTGGGTATGGGATTTTGCATCCGTATGGGAGTGGCCGCAGGTCACTTTAGAAAGCCTGGCCACGTATTGGGGGTGATGTTAAAATGAAGCCTTTTGGGCCACACAGGACAATACCACTACTGTGAACCCCACCGAGTCATGGCAATTACCTTTACGAACAAAGACGAAAGGTGTGCATTAATCAGTGGACGAGAATAACGCCATCTCAGCCCCCCCCCCGCCCTCCCCCCCATGTTCAGATCAAAGAGACGGTGATAGAGCGCGAGGTCGCCTGGCACCAGCAGACTCCCAGCCCTGACTCCCAGCCTGACTCCCAGCCCTTCCTCAGCGCCCGGGCTGCTTTTGGAAGATTGCACAGCCCACCTCCCGCACCCACCCCAGCCCTGCCTGCCCCTGCCCGAGGAGGGAGGAGACCCCTCGAGGAGCTGGGGCCTCCCCTGTGAGGAGTCCCACACAGACTCAGGGGAGACTCCAGTTGAGACCGGACATCAGTTTCCTATGTGCGGCCCCACTCGTCCATCTCGAACTTCAAACACAGGTGGGCACAGACCAGGAACTCAGACTGAAGCAGAGGTGCCCAGACCCCCAGCACGCGGCTTATTCTCCCTCACCAGGCCCGCCGGGCAGGTGGCCTCCTAGGGCCCCCGAGAGCTGGCTGTCCTCACTCGGACTTCAGATGAGCTCCGCTGGGGAGGTCACGGCCACCGTGAGAAAGAACCTTTAAGGACGATTTTCTAAGAGGGACGCTAGCTTTGGGGACTCAGCCGGCAGGAGCAGCAGAACGGCCCCGGCGGCAGCTCTGCTCCAGGCTGCCCCCTCCCAGGGCTTGTGGAAGAGGAGAGAGAGAGAGAGAGAGAGAGAGAGAGAGAGAGAGAGAGAGAGAGAGAGAGAGGCCCCCGTCAGCCGCAGAGCTGGTTAAAGCTGTTTAAAGCCATGAGAGCCAATTCAACACTTCCTCCAAGGACTTTGGCAAAGATTCACATAAAGCACATTTCCAGACCGACAAGGAGAAAAGCCACGTTTGGTTTCAGCTTCGAGTCTCCTTGACTGTTTGCATGACCCACGGAGCCAGCTGTCCCTGTGGTTAGGTTTTGGTCCAGGCCCTGGCACAGACTGCCCTGTGCCCATCCTCAGGGACCCTGGTGCAGGGGACACCCCTACCCCCCCCCCCCCCCACACACACACACACAGTGGCCTGTAAACAAGGAAGAAAGTGAAACCCTTGCAATGCTCCATCGCCGCCAGGAAGTGAGCGAGGACCGGGGTGTCCTTTGTTTACAAAACAATCTCTAAGTTGAGAGGGACCCCAGCTTCCTTGAGGAAGGCAAACGTTTTACATGAAAAGGAAGAGAAGCTCTTAAAGTGGATCAAGGAAATGGGGAAATTTACATTTGATTCAGAAGAATGATATGTTTGCAAGGTGAAAAAAACAGCAGGAAATTCCATTGAAAACAAGTCAAACAATGTGATGCTGCCTGCAGATGGCCGGTGCTGGCTGGCCGCCTGCTCGAGCTCCAGCAGAAAACAGCTCACAATGACCAGAGAAAGTGTGTGCGCCCGTGACGATGGTGCATGCATGGGCTGTGCGTGTTTATACGCGCCTGTGTTTACATGTATGTGCATGCGGGGGGTTATGCATGTGAGTGCATGTCTCTCTGTGTTTATATGTGCATGCGTGTGTGTGTGTGTGTGTGTGTGTGTGTGTGTGTGTGTGTGTGTCTATTCCTGGCAGCCTTCCCAGGCCAGCGGCCCAGGCCGGCTGAATAGCTGGGTCAGGACTGCCCTTCTGCGTAGCTGGGATGACCTCTTCCCAAAGTGATCTGCACGAGAGGCGCAGCTGCAGGACCCCTCTCCTCAAAGGCCTCCCTTTCCCCTTCCGGGTGCCTGCCACGTCCTTGGGGTGAAGCACTGCTGTCTCCGGGGGGCTCTGTGGAACGCATATCTCCTGGGGATTAGCGTGGGCACGACATCCCTGCCCCTCTGTGCTGCTGCCAAGGCTGCTGGAGGCTGGGGAGGTGGCAGCCAGAAGCACCGGGGCGGGGGGGGGGGCAACTCAAAGCCAGGTGAAGTTCAAGGAGGTCAGAGCCCTTTTGAGTCGTGCCCACCTCCTGGAGTGTGAGCCTGCAGGCCACGTTTCTGATGAGAGGCGGGCAGCCAGGAGATGGGAAGCGGGGGCTGGTGGGAGCAGAGGCTCCGAAGTATGGCTGTGGGGACCCACTGCCCAATCCACAATTCTTAGACCATTTCCCACCCCCCTCCCTGCTCCCGAGAGAGGGCGACTTCCTCCATCCATTTCTGCAGCCCGGGTCTTGGTGCTGGAAATCAGCACAACCAGTGAAAACACCAGGGATCCCGACCTGTGCAGCGAGCTGGGCTTGGGGGGCGAAGGCGCGATGCCTCTTACATCATCCTGGGAGTTTGCAGGATTTCCGTGGTTTACCCAAGGGCCCTGCAGAGAGATGCCTTCCTGCTAACGTGAGAGCCGGTTCTGGAGAATTCTGGGCCTCAGACAGCCCAGGAAGAAGGTCCAATGGGCTGCACCCTTTCATGGTCCTTCCTTCAGGTGCACTTGAAGCCAAAATAAAAACCCTTCTTGGCCTGATGGTTGTCTCAACGGCCAGACGCTGGAAGACACCCAAGTGGAGGTCAACGTAGATCTCTAGGGGTTTTTCAAAATTCCTTCATGGCCTCTTCAACTTGCCTGTTTGCAAGTAACGGTGGGCGGTGGGCGCTGGAACTGGCTTCCGTGTGGGGAGGGGGAGATGGGCGAGGGCAGGAGGCAGAGCAGGAGGCACGCCTGGCGGTGACCGCTTCCCCCTCCGTCAGTGTAGACATGGACTCAGCAGCAAACGCTCGTTTTCTGTTCTTTGGCTGACCCCTCCCCATGTTTGCAGAGCTCCCTCCTCTTCAGGGCTGGGTAGGAAGCTGAGCTTGCCTCCCGCTCCAAAAGACGGAGACGCCAACCACTCACTGCAGTGGCTCACGTCCCAAAGATGTGCTCACATTCAAATCCTGGGACATGGGAATGGGAGCTTATTTAGAAAAAGGCTCTTGGCAGATTACTCCAGGGGAGGTCATCTTGGAGTAGGATGGGTCCTAAATCCAAAGACAAGTGTCCGTGTAAGAGACAGGCAGAGGGGCTGTGAGCCACAGAGACACAGGGGGGAGAGGCCTGTGAAGATAGTTTGGAGTGATGTGGCCACAAGCCAAGGCTGGCTGGCAGCCACCGGAAGCCAGAAGAGGCCTGGAACAGATTCCCCCCCCCCAGCTGCCAGAAGGAACTGACCCTGGAGACTCCTTGATTTTGGACTCTGGCCTCCAGAACTGTGGGAGGATTCTTGTTTTGTGGTTTAAGCCTCCCCCAGTTTGTGGTACTTTGTCATGGCAGCCACGGGAGACTAATGCACGTTGTCTGGCCTCTCTTGCAGCGAGGGTGCGGGCACACGGTCCTCCTCTGTCCAGACTCTGAACCTGTAGCCGGTACGTGGAGAGGCAGCTTGCTGTCTGCAGCAGTGGCCATTGGTCCTGACATAGCTCAGCATCCTCACGGAGTCTGCTAGGCTGGGATTCCGGGTACTCTTCTTGCAGCGTAGCCCAGCCCTATTCCTGGGCCCTCCTGGTGACCATGGGGAGCTCCCTCAAATCCTTTTATCCTTTTCAAAAAGCCCCGTTTCCCCTGGCTGGTGTTGCTCAGCGGTTACAGCGTTGGGCCGAAGATTGCAGCATCTTGGGTTTGATCTTTGGTCAAGGGCATGAACCTGGATTGCAGGTTCAATCCCTGGCCCGGCCAGGGCATCGTGCATGCAGGAGGCAACCAATCGATCGCACATCAATGTTTCTCTCCTCCCTTCCACTTTCTCTAAAAATACCTTCATAGGAGAATTTGAAAGAACGAAAGAAAGAAAGAAAGAAAGAGAGAAAGAAAGAACCCCTTTTCTGTCCAATGCAGCCACAGCCGCAAGCGCAGCTGCCAGCAGCCTGCTTCCAAACCTACCTTCTCAGGCCCCCTTGAGGGCGCCCGGCCAGGAGTGGAGGAAGGTGTCATGTCACAGAAGGGCCGCAGCAGGCAGCGAGGGCAGTCCCGCCAGCAGCCTGGTGCGGGTCCCAGGCTTATTGACGTTTCTCCTCTGCTGAGAGCATTTGAGCAAATTACTTATCTCTCTGTGGCTTTCCGACGGGGAAAAATAAAACTGTTCTTCAGCCCCAATGCTGGAAAGGATTTCAGAAATGTCATCGCCCTTTGAGAAGTATGCCTGTGCGAACCGTGTTTCCCGTTACTCAGGCGAATTGGGTTTTACATGCTCCCGAGTTTCCTTTCTCTGAAACACCCGAGCGATTCACGCATGGTAATGAAAGGTGGCATCCAGCCGAGGGCTGCCAACATGGATCGGGCGGGCGGTGTCCGGGGACGCCGAACATCGCTGGCCTCAGGTCTGGTAGCATCGATTGGCTGGTACCATCACCTTGTTCAGTCACCTTCGGAGCAGATAGTAAGCTGCCCTTCGCCTTGACGTTGACAGAGAGCCTTCCTCCCGCGTTGGGCGTCGGAGGAGGCGTGTGGGGTCCCCGCGCAGCTCCTCACTAAGGATGGGGATACACAGGCTGCTCGATGCGAAGCTGCGTTTTTCCAGAATTCTAGCCGCGCAGACCCCAGCTCAGGGCGGGAACTGACCCTCCTTGCTTCCCAGCAGGTTCCTGCTCTCCTTGCAGGGACAGGAAACTGAGACGTAACGACAGTGGACACATTCCCCCAAAGCTGTGAGACCACGGAGTGTGGGTCCGTGTGTCCTCATTCACTTAAAGGAGACCCACAAGGTATTCATTCAGCAGAAGCTCCTGT
Organism: Antrozous pallidus; assembly: GCA_027563665.1. Classification (NCBI taxonomy): domain Eukaryota; kingdom Metazoa; phylum Chordata; class Mammalia; order Chiroptera; family Vespertilionidae; genus Antrozous; species Antrozous pallidus. The sequence continues at coordinate 7,466,530 of CM050514.1, read as the reverse complement.
CCAGAGAGGGGTGCAGGGGCTCCTGCTCTCACCCTGTGCTCCGTGGGCGGGGGGGAGGGGGGGCATTCCTTACTTGCTGCCATGGCAACAGGCGACCATAATACTTGTTGCTTTTGTTTGTTTGTTTGTTTGTTTGTTTATTTATATACTAGGGGCCCGGTGCACGAAATTCAACCTGCCTGCCCCCTCTCACATACTGGGAGCCCTCAGGGGATGTCCAACTGATGGCTCACCCCCAGCCTGCCTGCCATCGCCCTGCCAGCTCAGCCCCAGTTGCCTGCCACCACCTGGCCCCAGGGGCTGGGCACTCACCACCACTTCCCCTCACAGTGCCCAGGGGCTGGGCACTCCCTGCCACTGCCATTTCATCTCCACCTCGGGGCCAGCGCTCATGCCACTTGGCCCCACCCCCGCTCGATTGGCTGGTAGCATAGCCAATCAGGAGCGAAGGTACAGTCAAATTTGCATGTTTCTCTTTTATTATATAGGATTTTAAAAAATATATTTTTAATCGATTTTTTACAGAGAGGAAGGGAGAAGGACAGAAAGTCAGAAACATTAATGAGAGAGAGACATCGATCAGCCACTCTTGCATATCCCCTACTGGGGATGTGCCAGCAACCAAGGTATGTGCCCTTGCCCGGAATCGAACCTGGGACCTTTCAGTTCGCAGGCTGATGCTCTATCCACTGAGCCCAACCAGTTTCAGCTATTTATTTATTTTTAAATGTATTTTTTATTGATTTTAGAAAGGAAGGGAGAGGGAGAGAGAGATAGAAACATCAATGATGAGAGAGAACCATTGATCGGCTGCCTCCTGCTCGCCCCCTACTGGGGAGCAAGCCTGCAACCCAGGCACACACCCTTGACTGGAATCAAACTTGGGACCCTTCCGTCTGCAGGCCAAAGCTCTATCCCATAATGTGCCTTTTTTTTTTTCTTCTAAAAGTTTGAATAAGTGCTAAATACTTGCTGCTTTTAAAATGCTCGGGTTGGTCACTGCTCTAGCCTTTGCTGACATTCACATTTAGGCATCTCCCAGAGAAAAGACCTCACGCGTCCCTCCACCCCTGCCCCCGGGGTTACGAGGTTAAGTGACACAGAGGTCAAAGGGCACGTAAGCCACAGGAAAACCGAGGCTGCACTCACATTCCACGCGTTTCTCTAGCACCGCCAAGTGATTTGTGACTTCAGCTTTGAGTTCGTTGATTTTAAATGCTCTAGGGATGAAAAAAAAAAAAGCCATAAACCGAAGGATTCTCAATGTTAAAATGGGCTCAGCAAACAGCTGTTGAATCTCAGGCAGGGGGAGGAGGGCAGGTGGGCAGGTGAGGGGGGCACACAGATGCCAGGAGTTGCTTTTAAGGAACTGGCACTGTGTGGGGTGCAGGGGAGGAAAGAGAGACACTCTCAGACTCTCTGGAGTGGTCTTTGCCAAGGGGGACCTGCCAGGGGGGATGTTTCCTTCCACAGCTGGGAGTGAGCCCGTGCTCCGAGGGGGGGTCTGCCCACCCTCCCCCTGGGCACACACCACCTCTGGGCACCTGGGTGTCCTCTCCAGGCTCCAACCCAATCATTCAAACAACTCTTGGGCTTCAAGAAAGTACCCCCCAGCCTAGACAGAGCGGTCACGAGTTCGATTCCTGGTCTGGTCGGGGCACATGCCCGGGTTTTGGGCTCTATCCCCAGTAGGGGGCGTGCAGGAGGCAGCCGATCAATGATTCTCTCTCATTATCTCATTATTGATGTTTCTCTCTCTCTCTCTCCCTCTCCGAAATCAATAAAAATATATTTTTAAAAAAGTACCATCATATACCATCTCCCCATTTGAATTCCCCTGGGCGGAGAGATGCCACAGTGACCAGAACTGGAGGACAGCCCAGAATGGAAAGGTCAGTAATATTTTTATTACTGATTTCAGAGAGGGAGGGAGACAAAGAATCATTGATTGGCTGCCTCCTGCACACCCCCTACTGGGGATTGAACCCGCAACCCAGGCATGTGCCCTTGACCAGAATCCAACTCGGGACCCTTCAGCCCACAGGCTGATGCTCTATCCACTGAGCCGACCAGCGAGGGCAGAAAGCCCGTTTTAAAATGGTCTCAGTGCTTGCAGCCTGAACTCCGAATCCCAGAAGAGTCCGTCGAGAAAAATCTCGGCAACACGGGCTCTCCTGCCACCAGCGCCCCCCTCACACGGTCTTGGACACAAGGTCTTTGCTATAAGTGTTTCCTGGACCCCACCCAACGGGCTTAGTGCAGAAGTCGCTGAGCTGGGAGGGCGGCTCCTCCAGGCAAGAGTCTGCGGCCCAGCCGCCCCCGCCCCCCGTCTCTGGAGGACAAGGATCTGAAGTCTGTACCTCGAGAACTGCTCTGCAACCTGGGTCAGCACGCTCTGGATCAACTCTTCTTTCTCTACGGAGTGAAAAAGAAAGACAGATGGAAAACGGGAAGGGTGTGCGCATCAGCCCGGCCTGACCCACCTGCTGTGGACGTGGCCCGGATGCCGTGGCGAGGAGCCAGCTGCCTTACCTGGACGGACGCTCTGACCCCCCGTCAGCACCCCAGGACTCTTCGGTCCACCTCCAACTGCTCTTCCCCCGCTGGACGGCTCCAGGCCACCAGCCTGGCTTTTAAGGCCTCTCACAGAGTGGCCCTCCCATCCTAGGCACCGGCTGTAAAAAGCAGGCGGGACTGGTCTCTAACGAGGGGATGTTTTCACGGAGTTCCCTGGCTCGTTTTATGAGGGCAATGACCATGACAGAGCGGGTTCAAGGTATATTTCAAGTGCAAAACACGGTGTTCTCAGGACTTGGGACCAGTCCTGAGAGCGGAAGCAGGCGAAACCTGTCCTTTTGTTGCCTGGCACGCAAAACCGGCTGAACATGACCTGCCCGGTTTCCTGTTTCCTGCCTGGCCCATGCTGGGCACCTCGCGGGAAGGTGTAGATGCCCACAGAGCTGTCTCTCCCAGCGGCCTATGCTCATGGACAGGGAGCGATCGCTTGTTGGCTGCAGCTGCCCATCGTCAGTTCACGCCCCTACACACCAACAGCCTCCGCGAGGCTTGATGTGACTGCCTGTCACCTGTATGGACTCTGTGCCTAACCCTTCACGAAAATCAAAAGAATCCTGCCAAGCAGACAGAAAATCCCAACAACCGCCGGCCGGCGTGGCTCAGTGGTTGAACGCTGACCTATGAACCAGGAGGTCACGGTTCGATTCCCGGTCAGGGCACATGCCCGGGTTGCGGGCTTGATTCCACGGTAGGGGGCGTGCAGGAGGCAGCGGATCGGTGATTCTTCTCAATTCTCTCTCATCATGGATGTTTCTCTCTCCTTTCTCTTAAAAAAAAAAAAAGGAATAAAGAAAGAAAAAAGATCCCAATAATTCAATTGGGCAATGGGGTTCCAAAGCTGGAACTGCTTAGCTGCTCTGACCCAGCCTCCCCATTTCCAGGAAATACTCGTGTCTGTGCACAGAGCTGGCCAGTGCTGTTTCACATGGGAAAGCTGTCACCGCTTCTATGTCTACCAAAAGGACATTAAATAAATGATGACACATCCACACTCTGGGATCCCATTCTGTTATTAGAAATTACATTTTGGAAAATGTTCATGTCTATTGTTAAAGCCAAAAAAAAAAAAAAAAAAGATTGTAAAGCAGTATGATCCCCTATTTGGAAACGCTGGGAGGATACAGTTTGAAATAATAATGGTAGTTATTTTTTGGTTGTAAGATTTTATGTACATTTTATTTTCTTCTATTTGCTTCTCTGTAGCTTATACATTTAGATAATAAGCATATGTTTATTTCATTTTAAAAATTAAAAAAAACCTAATCAATCTAAATTAACCCCTGAGAACTCATTCCTTCACCGGCCTACTGAAAGGGTAGACCAGGAGACCAAAGGTTCCCTCTGGTGTAACTACGTGATGTGAAGAAGAAAAATGACATTTTGTTATGTTTCTAGAAACTGTAAGAGTGAAAATGTCAACCAGGAAACTTTCATAGAGCCGTGTGTTGAGCTGCTGCCCGATCCAAGGCCCTACGCTTTTGAGGGGTTCACACCCACCAGGGGACAAAATTGGTGACTCCCTCGATGGGAACCTCCAGTGCGAAGGCTTCACAGGCCTCCTTGGTGAATCAGCAGGCCTTCAGGCCACTTACCCTGAAATCTCTGGTGAAAGTAATATATCGCATAACCTCCAAGGGTTAATGACCTCAAAGCCTTGGGATAAATTTAGAAGGCCATCAAACCATTGACATTTATAGACTACTCCACCTAACAATAGTGGGACATGCGTTCTTTTCAGGTACCTCCCAAGATAGACCACATCCTGGACTGTAAAGAAAACCTCTTTAAAAGAAGACCTCTTAAAAGAACTAAAACCATAGAGAGAGCATGTTCTTTGGCCACAAGAGAATCAAGCTAGAAACCAGGAGCAGAAATACAGCAGGGGAGCCTTCAGACACTGGAAACCAAACAGCACACGACTCAGTCATCCATGGACCAAAGAGGAAGTCTCCGGAGAAATTTAAAAAGGCATCGAACCAAATGAAAATGAAAACATAGCGCAGCGAAAGGTAGCTGTGAGACAGGCAGGGCAATGCGGACAGGGACATTTTTAGCACCAAATGCTTACATTAGAAGAGGGGGAAAGTTTCCACTCAATAATCTAAGGGCCCAAAAAAAGAAAAGCCAAATAAACCCACAACAATAGCACAAGGAAGGAAGGAAATAATAAAGAGCAGAAATTAATTAGATGGAAAACGGAAAAACAATGTAGAAAATCAATCAAAGGAAGAGCTGGTTGTTTAAAAATGTCAGTAAATTGACCAACTTTGAGGAAGACCCACAGAGAAACAGAGAGAAGATGTATAAGGTAGATCACCAAAATCAGAACGAGAGAGGGAAGATCACTTCAGATCCTCCAGGCATCAAAAGGATGAAAGGGAACACTCTGAACAACTTCATACACATACATTTGACAGCTCAGGTGGCAATGGGCCAATTCCTAGAAAAGCATGAACCACCACACTCATCCACCATGAAACAGGTAATCTGAACAGCTGTCACTATTGAGGAAATTAAATTTCTAATTACCCTCCCCCAAGAAATTTTCAGGTACAGATGGTTTCACTAGAGCAGTGGTTCTCAACCTTTTTAACGCTCTGAACCTTTCATACAGTCCCTCATGTTGTGGTGATCCCCAACCATAAAACTATTTTTGTTGCTGCTTCATAACTGTAATTTTGCTACTGTTATGAGTCCTAATGTAAATATCCGTGTTTTCCGATGGTCTTAGGCGACCCTGCTAGCGGTTCTCAACCTGTGGGTTGCGACAACTTCCTCCAGAAAACAGAAAAGGAGGAAACACGTCCGGATTCACTTTATGAAGCTAGTATTAACTTGATACCAAATCAGGACAAAGACAACCAAAAGAGATAATACAGACCAATATCTTTCATGAATACCAATGTAAAAAGCTCTTTCATTAGCAAATAGAATTCAGCAATATAGAAAAATAATTATATATTGCCATCAAGTGGAGTTTATTTCAGGCTGGTTTAATATTAAAAAAAATCAATGTAATCAACTATATTCACAGGCTAAAAAAGAAAAAAATTATACAATCCTATCAATTCATAAGAAGCATTTGAAGAAATTCAACATCTGCTCATGATAAAACCCTCAGAAAGACAGAAAAAGAGGGGAAGTTCTTCAAGTTGATAAAAAAAAAGTCTGCAAGAAACCTAGAGCTAACATTACACTTAATGGTGAAAGCTTGAATGCTTTTTCGGGAGGGTGTGACAAAGGGTCTCTCTCACTGCTCTCGCTCAGCACAGTGCTGGCACTGCCAGCTCAGGCAAGGCAAGACAAGGAAGTGAAAGGCATGCATATGAGAGAGGAAGGAATATAACCACCCCTGTTTGCTGATGACACAATTGTCTACATAGAAAATTCCACAGGATCTATAAAAAACCCTCTTAGGATTAACAAGTGAGTTCAGCAAGGTCACAGGATACAAGATATATACACGCAATCAGTTGTACTTACATATATGACCCATGACCATACACTGAAATGAAATCACAAGGCCACTTACAAACACTTCAAAAACCTTAGCTGCAAATATAACAAAACATATGCAGAAAATGTATGCTGGAAACCACAAAATATACAGGTGTAAATAAATGAGATATAAATAAATGAGACCTCCCTGGAAGCTTCAACATAGTAAAGATGTCAATTCTCCCCAAATTGATAGACAGGTTTAACACAACTTCTATCAAAACCTCAGCAGGATCTTTTTTTTGTAGAAATAGACAAGATTTTCTAACATATATATGAAAACAAAAAGGAACTAGAATAGCTAAAACAATTTAGAAAAAGAAGATAAAATGAGTGGAATTGCCAATCTAATTTTAGGACCTAATATACAGCTACAATAATCAAGACAGTGTGACATTGGGAAAGACACTGAGGGACAGACACAGAGATCAATGGAGCAGAACAGATAACCCAGAATCATATCCACACAAATATGCACAACTGATTTAAAAAAAATACATTTTATTGATTTTCCACAGAGAGAAAGGGAAAGGGATAGAGAGTTAGAAACATTGATGAGAGAGAAACATTGATTCAGCTGCCTCCTGCATACTCCCTACTGGGGATGTGCCTGCAACCAAGGTACATGCCCTTGACCGGAATCGAATGTGGGACTGTTCAGTCCACAGGCCGACGCTCTGTCCACTGAGCCACACCGTTAGGGCTGCACAACTTAGTTTGGTCAGTGTCACAATGGAAGGGACTTGGTTGCAGCTCTAAGAGGATAGTGTGAGGGGCCCTGTGGGATGAGACATTCTGTGTCTGGACTGTGTCAGAGTCAACAGCCCAACTGTGGTATCTCACTGTAGCTTGCAAAGATGTGATCCTTGTGGGAAAATGAGTAAAGGCTACACGAGCTCTGTTTGTATTTTTTCTTAAAACTGTGTACATCTTTAATTATTTTAGAACCAGAGGCCCGGGCACAAATTCATGCACCAGTAGGGTCCCTCGGCCTGGCCTGTGGGATTGGGCCAAAACTGGTTCTCTGACATCCCCTGAGGGTTACCAGATTGCGAGATGGTGCAGGCCAGGCTGGGGGACCCCACCGGTGCACCATCAGGGCTGGGGAGGGACTGCGGGAGGGCTCCAGGTGTGTCTGGCTGTTCTCACTCAGTCCTGATCAGCAGGACTCCAGCAGCCTGCCCCCTGGTGGTCGGTGCACATCATAGCGATATGTCGACCGGTCGACTATCTGCCCCCTAGTGGTCAATGCACTATAGTGAGTGGTTGAGCATCCCTAGCATATCATTAGCATATTATGCTTTGACTGGTTGAAAGTTGGAGGGGACGACGGACACCTAGCAGATTAGGCTTTTATTATATAGGATAAAAAGTTTAATTGAGGAAAGAGTCTTATCAACAGGTGGTGGTAAAGCAATTAAACACTCACAGGCAGAAAAATGAGCCATGATCTAACCCTCAACACAATTTATATAAAAATTAATGCAAAATGAATCACAGATTTAAAAAAAACAACTTTAACATTTTAGAAAAAAAATAGGAGAAAATCTTCAGGATCTTGGGCTATGCAGGGAATTCTTAGATTTGACACCAAAACCACAGTCCATACAAGGACAAATTGATAAACTGGATTTCATTAACATGGAAACTTTTGTTCTGAGAAAGATCACGTTAAGATGATGAAGAAACAAGCTCCAGTCTTGGAGAAAATATTTGCAAACCACACATCTGACAAAGACTTGAATATAGATTATGAACATAACTATCAAAACTCAGCAGTAGGAACCAAAGAACCCAGTTTGAAAATGGGCAAGAGACGCTGGCAGACACTTCACTGCAGAGCATATACGGACGGAGAATAAGGACATGAAAAGATACTGAGCGTCTTTAAGCATTAGGAAATGCAAATCGAAACCACAGAGAGATTCACTGCACATTTATGAAAAAAAGGCTAAAACAAAAAAACAGTGACAACCCCAAATGCTGGCGGCGATGTGGATCACACACTTTCCCACTCTGTGAAATGGTTTGGCAGCTTCTTAAAAACGCTAAAGATGCAACTACTGTATGACTTAGCAATCGGACCCCGAAGCAGAGAAATGAGATTTTCTATTCACACAAAGGTCTGTACATGATGTTCCCAACAGCTTTATTAGTAATAGCCCTGAAACTGGGGACAACCCACACGCCCTTCAGTGGGAGAACAGGTAAACAAACAGCAGTCCACCCTGAAACACAGCTCAGCAATAAAGAGGACTGAACTATCGCCGCACACAAGCGGCTGGATGAATTTCCAGAGAGGGATGCCGAGTGAAGAAAGCCCATGGCCATTACCTACCGAACGACTGCATTCAGAGAACACTCTTGACAGGAAAGATCATAGAAATTGAGAACACACTGGGGATTGCCAGGGGATCAGGAGCTGGTGGGGAATGGAAGGAACTTGGTGTTGCCATAAGAGGGCAGCAGGAGGGACTGTGGGGTGGCGCATTCTGTGTCGGGCCTGGATCAGTGTCAGCCTGACTGTGGTATCTCATGGTGGCTTGCTAAGATGTGACCCTTGTGGGAAAATGAGTAAAGGCTACATGGGCTCTACTTTTTTAACAACTGTGTGAATCTTTAATTATCTATACTAATAAAAGGGTAATATGCTAATTAGACTGGAAGACCTTCCAGAAGGACTTCTGGATGTCCTTCTGGACAAAGCCATGGTGGCAGGGTCAAGGCAGAGGCAGTTAGAGGTGAGCAGGCTGGCAGAGCGGGGCAGTTGCGGGAGAGAGGTCGGCAGGCAGAGTAGTTAGGGGCAATCAGGTAGGCAGGCAGGTGAGTGGTTAGGAGTCAGTGGTCCCGGACTGTGAGAGGGATGTCCGAATGCTGGCTTAGGCCCAATCCCACAGGGATCGAACATCCCCTGAGGGGTCACAGATTAAAGAGGATACAGGCTGGGCTGAGGGACACCCCCACTCTGTGCATGAATTTCATGCACTGGGCCACAAGTTTTAACATAAAAAGTTTAACAAAACATTTTATAGAGAGAATGGAAGAAAAGAGTTAAGGAGCGATTTTCCTTTGGACTTTTGTGGTGTGATCCTTTGAGCATCGTGGGATTTTCATACCTGAGTGTAATTTGCAGCCTCTGTGCACAAGGCCAGTGCGTATTACCCCTCCCCCTCCATACCCTGAGCCCAGCTCAGGAAACGGAGGCCTCCCTCCCACCTGGCTCATTGCAATTCCTGCAGCCGCCACTGCTTCCTCCCAGTGGATTCCAGCACTTAAAAACAAACAGTGACTTAATTTGCGGAGAGGACTCTGGATGGACCTGAGCTGTTAGTATTAGCTCCTGTTATTGTTGTTGTTATGACCTCACTAAGTGTGTTGTCAGTCACAGGGGTTAACACTGCAGCACTGGGGGTTCCTCACAGCCACAGGTGTCACATCACCAAGGGTCACAGACAGCCCTGTCTTCCTCCAGTGACCTCCCTGGTGAATTCCTGTTCCCTGGGGTGACGGGCTGAGTCTGGGGGCACCACCTCCAGAGCCCCGTCTGCAATGCCTGGGATGTGCCCCTGGAGCCCTGAGAGGCCCCAACTCATGGACTTAAGGGCGACAGCAGTTTCCAATCACAAAGGTTAGTTATTCCCATTCGCTGAGGCCAAACCACACTCCATCAGGAAAAAACCGGACAGGATGTAGGACTCCCCTCCCCCACTCTCTCCTATGCTGCTGCATGGCACACATTTAAACATTAATGTGCATTCAAGTAATGTTGCTCTGAGAATTTCTTAACAGCTTTCAGGATAACCAGCAATTCAGGGGTGCCCATGCCTGGGTCTGGGGGGTTCCTCCGGGCCTGGGCTTTGTGAGGAAACCGGGAGAATGGAAATGAGATTCCGAAAGACGGGCCAGCAGCGCAGGGTCCGGCTGGTCCATTCAGACGGAACACAGCTCAGCAGTAAAAAGGACCCAACTGTCGCTACACACAACCGCCGGGATGAAGTGCAATTAAAACCCTGCCATGCGCAAAGGATGGCGTGCCACTTGCATGTTTTCCGGAGGAAACTGCTCCTCCAGCACAGCTGGCCTGTTATGTAGAGTGTCCTGGTGCCCGGGCACACGGCAGGCTGCGAGGGCGCGGCTGCGGGCTCACTGTGATGGGCGCCTCGGCACTGATGGCTTTAAGGGCAAAAGATTCGCCGAAACCGGTTTGGCTCAGTGTCGGCCTGCAGACTGAAAGGTCCCGGGTTTGATTCCAGTCAAGGGCATGTACCTTGGCTGTGGGCACATCCCCAGTAGGAGGTGTGCAAGAGGCAGCTGATGGATGTTTCTCTCTCATCGATGTTTCTGACTTTCTATCCCTCTCCCTTCCGCTCTGTAAAAAAAAAAAAAAATCAATAAAATATATTTAATAAAAAAAAATAAAGGCAAAAGATTCAGACCATCAAAGGGTAGAGGTGTCGGAGGGTTCATCACCGGCCTCTTCAGGTCTGGGCTGCCCTGCACCCGGTCCCCCTGGGGCTGACTGTCCTACATTAGATGCTGTGTGCTCGTCTGGCTGGCTCTCCAGGTGACAGGCACCGACGGGGAAATCCTGGGGCTGGTGGAGTGTCTCATGTGAGACGAGACTGCCATGTAGGTCCAGGGCCACCTGAGAGGCTGGCCGAGGCCGGGTCCAGTTCTCAGGAGGCTGCGCCAACAGCTCAGCGTCAGGCCATGAATCTGCACTGAGTGGCCTCAGGACCTGACGCCTGGAACAGACCCGAGGGGACTGGAACTACCTTACCCAGGGAGATGGCTGTGGAGTGGCCTCTTGGGGTTCACGGGCGGGATGGAGTCAGGGGGGTGGCAGGATGGGTTGTCTCCCGGCGGTGTTTACGCAGCTGCTCTCGCACGAGTGCCCGGGGCAGAGTCTACGGAGCCTGTGTCTCCCGACGCCCCGAGGCCGGGCCCTGACCCCGCCTAGAGCTGCAGTTCAGGGAACCTGCCTCTGCCTCCCCACCCCTTCCAGGAATTGTTTACTGCCTCAGAGCAGCCTGAGTTTCCCCAGCGCAAATGTGTGGAAATCTGCTCTCACGGAGCCACGGGACCCCACAAGCGCCAATTCTTGCTCTAAACGTTCGCTCGCCGTGACGGCAGGACGCACTCACCCCGCTGCCCTGCCGCTGGGGCATTCGCCTCGTGCCGGACAGAACAACAGCAGCCATCGCTCCGGGCCTCTGCACACCTGAGCAGCTGGCCGCCGCCGGGCAACAGAACGCAAACCTGGCCCCGGCCGTCCACGGCCCCGAGCCTGCGTGCTCAGGGGAGACGCACGATGTCAGCGCGGGCACTTGAACCCCACGCCTGTGAGTCCCTGGTGCTGCCATGAACAAGACCCGTGGGCGTGTCTCCCTCGCTAAGAGGGCGGCGGTGGCCCACACCCTGTTACTACCCTGCGCAGAGCTGAGCCGAGCTGATTCGCCCCCAAGCAAGGGAGCGAGCAGCTGAGCGTCCTCCAGAAAGCGTGTACCGAACTGATGCTCTCCCAAGGCCTTCGAAACAGGACGCTGCACCCCCTCAGGAGGGGCGTCGGACTTTGCACGACAGAAAATAGCCCCATTGCTTGGCTCCGAAGAGACAGGCTCCCCTGCAGCCCCGATCAGGGGTGTGTTCTTTCCGTTCTTTCCAGGGCTCTGCCTAGCAAGGGCCAGGAGGGGGACTCCCCGTTTGCCTCTCTCCACTGCTTCTTGGGGTGTCCCTGCCCTCCTCCAGGGAGACAGGAGGGGTGCACTCACCTGCCCCATTCCTGCTCTCCCGGCCTCGGCAGCCGGTAGAGGATGTCCTGGCCCAGGGTGCAGTCATTGGCAACTCACTGTTTACCAACGCCATAAACTAGGCGTGCAGGATGAGCACGGTTCCTTTATAGCCCAGCAGCACAATAAAGTTATATGGTCAACAGTGACCACCCCTAGCCTCTTAAAGGCACAGAAGCCCTTTCCCCAGTCTGTCCTGCCGAGAAATCCCTTGTGTTTATCAGCAGCCAGAGGTTCGGGTGTCCCAGCTGACTTGTGGTGTGACTTGGACTAGAGACTGTCAGTCGTTCCGATGGAACAAGGGAAGCAGAGTAGACGGAAGGACCCTGAGGAGCAGCTTTGGAAATCTGGGGGATGCTTCGCACCTGTCTGGGCTGCTCCTCGTTGGAGAGGGGGCCTTCACGCTCTGCACAGTGTCAGCTGCATTTCAAAAGTCTGGGTGCGATGCTCCCCACTCCCTCCTCTCCTCCGGGCGATGGGCAAGCGGAAGAAAGCCTGGAGGGGGCGCAGCCTCTGGACAGCGCCACTTCCCTTCCCGCTGTACAGCCTGCGACAACCGCATGACCTTTATTGGGCTCCAATGTGCCAGGCCCTGTTCCTAGTGATTTGCAAACGTTGATCATTGAATTGTCCTAATAACCCCAAGTGGCTGCGTGATCTAGAGACGAGGCCAAATCACAACATGGCCAAGTCACGTCCCCATTTAGGGCTGCAAAGGTGGGGCGGCGCACTCTTACCCAAAAAGGTCTCCCACACACACGCCTTCCCCCCCTGAACTAGGCCCTCCGCCATGTGCATGAGGCCAGCTTGGAGGGAGCAGGAGGTGGGGATGACATGCTCTGGAGAATGCCCTCGGATGAGTTTGAGCTTGAGAAGGAGCAGCTGACGGCGCCTTCAGGCCGGACTTTGTCCGCTCCCTGATAACCGGTGCCATGAGGCACCCCGTGGGAAAGTTTAATTGCGGTGAAGTCGAAGGGAGTGAACTCTAGTTCATCACGTCTGGTTTGGACAGTGCGTCCTATGGCCCCACAGGACCAGTTGCAGGAAGAATTCTGTCAGGGTAAACTCCGATCCAATAAACTCTTATGGAGCCAATGACAGGACTTCTGCTAAGACCTATGAAAAGACGGAGCCGTTTTTGCAGACCGAAGGTCTCACTCCATCTGTGCACTTTCCGTGTTACACACGACTGTAGAGGCTGAAGCAAGATGAACTTAAAAACAAACCCTAAAGCGACACAGACGTTGGACTCAGCAGATGGAGCCTTTCATGCCGCAATTGTAAGCATGTCCAAGGGGGCGGCAAGGATGACTGCTCCCTCTCATTTTCCTTTAATGATACTGGAGGTTCAGCTAGTTCAGCAAGGCAAGGAACAGAAATTAAAAAAAAAAAAAGATGGGGATGCAAGAAGTAAAACTGTCTTCATTATCAGAAGAAGCATCGTCTCTATGGAAACCCCCCGGAATCTATAAAGTAAGCACCAGAACTAATGAACGAATGTCAGAAGGCACCAGGTCAACATACAAAAATCTGTTATGTTTTTTATAAACTAGCAGCAAACAAATGGGAAGTTAAATTAAGAGCCCGTTAACATTAACAGCAGAAGACCGAAAATGCTGAGGAACAGATTTAACGAAAGGTATGCAAGACTCCCCTCCTGAAAGCTGCAGAAAGTGGCTGAGTGGAGGGATGTATCACGTTCATGGATAGGAAGACTCCATGTTGTTCAGATGTTGCTATTCCTAAATTAATTAAATTATATCGATATATTGAATGCAATCCCAATTAAAGTCATTTTATTTTAAAATGTATTTTTATTGATTTCAGAGAGTGAGAGAGAGATAGATACATCAATGATGAGAGAGAATCATTGCTCGGTTGTCTCCTGCACACTCTATGCTGGGGATTGAGCATGCATGTGCCCTGACCAGGAATCGAACCGTGACCTCCTAATTCATAGGTCGACGCTCAACCACTGAGCTATGCAGGGCTGGGCCTGATCAAAGTCATTTTAGAATTAAGAATTAACTTGTCAATTTATTCTAAACTAGAGACCCAGTGCAAGAAATTCATGCATGAGGAAGGGGTTGTCCCTCAGCCCAGCCTGCACCCTCTCCAATCTGGGACCCCTTGAAAGATGTCTGACTGCCCACGTAGGCCCTCTCACAACCCAACTGCTCACCTGCCTGCCTTCCTGATTGCCCCTAACTGTTTCTGCCTGCCAGCCTGATCGCCCCTAACCACTCCCCTGCCAGCCTGCTTGATGCCTAACTGCTCCCCTGCCAGCCTGATTGCCCCTAACTACCCTTCCCTGCAGGCCTGGTCACCCCTAACTGCCCTCACCTGCAGGCCTGGTCACCCCTAACTGCCCTCTCCTGCAGGCTTGATCGCCTTCAGCTGCCCTCCCTTGCAGGCCTGGTCCCTCCCAACTGCCCTTCCCTGCTGGCCTGATTGCCCAAACTGCCCTTCCTTGCAGGCCTGGTCCTTCCTTACTGCCCTCCCCTGCTGGCCATCTTGTGGTGGCCATCTTGTGTCCACATGGGGACAGTCCTCTTGTGTGTTGGAGTGACTGTCAATTTGCATATTACTCTTTTATTAGATAGGAGGATGTTGTAGGGAAAAGGACCCATGTAACCAAAGCAGCTGATAAGGAAGCACAAAGGTGGAAGACTACCTGACGCCAAGCTCCAGGGATGAAGCCAGCGTGGCAGTGGTGTCGGCACAGACAACTCGCTCAGTGTCACAGAACAGGGAGACCCTCCACAGAGAGACACACAACTTTCAACGAAGGTGTCCGTGGGGAAGGAAAGCCTTCTTGACAAGTGGATCTGTAACAACTGGATAAATGTGTCAGAAAAAAAAAAAGACTGTCAACCCCTACCTCACACCACACATAAAATCAACTTAAAACGGCCCACCTATGAATCAGGAGGTCAGGGCTCAATTCCCAGTCAGTGCACACATTTGGGTTGTGGGCTCGATCCCCGGTGTGGGGTGTGCAGGAGGCAGCTGATCAATGATCCTCTCTCATCATTGATGTTTCTCTCTCCCTCTCCCTTTCCCTTCCTCTCTGAAATCAATAACACATTTTAAAAAATTAAAATGAATCATAGATGACAATACAGCAGCTATACGTCTAAATCTCCTAAAAATTGATCTTCATGACCCCAGGGTAGAAAAGGGGCTCTTAGAGAGGACCCAGAAAATACAAAACAAAAGAGAAACTTGTTAAATTAGACTTCATCAAATTCAAAACTCCAGCAAATGTCCTCATGAAGAAAATGAAAAAGGTATGTCACAAACTGAGAAACACATTTGGCAAACATATACCTGGCCAATGAAATATATCCAAAGTATACTGAATTTCCTACAGACCAGTGATAAAAAGACAATCCAAGCCACTTTAAACAATGAGCAAAATACTTAGAACAGACACTTCCCAAAGTGGGATATTGGAGTATCCAATAAGCACCTTAAAACCATGCTGAACGATCAGTTACCCAAAGAAACGCACCCTGAGGCCATAATGAAGTATTGTTCTGTGCCTACTTGAACGTCTCACATGAGAACCACTGAGCATGCCTGGTATTGCGCTGGCTGTGGGACAACTGGTCGCCCACACACTGCTGGCGGGAGGTGGGATGGGACGACACTCAGGGAGACAGTGTGGCAGTTTCCTATTAAGTTAAACACACTTGTCGCAGGAACCAGCAGCATCCCTCCTAGGTGTCACCCGGGATAACGGACATGTGTGGAATGAGACCTGTGCAATGCATAAGGAACTTAACCCCAAACTGGAAATGTCCATCAGCAGGAGAGTTTAAGAAACCGCTGTGGATAGTCACACGATGGCGTACGACACAGCAACACGAAAGTTAATAAGCGAATGCCCGGGTCTTAAAAACCTGAGGCCAAGTGGAGGAACTGTTCACAGGAGGTAGAAGTCACAAAGCCAGGAGGAGGAGGAAGGCACCTGTGAGGGTGGTGTGAGCAGGCTGTCGAAAAACAGTGGCACCAGAACTTTTCTGGAGTGATGCGGTTGCCTTTTGTCTGGGTGGGGGCCCCAGTTGCATGCATGTGTATGCAAAAAATATTATATATTGAAAAATTTTAAATTGATTTCAGAGAGGAAAGGAGAGGGACAGAGATAGAAACATCAATGATGAGGGAGAATCATTAATCGACTGCCTCCTGCACACCCCCTACTGAAGACTGAGCCAGCAACTGAGGCATGTGCCATGACAGGGAATCAAACCGTGAAGTCCTGGTTCATAGGTCAGTGCTCAATCATGGAGCCACACTGGGCAGGCCAGGCATATCTACTTTAATTGGAGCCTGTCAACCTGGGCATTTCACGTCTGTGTGTCTCACCACAGTTACACGGGACATGGACGTGTGTGGGTTCCGCCTGGTCCCAGAAAGGCCTGGAGGCAGGGACCTTGAGGTGTTTGCAGTGCTGGCCAGAGGTCACCGTCTTTACTACACGGGGTTCGACATTCATGACACGTGGATCTGGTGTTAGTGTTGGCCACCCACGCTTGGGTCTATGTGATGCTGTCTTTGTCTACTAGACCACCCCAGCGGTGCACGAACCACAAGCCCACGAAGCTGCAGGAAACAGAAGTGGAGCGAGCCTTCCGGGCATGGCAGGGGAGTGGTGAGTGTTCATTTTATGTACTGCGTTGTGTTGTTGTTTAAAAAATTATGCAAATCAGGATGACTAAGGCTGTGATTACAAAGCTGTTTGCAATGAAATTGCACTAAAAATAGAAAATGTTATTAAGAAGCTGTATTATTTCTCACAAACAACATGTGTGTGCTCAAAATTTCAAGCATTATCTTCATGTGCAGGAGAGAATGGAGCCAGCGGTACAAGTGTGGTTTTAGCTGTAGGAGGCATTCCGGTTCTATTGAGACCCAGCAGGTCCGGAGAGACAGAACACTAGCCTTTCAAAAATGCCCTCTAGGCCATTTAAAAAGATAGCTGCCATTTATGGAGCATTTCCCGAGCGGGCAGGCACTGTGCTAAGCACTTTGCATAAATTACTGCATTCATCCCCTTAGGAACCATGGAGGCGTGTATCCCAATTCCTATTCTTCCGGGGAAATGGAAGCGCAGTGGGGTTAGGAGCTTTCCTGCGGCCATTTCACCCACTGACAAGCCAGGAGGGCAGACGGATGGCCCTTTATTCTTATCTTCCCATCCCACCCCGACGCCCGGCCCTTAGGTTGGGTCCCTCAAAAGCTGAGTGGAGACAGGAGCTGGGTGCCGGTAGTGTATTTGGAGGTGATCCCAGGAGACCCTTGGAGGACATAGGAATTGAGACAAAGAAGGAAGGAAAGCCCGTTAGGGGGAGTCAGTGAGAGGGTCGCCCCAGAGGCAACTGCCACTCATGGCTCTGGGATCCCTCTGAGCAACTGCATGGATGACACTGGAGAACAACCTGTCCCACCCCGGGGCAAGGGAGGGCATCAGCTCCCTCTGTCGCCAGAAGGAGGGTCGTGGGGGGAGGCAGAGAGGAAGCCGCAGGCAGGTGGGACTCATCCTGGCTCTTTATGGTCCTTCATTCAAAACATCCTGCTGCTGGGATATTAATATGCTCTCGGTGCTCTGCAGTGCAGTTTGTTATCAAACCTGGGTGGCTCCTAAGATCCCACGTTTGGGAGGGACTGAACCCCCCAGTCCACTGTCCCCGTCTTTGCTCAGCCACCTGCTGGGCATTCCATGAGGATGTGAAAACCCAGCCCTTCACCCCAAGTCCCGTGGGAGGCAGATCTCGGATCTCAAGATAACCAGTCCCACCCACACTGGCTCTGGCTTTTGTTAAGTTCTTTCCCCGAAGGAGCCTCCGCTCCATCTCTCATTGGTGCTAGTTGGGCTCCTAAGTTACATAGAATCCCCTATATTCTTCCTCCACTGACAGTCATGTGACTCTGAGCATGGGCTTCCTTCCCCAAGCTCATCTCTGTTGCATCCACCCCTCACTCAGGGCTTCCTTGTCCCTGGTCCTGTGTCTGGATGGCGTCAAGTTGCCAACGTCCTTCTTCCTTCTCCTGGAATTCTGTCCACGAGTCTCAGGGCTCAGTCCTCAGTCCCTCCTGCTCCCTCCTTCCTTCCTCGGGGAGCTCATCTCACCCATGGCTACAAACATGTCATTCCCCCACGTCACATCCCTATCTGAGGGGGAGCTCCAGGCTCCTCTCAAGGAATCTACTCAACCCTGATGTCCAACAGCCAAACCACACCCAGTGTACCCAACACCGCGCTCCTCTCTTCTCCCTGTACCTGTGCCACCTCAGCTCCTGTCCTGGTGGGGGAGGGGGTGCCATTCCATCTTTTCAGGGGCTCAGGCTGGACCCCGGAGGTTTCTCTGACCTCTTCCCTTCCTATCCCACTACCACTCGAGAAATCTCCTGACTCTTCCTTCAGAACATGCCAGGATCTGACCACTCCTCACAATCCTCACTTGCCTCCTCCTCCTAATGCAGTGGCCTCTGCATGGACCTTCAGGGTCCCACGTGATCTGCCCCCAGCATCCCTCAACCTCATATCCAAATGTCTGAGCTCCAAATACCCAGAGTGGAGAATGCCAGCCAGGAGTCTGAGGGCCGCAGAGGGACGCGCCTTAGCAGTAGGACTGAACTGTGCCTGGAGCAAGGGTATTCTGCCATCGTCCTAGCGAACCTTAAAAACCGTCTCAAAGGCACCAGATTGACTTTCGCGTAACTTAACTGCCTGACCGACAGAGCCCACGCTGTTTAAGGAGAGAAAAAAAAGTCCAGATGGTCAACAATAAAACAAAAAAAAATGCAAACATGGATCTATGCAAAGGAATGAAGGGAAAAATGTCACTGCCTACAGAAAGCAAACAATGATAACAGTGTACTAAGAGTTTTCTGTGGAAATAGAAGTGAAATGAATGTCAAATAGCACAGAGAATGAGGTGGAAGAAGTGAAAACACACAGAGATTCTCACACTGTTGAGAAGGGCTATAATATAATTTAAAGACTGTAATAAGTTGATGATACATGTTGTGAAACCAAGAGCAACCTCAAGGAAATTCAATAAAGAAGCAAAGATCATAAACCGAGAGTGGAGAGAAAATGGAATAAAAAATGCTCTTCATGCAAAAGATGTAGGAAAAGAGAAAAAATGTCAAGAAAGATTGAATGAGTTAAGTAAAAGATGAGTATCAAGGTAGTAGATTTAAATCTAACCATACCTGTAATTACATTGAACTTGGATGGTTTAAGAATGCCACTTGAAAACTGAAATTACCAGAATTGATAAAAGCTGCCTATAATAAATCCACTTCAAATATAAGGACACAGATATATTAAAAGTAATAAGATGGAAACTAATATAACCATGAGCACTACGCATAAGAAAGCTGTAGTAACTGCATTAATAGGAGATAAAGAAGACTTTAAAACAAGTAATAGTGCCAAGGATAAAGGGACAACTTCAAATGGATAAAGAAGTAGATACATCAAGAAGATACAACAATCCTAAACGAGTATGTACCGAATAACAGAATTGAAACGGTATGAAGCCAAAACTCAGAGAACTGAGAGAAAAAAGCAACGTATCCACAATATAGTGGATAGTTCAATCTCATTTTTCATTAATCAGTAGAACAAATAGACAAAAAAAAAATAGTAAAGGTATAGGAAGCTTGAAACACTATCAACTAACTTGACCTAATTGACATTTCTGGATTATTCCACTCAAGAACAGCAGAATACACATTCTTTTCAGGAGTACCCGAAACAGTCACCAAGGTACACCATTTATCTCAATAAATTTAAAAAGAGACTAAAGTTACACAGGGTTTACTTTTGATCAGAAAAGAACTAATAGAAATTAACAATAGAAAGATAGCTAGAAAATATCCAAGTATTTGAAAATTACATAAAATACTTCTAAATAGCAAATGGACCAGAGAAGGAACCACAAGATACATTAGAAAACATTCTGAGCTGAATAAAATTGAAAACACAACAAGCCAAAACGTATGAGCTACAGCTAAAGTATATGTAGAGGGAAACCCCTAGCTTTCAATCATCATAAAAAGGAGAAAGATTTAAAATCAATGACCTAAGCTTCCACCTTTATTAGATAGAAAAAGAAGAGCAAATTAGACCTGGAGTAAAAGAGGAGAAATCAAAGAAATAGGAGACAAATAGAGGAAGCCAATAAAACCCAAAGTAATAAAATCCTATCTAATAAAAGAGTAATATGCAAATTGACCATACCTTCGATCAAGCCATGCCCATCAGCCAATCAGGAGCAAATTATGCAAATAAACCCCAACCAAGATGGCTTCAGACACCGAGAGCAGGAGAGAGGCTTGGGTTTCCCAGGCAATGGAGGAAGCCAAGCTTTCTCCCTGCCTTTGCTGGCCTAGGCCTCCACTCAATGTTACAAAGTTTCAATTATAGAAGTTACATAATCCTAATAGAAATGGTGGCAGCCACGGAGCAAGAGAGAGCAGAGGCTAGGGTTGCCAGGGTGATGGAGGAAGTCAAGCTTCTGCAGCCCTAGCACCTAGGCCTCTGCTCTAGGCTACAAAGTTTCAATTATAGACTTTAAATAAAACCAAATAGAAATGGCTGTCACCACAGAGCAGGCAGAAGCCTTGGCTCACTCCAGACTACAAAGTTTCAATTGTAGAACATAAATTAATTCCAGGGCCTCCGCTTGGGTTGCTGGGGGGCGTGGCCAGCCTGCAAACCACCATAGGCCTCAAGGTAACCCCTACCCTGATCTGGGACACCTTTCAGGGCAAACTAGCTGGCCCCCACCCCTGCACCAGGCCTCTATCCTATCTAATAAAAGAGTAATATGCAGATTGACCATCACTCCAACACACAAGATGGCTGCACCCATGTGGTCAAAGATTCTGCCCCCATGTGGACACAAGATGGCCAGCAGGGGAGGGCCATTGGGAGGTTTCAGGCCTGCAAGGGAGGACAGTGTTAGGCGATCAGGCCAGCAGGGGAGGGCAGTTGGGAGGGAGCAGACCTTCAAGGGAAGGCAGTTAGGAGCAAACAGGGGAGAGCAGTTAGGGGTGACCAGGCCAGCAGAGGAGGGAAGTTGGGGGCAAACAGGCTGGCAGGGGAGCAGTTATACATCAATTAGGCTGGCAGGGTAGTGGTTAGGGGTGATCAGGCTGGCAGGCAGAAGTGGTTAGGGGCAATCAGGGAGGCAGGCAGGTGAGCAGTTTGGGGCCAGCAGAACTGGATTGTGAGAGGGATGTCCTGTTAGGATCGGGCATAAATGGGCAGTTGGACATCCCTCGAGGGATCCCGATTGGAGAGGGTGCAGGCTGGGCTGAGGGACATCCCCAGCCCCCGTGCATGAATTTCGTGCACTGGGCCTCTAGTCTAGTATAAATCTCAGTTAGACTGGTTAATTCAAAAAGGAAGATGATATAAATTACTAATATCTTGGATGAAACTGAGGATTTCACTATCATCCTATGACATAAAAGATCACCAGGACATATCTCAAACTACAGCATGCCAACACATTCTTAGATGAAATGGATACCACCTCTTCACATGAATTCCCAAATAAGTACACACCCTGCATATACTAATCTATTTAAGAAATCAGACTCATGATTTAAAACCTTCCTACAAAGAAACTCCAAGGACAGATGGATTCACTGAGGATTCTATGAAGCACTTAAGATAGAAACAAGGGCCCTAACTGGTTTGGCTCAGTGAATAGAACATCAGCCTGCAGATTGAAAGGTCCCAGGTTCTATTCTGGTCAAGGGCATCTACCATGGTTGTGGGCACATCCCCAATAGGAGGTGTGCAGGAGGCAGCTGATGGAAGTTTCTCATCGATGTTTCTAACTCTCTATCTCTCTCTGTAAAAAAACCAGTAAAATATATTTAAAAAAAAAAGATAGAAACAAGACTAACTCTATACGAACCCTCCCAGAAAAATCACACAGAGGCCCTGGAACCCTTTCTAACTCATTTTATGTGAGATGAACATATAATAAGAAAGCTAGGACAAATATCCCTCACAAACTTCACAAAATATTTGCAAAGTGAACGCAGAAAATATACCATGGCCAAATAGAGTTTGTACTAGGAATGCAAGATTAGTTTAACAATTTAGAATCAATCAGTAAAATGCACCATTAACAGGATGGAGAAATAAAACATGAACCTCTCAAGAGAGGCAGAAAAAGCATTTGACAAAATTCAACAATAATTTATAATGAAAACTCTGAACAAATTAGGAATAGAAAGAAAAACCCCTGATAAAGGACAGCTAAAGAAAATTACAGCAAACGTCATAATTGATGGTGAAAGATTCTAGATGCTCCCTCTATGATTGATAACAAAGCAAGAATCTATACTCTCACATATTGTCCATATTGTCCCGGATCTCCTAGCCCAGTGGTCAGCAAACTCATTAGGCACCAGAGCCAAATATCAACAGGACAACGATTGAAATTTTTTTTGAGAGCCGAATTTTTTAAACTTAAACTTCTTCTAACGCCACTTCTTCAACATAGACTCGCCCAGGCCGTGGTATTTTGAAGAGCCACACTCAAAGGGCCAAAGAGCCACATGCGGCTTGAGAATCACAGTTTGCCGACCACTGGACTAGCCTGTACAAAAAGGCAAGAAAAAGAAATAAAAGGCATCTAGATTTAAAAGCAAGAAGCAATTTTCTATATGCTTCTTGGAAAATCTGCAAAAAGGTATTGGACTTAATAAGTGATAGTTTAGCAAGGTCAATAAACAACAGCAATTATATTTCTATAAAATAAAAACAATTAGAAATGAAAAAATGCAACAAACCTATTGACAATAGCATGCAAATAGAGAATACTTAGTAATAAATACATCAAAATGTATTTAAGAACTTTACCCTGACAACTATAGTAACACATTAAAGAAACATTAAAAGAAACCTAAATGAGAGATATACCATAGGCATGAGTCAGAAGGCTGAACATTAAGACAGTAATTCTTCCCCAAACTTTCCATATTTTTAATACAATTTCCATCAAAATCCCAGTAGACTTTTTTTTTCTTGGTACCAATCGCCAGACTGATTCTAAAATTTATTTGAAAATAAAAGGGACCCAGAATAAGCAAAATGTTTTCGAAAAAGAAGAGAAACCCTCGGACTTGCATTTTCTTGAATTCAAGATTTACTAAAAATCTACAGGCCACACCCTAACAGAGACATATACTTAACCATCTGATCCAGAAATCTCATTCAATCCCATAGAAAGGAGAATACAGCCCAGCTGTGTGGCTCAGTGGTTGAGTGTCGATCTACAGACCAAGAGGTCACATTCGACTCCCAATGAGGGCACATTCCTGGGGTGCAGGCTCGATTCCCAGTGTGGGGTGTACAGGAGACAACCCATCAATGATTATCTCTCATCACTGATGTTTCTGCCTTTCTATCTCCCTTCCCCTTCCTCTCTGAAATCAATACTAACATATTAAAACCAAAGAAATGAAAGTATATATCCCTACAGATATGCTCATAGCAGCCCTATTCACAAAACCCAAAATTGGAAACAGCTCAGAGATCCCTCAGCAAGTAACCAGACTAACCAGCTGTGGTCCTTCCTACCACGGGACACGACTCACCTATAAAAAGGACTGAACTACGAACACACTCAACCCTCGGGCACATCTCAAAAGCATTAGGCTGAGCCAAGAAGAGCACACCTGCTATGTAATTTCTTTTATTGGATACAAATCTCATCTTCGGTGTCAGAAAGCAGGTCGGTTGCTGACAGAGAGCAGTAGATTGAGGGGTTACAAGGAGGGGACACCTGAGAACTTCCCTAGGTGATGCAAAGATTCCGTGTCTTGGTTTTGGGGTAGTTATAGGGGTGTATACGCTTTCCAAAGTTCATCAACATCTACATGGCAATCGGACCGTTTTATTACGCATAGGCATACCGAAGTAAGAGTGGTCGAGTTCCCGGAGGAAGTGGGATTTTAGAGAAACAGCACCCCTGGCTGAGACATCTGAGGGTTGCAGGCTGCACACGGCCCACCTCTGTGGCTCAGAGTCTAAATGGGCAGGGCAGGCACTGACCTCAGGACCAGAGGGCACTGCCGCCCAGTGTCTGCTAAGTCCCTGGGGAGAGGGTGGCGGGGTGTCCCTGAGGAATTGTCACGGGCAGAGTGGAAGCCTGTCTCTGCAGTTATAAACGGCTTTAGAGCCTGGCACAGTAGGGGCTTTAGATGCCAATGCATAACTAATACACACTCATCACAGGGCAGCCCCGAGCTTTCTTCTTTTCCTTTTAATTTTTAAAACGAGAGCAGGGCCTTACCAGAGAGTTGCTTGAGGACCACGGGTCTCACTTTGTAGGGAGTGCTGCAAGAGAGAAGACAGGCCACCGTGAGGTGCTGGCAGTGACGGCGGGCACGCCCGTCCCCAGAGATAAGCGCTCTGGTGAATTAGGATTCACTGGGTTAGTTTTCTTTTGTTTTTTAAAATTAGTTCTTGCCTGGCCTGGGTGGTTCAGTGGTTGAGTGTTGACCTATGAACCAGGAAGTCACGGTTTGATTCCTGTCAGGGCACATGCCCCAGTTGCGGGCTTGATCCCCAGTGGGGGGGGGGGGGGGTGAAAGAGACAGCCAATCAGTGATTCTTTCTCATCATTGATGTTTTTATCTCTCCCTCTCCTTTCCTCTTTGAAATCAATAAAATATATATATATAAAGAAAGTATCCGTCTTACCACTGTTTGAATGGCTGGCACTAGGAATACTGTGACCAGGCTGGCTCTGCACAGGTGTGGCGGGGATGGGAAGGGAGCCAGCCGTGTGTCCCAGCATCAGAGGTGCTGAAGACGGACGCCCCACAGACCAGACTTGGAATGGGCTTATGAAGAGACCCTCCCATCACCACAGGATCCTGAACGGAGCCCAACTCTCCCTGAAAAACCTTCCTCAGCCGCGAAGGCGCCCAGGTAAACCTCTCACAAATAAACCTCCCAAGGGGCGGCACCCCCACACCCAATCGCACAAGTGAACTGGGCAACAGGGAACCCCAAACTAGGAACTGAAGCAAAAGTGGGCGTGGGACTGGACATGAAGACTGAGTGTACCGAGCAGTTACAGGAACCTTCCAGGCTCTAGCGCCAGATGCCCGGGTTGAGTTTCTGCCCCTCCAGCTTCGCCTTGGCTCCTTGGTCCCTACTCCTGACTCTGAGCAGCTGGGTTGCTCTCAGACCCAGGCACGCTGCTGCCAGGGTCCATTCGCTCCCGGCCCGGTCAAGGTCAAGGGCCTTGTCATTCTCTTCCTCAACAACAAACTGATGCAAACTACTCATGGCACAAGCTGCCTTGAACTTGCATTGCACTTGTCTGTTTTTGAAAACATTACTGCCTGGATGTCCTCCTTGGTAGGAGGAGCCTGGTCGGGACCCAGGAGGCCTGTCCCCTAAGCCAGTGGTCGGCAAACTTCGGCTCGAGAGCCGTTGCAGTTTTCCGCTCTGTTGACTAATGAGTTTGCCGACCCCTGTCCTCGGCTGAGGGATGTCCGTATGCCACCTCACGGACACACAGCCCCTTCACCCACCAGATAGCTTTGCTTGTGACAACGTGGCTAACAGGGGAAACCAGGGGCGCACTCCTCCCTCCGTGTGACCAGTCACTCGCTCCATTCTGTGCTCACGCTATTTGAGCGTCTGTTTCTCTCTCCCGATGAGGATCTGGGTGAGGGGTGGCCTGGTCCAGAGGCAACAGCCTTGTCTGCGGGACTCCGTGGGAGCCAGAATGGCCCCCCACCCAGGAAGAAGCGTGGGACCAAGGTTGCTCTGAGCATTATCTGAACAAGGTTGGGACGTGTCTATTCCACTTGTTGGTCATTAGGGGCCAGGGCTGCTAGGGGATCAGTCTCCTTGGTAACCGGCTCCAAGAGAGAGCCGGAGCCACCGAGCCCATGGTTAAATGAGAGCCTCCCCGGTGTCATTCTGTTGCACATTATTTACAACTCGGTCGGGACGGTCTCTGATGTGGGCAAGGGGGGGAAGCTCAGTGGGTCTGGCCACGGGGAAGAGCAGGAATTCAGACAGAAGAGGGGATGCTTTTGTGGGGGGCCTCTCCTGTGACTGGGGGACATGAAGCTGCCCCCTGGCCCTCTTCCCCCATGCGACAGCCATATCTCCAGACACTGCCGGACGCCCTCTGTGCTGCCACAGAATCAAGTGCCAAACCAGACATAACGAGTGACCAAGTCTGAATAGACCAGTGGTCGGCAAACTCATCAGTCAACAGAGCCAATTATCAACAGGACAACGATTGAAATTGCTTTTGAGAGCCAAGTTTTTTCAACTTAAACTTCTTCTAACGCCACTTCTTTAAAATAGACCCACCCAGGCCTGTTGTATTTTGGGGAAGAGTCACACTCCAGGGGCCAAAGAACGTGTGTGGCTCCCGAGCCGCGGTTTGCCGACCACTGGAATAGACACACCCGTTTCAACCGAATTCGGACAGAAATGGTTTCGCTCCATCAGAGACCAGCTTGCCCTGACAAGGGACTGGTTGGAGTGACGAGATCGCTTGTCTTGTGGACAAGTCGGGGCGACAGGTCACGTGTTGGCTTTCCTTCTGCAGCGAGCTGGTCAGGCCGCAGCCTGGCTGAGATTGACAAGAATTTTGTTCACATCTTTAGGAAGCCAATTAGCACCATTCCTTCTGGGGAGCCCGGAGCCCCAAATCAGGGGCAGAAGCTCCTGGTGAGTGAAATCCAGGGAGGCTGCTGGGTGCGGTGGGCAGGGGAGGCCTGGCTGGGGTGTCCAGGTGCACAGGGAAGGCCAGTGACGGCCACAGTCCCCCAGAACTTTGTACTGACCTGCTCCGTGCACCAATGCCTGGCTGTCCAAGGAGGACTGTACCCTTGCCTGGGGCGGGGGGCCCTGCAAGGGTGCTGGCAGGCTGGCAGGATGGCTTCTAGGGGCTAGAAGAAGAGCATGTGCCCATCCTGGGTGTGCACAGACCTGGGGTGGGGTAAGCCTGCAGGGAGGTCCCAGTTGCCTGTCATGAGGCAGCCACGAGCCCTCAGTTGCTGGGTATGTGAGGGTCTCCCCAGTGTAGGCTTTCTCCTGGAGCCTCAGACCAGCTGCTCAGACCAGATTAACACGTGGCCCTTGGAGGGGGTGTTCAATGAGGACCAGGAGACACAGACTGGGGTCCCAAGGGGCACCCCCTCACCCAAGCGCACTCCTGTTCCCCACAGTTTAAATGGCCTCGTCCAGCCTCAGGATGGAGTGGGGACCATGGGGACTCTGCAGAGCACTGGGCAAAGGGGCCGATCCAAGATGGAGGGGCCCTGCTCAGAACCCTCGTCCTTCCTTCCTCTTGCCACACACGATGTAATCACATTCGAAAATGTGTTCACTGCTGATCCCTCTCCTGTCCATCCCCTCCACATCCCTCCCCCAGCTTCCTCCCCTCCTCTGTGCAGAGAGGAGTCCTCTGGACTTCATCAATGCCAACTGTGCCCCAGGGACTCTGGTCAGGGATGGCCTGCTCCCCTTCTGGAGGTGGACAAGGGGCGTGGCTCCACTACTCGCGACACTCAGCCCCTTGCCTCAGTTTGCCAACCTGTGAAATGGCAAGAACACTAGTCCGTGCTCACAGGGCTCCTGGCCCACTCACAACGGTTCATCTGGGGAAGGAACCGGGTGAACGAAGCCGCCTGCACCGGCCCTTCCACCCCCGCCCTCCCATCTTGGGTCTAAATTCAGCTTTCTGCAGCCTTAAATGAGAAACAGCCGCAGAGATCCCTGTGTGGGCGTGGAGAAGCGTCCAGACACCACGAGGACGGGATCGGACTGAGCCGCCAGCCGCTTACCTTTCGGAATTGGCGGGCATGGTGGGGTCGATGGAGACCATGGCGTCGTCCGAGGTCAGCAGGGAGATGGTTGTGTTCCTGGAAGACAGGCCAAGCCAGCGCCTTCACCTGCCGGCCCCACTGGGGCGCACCTTGGGTGGGCCTCGCGCGAGGGAGGAGCCCGGAATCCCGAGAGCACGGGAGGACCGGCGCTTCGGGCCCGGCGCCCCGATTGTGAATTAGCACCCCAAGTGCTCGGTAGACTTCAAAGTTGTTTAAAAATGGGAATTGGGGAGAGCCTCATTTACTGAGTTGGAAGATGAACTAAAACTGGGGTGAAATGGAAATGAACATTAAATCGTTTGCCTTCCTGCTTCATCCCTTTGGCAAAGGAGTTTTCAGGGAAAACGTGGAGTCCCCCTCCGACCTCTGCTCGGGTCCCCCCCCCCCCCCCCCCCCCGGGAGCGGTGCTGCCTGGACCACGTTAGGGGAGCTGTGTTTTTAAAATCTGTGCAATGGGGCGACACGCAAATCTCAGGGCTGATCTACACATGCATCTGTTTCTTAGCTCAGCGCTTAACAAGAGATGGCCCGAACCGTGGTTGGCAAACTCGTCAGTCAACGGAGCCAATTATCAACAGGACAATAAGAGCCACGTTTTTAAAACTTGAACTTCTTCTAACGCCACTTCTTCAACATAGACTTGCCCGGGCCGTGGTATTTTGTGGAAGAGCCACACTCGAGGAGCCAAAGAGCCGCATGTGGCTTGAGAGCCGCAGTTTGCCGACCACTGCCCTAGCCAGTGAGTGGGCTATTTTTGCTGTCACAAACTGCCTGCCATAGGCTGTCATCCGGCTCCGAATCCCTTTCTCTCTGCCTGTGAAACTCCCATGGTCCTGCTCGCTCACCTTCCCGGACCCGGACCCTGACTTTAAAGGCGACCGTTGTGCCAAAGCTCCCACCGATCGCGCTGTCACCGAAAAGTTACCATAGCAGCTCCACTTGCTCTAGGACACTGTTGATTTGGGGCAACAATGCTCATGGAATCCTGATGATTCTAGATGGCAGGCAACTGGTCTTTACAACTCATTTCTGACGTCACTCTTTTCCCAAATACTCATCTGTGTCGGCCCGCCTGGGATAGAGGAGGCACCTGCTGGACCGTTTGGGGATGAGGGGGCCAAAGCCAGACACAGCCACCCTCCTCCATCTTCTCCAAAAGCACATGAATAAATGAAGGGAGAAGGAAACTCCTGATGCTACTCTCTGCCTGACTCCACCCAACGGTTTCCTCTGGGCGGACACGGGGAGCCTGTGGCACCAGCGGGCAGCTGTGGTGGAAACCACCAGGGTTTCATCCACAGATCCGGAAGGGTTGGCCAGGTGGCCCTCCGCTCCTCTCCTCCCTCCCCCAGGGCGACGCCCCCTCCTTTCGGGTCCAGGTGAGCCGGAAGACAGGAGGGCGGGACACTCACCGCGGCAGGCCCGTGGCGATGCAGAAGAGGTCCATGATGTCGCTGGAGTTGCAGTACTTGCTGAAGACCACCTGCGGGGCAGAGCAAGGGGCCGTGAGGGGCGGCGGGAGCGGCAGCGGCTCTCCGCATTGGCTTCAGAGTCCTTGAGCTTCCTCTCTGGCCCCAGCCCGCAGGCTTATTTAACAAGAAACACCGTGACCTTGGGCTCTGGAATGTTACACATGACACACGTCATTCGGCGCATGTAGAGAGGGTGTGACTAATTTCACTTTTTTGCCGCCGAAGAGAGTTGTGAAAAGCAAAGCGACCGCCCACACAAACACCCCCGCAGGTGACAGGCCTCCTCGGGCCCCCTGCGTGGGGCCTGACTCACCACAGATGACCTTGGCTCAGTGAGGTCTCATTGCAGGGAGTCTCAGTGACCTCATGAGGGCCGTTATGTAAAAAAAATAATTAAAAAAATGTAAGGTCTTTAGCTTTAAAAAATATTGTCTCTCAGGACTGAGGACTGATGTGGCATGACTAAATCAGAGGAAGTCGCAGTGAGAAGAGATGTGCTGTAACCACGGTCCCCAGAGCACACACCTGGGTGCCTGGTCCCCCGGATGCGGGAGAGCGAGGTGGCATCAGCACCTTTTGTCCAAGGGGTCCCAGGTCCCTCCCTGGGCGACTTCAAGGTCACCAAGGGAGCTGACCTCCAGGCCTGACAGCACCCAATGGTGGGGACAGTCCCCACTTCCATCACAGATGTCTCCCCAACCCGGGCCCTGCTTGCTCACAGCGTGAGCTGGGCTAGGAGGGAAGCCAGCTGAGTGGGTGGTGACTTTTCGGTGCCCGGGGCACCATTTTCAGTTGAGATCCGTTTGCCTCATCCTTTATTAGGAACAGTTAGATATAAAGAGCAGGTATTTCCCCCCCATCGGAGCGCTTCTGTGACTATCACCCGGTCCTGTGTCCTGAAGGCCTGGCGGTGCCGAGACAAGGTCACTGTCAGGGATGGTGCCATTGGTCTGCACCGACCGCCCGCCAGCCGCTGTCCTGGCTCACCCTGGACCCTCGCACCGGCCTCCAGTTCTAGATCTGGTTGGGCCACAGGTCCATCTCCTCCCCTGGCACGTGGGGTTCTAGGGTTTGTTCTAGCTGAGTCCTTGCCAAGTCCCTATCCCCAGCTTCACTCCAGCCCGAGCGTCCCCACGCCGGGCCCTCCCCTCCGGCCCTCCTCCTCCGCTCCCCGTATTCCCTCTCCCTGTTCCAGGCCATCAGGACTCACTCGCAGCTGCTCCTCGAGGCCTCTGGACCCAACCCCACTGCACAAAAGTCTTGCCTTTGATCTTGTGTCAGGCCCATGTTTTCTTTTAAAATATAGATTTTATTGATTTTATTTATTTATTTTTACAGAGAGGAAGGGAGAGGAACAGAGTTAGAAACTTCGATGACAGAGAAACATGGATGAGCTGCCTCTTGCATACCCCTCCTGGGGATGTGCTCACAACCAAGGTACATGCCCTTGACCGGAATCGAACCTGGGACCCTTCAGTCTGCAGGCCGATGCTCTCTCCACTGAGCCAAACCCATCAGGGACAGGCCCATGTGTTCATGGCAGCGCATCCCCAGTGGCCCTGGCCACTCGCCCACCGGCACGGGGATATTCCTACTTTCCCATCTTGGACCTCTGCCATGCTCATTTCCATCGCTGGGCAGAAGGCCTGGGTGCTGGGAGGGTGGGTGGCAGCACCCGGCTCAGGAGTACCACCTGTTGCAGTTCTTCAAGGCAGATGTGACACCTTTATAAAGGTCCCCACCCCTGGCTCACAGGCGCAGACCCCACACGGCCCCTCGGTGCTCACGGGGTGGGGGCACTCTCGAGGTTCTCTCCCGTCTCATTGGCAAGGCAGCTTCCAACGGCGGCTTCTGAGCACTTGACTAGCGGAGTCATGTCAATGACAGCACCTCAAAAGGCGAGAGGGTCGCTGATGGGATTGCAGCTCTTAAGACAGGGGGTCTCCCTGACCTTGCCTAGACCACCCACCCCACCAACGGGACTTCCCATGTAGCAGTGGGGTGATGTGGGGTCCTGGCTGCTCCCATGGCCCTCGATGCTCCCTGGCCTCTTAGGTCTGATACGTGAGCAAGCTCCTCAGCTTCTCTGAGCTTCAATTCCATCTTCTGTGAAATGAGTAACCGTTTCATGGTCACCGGGTTTTGTTTCCTCAGACACACGCTGAAGGCCCTGCGGTCAGCTAGAGCAGGGGCCGGCAAACTCATTAGTCACCAGAGCCAAACAGCAACAGGACGATTGAAGTGTCTTTGGAGAGCCGAAAACCGACTTCTGCGCGCGGGCCACGAAGTTTCAATCGCGCTGTACATGCACCCTCGCACATGGTGTTTTGTGGAAGAGCCACACCCAAGGGCCAAAGAGCTGCCTGTGGCTCTCGAGCCACAGTTTGCTGACCGCTGAGCTAGAGTCCAGTTTGTGGCTTCCTTGCAAGACCGACCGCCTCAGAGCCGCCCAGGACAGGACTGAGGGAACCGTTGTCAGACGGCCTCACAGACGCTGTTCATTCCGCTCCTGTGGCCGACTGGGATTTCAGTTCACAGACAGACAACTGGAGGGGACGGCTCCCCCGGACCCAGAGGAAGCAGATGGACAGACACGGCGCTGTGCTTCTCGGCTGCGCTGCAGATGTTTTAACGTCTCATTTTCTGGATGGATAGGGAAGTGCTTTCTCTTCCGAAGCTACATGGAACTCTTTTTAAAAAATTATATATATATATATTATATATATCTTATTGATTTTTCACAGAGAGGAAGGGAGAGGGATAGAAAGTCAGAAACATCGATGAGAAAGAAACATCCATCAGCTGCCTCTTGCACACCTCCTCCTGGGGATGTGCCCACAACCAAGGTACATGCCCTTGACCAAAATCGAACCCAGGATCTTTCAGTGCGCAAGCGACGCTCTATGCACTGAGCCAAACGGCTTTCAGCCCCTACATGGAACTCTCAGCCTAGCAGCTTCTTTGGTAAAGTGAAAGGGAACATTTTAAATGGAACATTTTAAAGTGCTATATGGGTTTCACTGTCAGCCCTCCCTAATTCAGAAACCTTCGTAAGTTTTTGCTCCTCCTGGCCATGCTGTTATCTGCAAAGTCTCCAGGAGAGCCGCTCTCCTTTTCCCCAGGATGTAGTGGGGGAAATCGGGATTGCTCATTTATATACTCAGGCGTGACCCGAGCCTTGTAAGGAGCTGAGTGTGACCCCCAGGAACAGGTGCTTGTGGGGCTGACCTGGCCCCTGGCCCTCGGGCTCCTGCCTTCCAGGTGCGAGGAGACCTCAATACTGGCGGCACAGGGGCCTTGGGATATGGTGGGGAGCTCCACAAGAAAAGAGTTCCCCCCCATTTGTAAGAGAGTTTTGTGCGCTGGCCTTCTTAGCCTCGGGGCAGCAAATAATGGAAGCGCTGACAAGCCCAATTATGAAGTCTTCCAGCAAAGCAAACACAGGAAGCCCAGCTGGCAGGCTGGCCCTCTGGCCCTTACAGAGCAGCCAGACCCCGCGAGGCCAGCCTTCTTCTGCGACCCAAAATAAATAATCTTGATTTCAGGCCACTTCTGCCAACCGGTTGGGAAGTCTGGAGCAGGAACAAGAGTCCAGGGGGCATCTCCAGCGGTAAACCGCGCTGCGTCCATGGACAACTACATCTCAATATGCTGCCTGTGAATGCGTGGGGCTTTGGCCTTGGCTGGTTGCTCAGTGGTTAGAGACTCGGCCTTCAGACCATACCTCAGTTGCCGGTTCGATCCCTGGTCCCGGTTGAGGCGCATGTGGGAGGTAACCAGTCCACGTTTCCCTCTCTCTCTCTCTCTCTCTTTCTCCCCTCCTCCTCCTCCTCCTCCTCTTTCCCTAAGATCAATGGAAAAAATATCCTCGGGTCAGGATTAAAAAAAATAAAAATCCTGATTTTTATTTGATTTCTCTTTTTGAACATCTTACCAGTTCCCTTGTTCAACTAATGCAATTTGCCGTTCTGTTGACTAATGAGTTTGCAGACCACTGGGATAGGGGCTTAATCACAAGGAACAACAACAGCCTGTCGTTATTGGAATTGAGAGTCTAGGTCAGTGGTGGGCAAACTCATTGGTCAACAGAGTGGCAAACCGTGGCTCGCGAGCCGCAGTTTGCCGACCACTGAACTAATGCATCAGGTCAAAATCTTTGATGCGTCTCCTATTACGTCTGTGTGAGAGTGGTACCCTCGCCTTACTCAGTGAGTGAATGAGCCTTCAGCAGGGCCGGGCAGGGGAGAGGCTGGGTGAGGCAGCAGGTG
This sequence comes from Antrozous pallidus, assembly GCA_027563665.1. Classification (NCBI taxonomy): domain Eukaryota; kingdom Metazoa; phylum Chordata; class Mammalia; order Chiroptera; family Vespertilionidae; genus Antrozous; species Antrozous pallidus. The sequence continues at coordinate 7,433,020 of CM050514.1, read as the reverse complement.
CCCTATGTCTGCTGTGCTGTCTCTCCAGGTGCCAGAGGAGCTCAGCCCACAGCAGGGGTTGCTGTGGGAAACCAGCCCCAAGGCACACGTGCTTGGGCGTCCTGGGAGGACACCCCTCCCTCCACCCCCGGGGCAGCCTTGTCAGAGGGCACAAGGCTTTTCACAGGTTGCATCATTTTGTAAATCCTTCATCCTTCATTCAGAAACAAAGAGCACCAACAAAAAAGGGTTGTTTTTTAAAAAAATGAAATTTTAAAATAGGATACGAAGGCAATAAGATGAACGAAAAAGCCCAAACCGGTTTGGCTCAGTGGATGGAGCGTCAGCCTGTGGACTGAGGGGTCCTGGGTTCGATTCCGGTCAAGGGCATGTGCCTTGGCTGCAGGGACATCCCCAGTGGGGGGTGTGCAGGAGGCAGCTGATTGATGTTTCTCTCTCATCGATGTTTCTAACTTTCTATCCCTCTCCCTTCCTCTCTGTAAAAAAAAAAAAAATCAATAATAAAAAAAAAAGATGAACGGAAAAAATAAAGATTTTTGTACTGCTGTCCAACTTGAGGCAAATCGGGGCTAACATTCATGAACGAGCAGGGCAGGTCACCCCAAACTCTTCTGTGGGTTGATGGCAGCCCGTGATATTAAAACAAGACCAGGGAGGCGAACGAGAAGGCAGAGGTCTCTTGTCCCCGGATATCGGTCCTCCCTCGGATTAAGCTGGGCCTTAAATGTCAGAGGAACTTCAGTGTCTGGAAGCCTCACTCTGCCTGCATCACAGAGTGACTGTCACTCACCGAGCGGGAGGCACAGGCCAGCCCCGGTGCTGAGGGGTCTGCACACGGAAAGAGATTTTCGAGGCTCCCACAGGCCCCGCCAATGAGTGGCCGTCGGGACCCCAGGCCACCGCTGTTCACCGCTCATACCTGAACACGACACCAGGTCTTTGTCTTTTTAAAAAAACGCACTATATTTTATTGATTTTTTACAGAGAGAAAGGGAGAGGGAGAGAGAGTTAGAAACATCGATGAGAGAGAAACATCGATCAGCTGCCTCCTGCACACTCCCTACTGGGGATGTGCCCACACCCAAGGTCCATGCCCTTGACCGGAATCGAACCTGGGACCCTTGAGTCCGCAGACCGATGCTCTACCCACTGAGCCACACCGGGTAGGGCCCAGGTCTTTGTCTCTTGACGTCTACACTGAAACCAGCCGCCGAGCAGTGGTGCTGCGGCAGGAGCCGTGGGTCCAGTGCTTGTCCCCAGTTTCTCCTGCTTCACCCTACCCCGACCCATCGGCAAGACCAGAACCACTTGTAGCCTCAGTTTGCCATTCTGTAAATGGGGCCAATCCTATCAGCTCTGCCCGCCTCTCAGGCCCGTGATGAGAAACATGTGAGGGAACGTGTTTGAAAGGAATCACTCGGAACGGCTGCGGCTTGAACACGATGCCATACCAGCCCAGGTGCCCGTGCATCGCCTGGTGCCTGCTGGCTCCAATGCCCGGCTCAGGACTCAGGTCATCAGGGGGTCTCTGAATTGCCAGATGCATCCAGAACATCTGGCCACGTTCTGTTTGGGACCCAACTTTATTTGAGCAGGAATTCAACCTGCAGAATCTCCAGAACGTGAGGAAGGGACGTGTAATCCACCCCTGCGTGTCCTGGCGGGGTGGGTAGGGGAGGGCTGCCTTTGACTTGGGAGAGTCAGGATCGGACGCTGGGAGCTTCCACCCGAGCTACACGCTCATGACCGGATGGATGGTCCTCCGCTTGGTTGGGACTGATCAACAGCCAATCAGGACACGGAAGGAGGGAAGTGTCAGGGGAGCACACACAGGTTGTTGGCGGGACTTTCTGGCCCAGCTCAGGATCGGGACTGAGCCATCGGTGTTGGCACCGCCCAGAAGGTGGGGCCTAGTGCTCTGGTGAGGACTGTGCTGTTGGCTGGGTGGGCACCCTTCCGACGGGTAGGGACTTAGGGGTGAGGCCCAGGGCAGCGGTTGGAAACTGTGGCTCTTTGGCCCCTTGAGTAAGACTCTTCCACAAAATGCCACGTGCGGGCGCGCATGTACAGTGCGATTGAAACTTCGTGGCCCATGAGCAGAAGTTGGTTTTCGGCTCTCCAAAGAAATGTCAATCGTTGTACTGTGGATGTTTGGCTCTGTTGACCAAGGAGTTTGCCGACCACTGGCCCAGGGGACTGCAGTGGCCAGCCCATTACCATCACAGCATGGGGGAACCCCGACCCAAAGGCTGTCCAGCACACTCACTGCAGCCCCAGGCAGGCAGTCCTGGCTCCTGGTGACCCTGCCCCACCCCAATGACCAATGACTGGCCATTAGCCCATCTCCTTTCCCCATCAGAACGTTTGCTCAGTAATCTGGAGCTGGTAGCAACTGGGGTGAGTACATGGGGAGTCTGTCCTCAGCTGACTACAAGAGCAACCCGATGAATAAGGAGGAGCAGTCCCTGAAGAAGGGACCCGAGGGAGGCGCCCATCACAGCGGGCAGAGAGAGGGAAGCAGAGAGCCCGGTCCCCGGCTTCCTGGCACCCTGGATCCTGGGGCTCTTTCTGGGGACCTGCAAGGTCCTTACAGAAGCTCTCGGTGAGCTCTGTCCCCGCATCCATCGACCCCCACCCCTCCACAAACCCAGGCCTCTAAAACCGGCGTGAGAACAAGTCTGTTTCTTGGTATCCAAACGCCTTGACCAATACACGGCGGAAAACAGGGCTGGTGACTGCGGAGCAGACAGATGGCCAGAGGGCTGCCCGACCGGCCAGGTGGCCCCAAATCGCCAGGTGGCCTCTGGGTTAAAGGGACAGGAGGAGCTGTTTCTAAAAGCCGGAGTGGCTGCCTCTCGATTCTGAGGCCACAGGCCTCTTCCTGGGACATGACTCTATTGATAAGCACCAGAGCCCTGTGCACCCCTTCCCCCCTCGGCCACCCCACTCAGGGGCTCACTAGGGGGAGCACCGGGAGGCAGGAGGGGATGTGCCGGCAGACGGCCTGTCGGGTCTCGGTCATCACGTCGGCCCGTTCTGAGGTGAGGTGTGCAGATCTGATCAGCCGAGCCGGGGCCCCTGGGGAACTCGGCACCAGCAGGTGGAGCCGTCTTTCAGGGAGGGGTGCAAGGGGGTCTCGAAGGGAGAGGACACGGAGTCAACAGGGAGCCTGTGGAAGGTTCTGGAGTGGAAACGGGGTTCCGATGATGTGAGAGCTGGACAGGAGCTAGGACACAGGCCATGCCAGCAGTGACGTGGGGACGGCAGGGAGGGGGTCCAGGTTTTAGCGAGACCAACAGAGGCTTCACCCACTGACTGGGGCACCCCGCCTTGCCAGAGGTTCTTTCATCACTGAGGGCAGGGGGTCTGGCATCGGGCCTCCTCACCCTTAGCCTGTGGGGAGGAGCCAGGGCTCATTCTGGGCACCTCCCGATTCGGGCTGGCCCTCCCGCCCTGGACCTCTCCCGGCGTGCCACGTGGTTTTGGTGAATGTGTAAGGTGTTGTAGTAAAGTCCCCTTTTCCAGTTTGGGGGGACCCATCCAGCGAGACCCCTCTGGTGACCAACCTTTAATTCAGCAGCAGATTCCAGCCCAGGGAAGCTGCCCAGCTGGGGTGCACACAGGCGTGACCATGCCCAGACCCCCTTCCCCCCGGCATCGGGAGGGAAGGGAGGTGTGCACCCCCCAAGGGCCTCCCTGACCGTGGAGCGTGGCAGCCCCAGCACCTGCTTGCGCGCCCACCCGGCCCTGACCACAGATGGCCGCGGCTGCCACACCATCTGCCGCCAGACGGGGAGGCCGCGCTTGTCTGTGTGCCCAGAGCCGGGCGGGGCGGCCAGCAGGTGCTGTGTTCCCTTCCCGCCAGGCCCCAGGTCTGGGGTTCGGAGCGTGCCCTTCCGGACGTACGTGCCCTTACGTGAGTGATTTAAATTCACGTATGAACTCAACCTCGTGGAAACGTTTGGAAAGAAAGCTTTGTAGGAAAAGCCGGGCCTCATGTCTACCATCCGCTCCCTGGTTCTTCCTGCCTCTGTCTTTTGGGGGTGCTTTAGGAGCGAGGGGCTTGCACAGTGCAGAGCTGGGCCTCTGTGGTGCCCGGCACACAGGGGAGCCTGGCAGCCTGCGGGGCTCCTGCCGGGCAGGAAGGCTCGGGAAAGCATGGAAAACGATTGCATTGTCCCTGCCCCATTTACCTCATCATTCCCGATCTACTCAGCCCACACACTGCTATTCCTTCTGCGCAAGGAGATGCCACAGGAGGGTGATGGCACCAGGGAGGGGCTGGGCAGCGAGGAGGGGCAGCCTCGCCCTCCTCCCAGCATCACCCTGGCACCCGGTCCAGTCTCCCATTTCTGTGTGAACAGAAATCCCTGGCAGCTGCTGAAAACGCCCTGGTTGGTTGTCCGTTCTGGTTTGGATTGGCGCGAACTCAGCCACCACCAGAAATGGCGGGTTTCTCCCACGGATAATTGTGGGGCCGCGTTATGAAATGCTCCCGCCCTGGGGGGAATAAGACAACAACCCCACCGCAACTGGGTTTGGGGTGAGCTTTGCAGGCTGGGCAAGCCAGGGGCTGCCATGACCACAGGAGGGAAGTTCACGTTTGTGGGGCTGGGCGGGGTGGAGGCTGGAGGAACCGGGGTCCCGGGATCCCTGCTGTGAAGCCAGATCTGTGCGTTTGCACCCCGGCGACGACCTCACCAAGCTGGGAAGGCGCTGGTGCCCTTTCAAAACCCCAGAGAACATCCATGGGGCCTTCCAAAGCCATGGGAAACGGGGTCAGGGAAGCCACGCTTCGGGGCTGGTTACTGCAGAACATGCCCTGACGCTCACTGTCCCGCTGGGACTGCCGCCGCCTGCAAAACTGCCTCAGCGACCATTTCCACGGCGCGCCTTTGAAGTTGGAGTGAGCACTCTAGAGCACAATTTTCCACCTTAGAATTCTTCCCGTCTCTCCCCCAGGGGTTTAAACAGCTACAGGTGGAGGCGAGATCTGGGTCCTAAAGGAGCAGGGAAGATGGGGAGGGGAGGGGGGAAACGGAGGGGGGAGGACGGGGGGGGGCTTCATATGAGTGCTTGAGCTCCGTCTTCCTTCCTCCATCAATCACAACTGGCACCTCTGCCAGCCACGCTCCCTGCTGGCCCCTCCTCAGTCTCTTCACATTGGCTGTTGATCTCGCTGCCCCCCAACCCCTGCAGCACCTTAAATCTCAGCCTAACACTTCGTCACAGTTTTATTTCCTCTCATAACTTGATAACGACGTTGACTCATGATCAGTGTGACACAGAAACCTCCACTCAACCCAAATAAGATTGCTGACGTCTAGAAATAGCCGCACCGGCCTCCAAGAAATGGAGTTATTTAATCAAACTGGCCCTCGTGAAAAAGGGGCGAATCGCTAAAATCTGGAGGACACCCAGACGTCCTTCCACGGGTGAACGTTACGGCGTGGTCTGTGCACGCCCTGCAACGCTGCCCAGCAACGGGAGCCAGTCACCGACCCGCGCGACCGCCACCTGGGTCTCAAGAGGTTTAAGCTGAGGGAACAGTAGCCACTCCCGGAGGGTTGCACGTTGTAGGATTCCAGGTACATGGCACTCTAGAAACAACAGTCCTATCTAATAAAAGAGTAATATACAAATGGACCGTGCCTTCGCCACACCCACAAGCCACGCCCACAAGCCAATCAGAGCGAACTGCAAATTAACCCAACCAAGATGGCGGTTAATCTGCACATCTGCACACAGAAGACGGTGTAGAAGGAAGCCAAGCACAGTGGAAGGGAGCAGAGCTGCGGAGAAGTAAGCAAGCGGGGCCGGGGGAGAAGGGAGGGAGCGAGGCAGAGGAGACAGGAGGGAGGCAGCAGAGACGGGAGCGAGGCAGCAGAAATGGGAGACAGTGAGGTAGTGGAGAAGGGAAGGAGGCAGCAGAGAAGGGAGGGAGCTTTGCTCAGGCTGCAGGAAGATCTATTCTTGCAGGAATCTTCCTGCACTGGGTCTCTAGTGTTATAGAAATGAGGAACACCATGATGATCCGAGGGAAGTGGGGGCGAGGGCGGCTGCGTGGGGAAGGGGCTGGCTGTGGTTGAAGAGCTCTGAACCCTGCCCGTGATGGGAGATGGGAGAACCCACACGTGGGACAGCCTGGTAGAGGACTGAACACACGGGGAAGTGAGGGTGACAGGTGGGTGTCTCACTGTCAGAGTCCTGGGGGGGACACTGTACTGTGATTCTGTGAGACGTCACCCCCTGGGGAAGCTGAGGGAAGGGCGCACGGAGCTCTCCATAGCCTTCCTTACAACGGCACGCAGACCTGCAGTTCGCCCCGAGAGCCTGTTTGAACTCAGGGGATGGCCGGACGCTGTCGGGGGCCGGCAAGGGGACGCCCCCAGAGGAACAGGCCTTCACAGCGCCCTGGGGGAAAGTGGTTTGGCAACACTTTGTCCCTTTGACCCAGGAGCCCATTTCTAGGAACTGCTCTTAAGGAAGTAATAACAGCAAAGTGATAAGAGTTCATTAAGTGTCAGGCACCGTTCTGGGTGCTTTTTGTGAATCCGAGAATCTTCAGGGCGAGCCGGTCACCCCCCAGGTTTACTCCCAAACCAGGGCCCTGTGATGCCCTCAGCGAGGGCTGTTCCTCTTGTCCTCTTCTTTCCATGGCATTAAGCTAAGCATCTCCTACAGGATCACATGTTAGTCAGTCTCCGTCACGGCACATGACACAGGCACTGGAATCAGGTTTTTGAAGACTGCTTAATGCTATCTTGGAAATGCTGCTGACGGGAGGCTGAGCGAAAAGGATCGGGATAAAAAATCAGGCGAAAGAAAGACGTGCTGTTAAGTGGCCCTGTTCTCCACCGTTTTCGTTTGGTTCTGCAGACGCTGCCTGGTCTCGTCAGCCTCCGGCCCGCTCTCTCCTTGAGACCGAGCACCAGGCCTTCAATTAAATTGCAGAGTTCTGATGGAGAGTTATTTGAGGTTGATGTTGAAGTTGCCAAGCAATCTGTGACTATCAAGACCGTGTAAAGAGGATTTGGGAATGGATGATGAAGGCGATGATGAAGGTAGTTCCTCTACCACATGGTAATGCAGCAATATTAAAAAAGGTCGTTCCGTGGCGCACCCACCACAGGGAGACCCCCCTCCTCCTGAGGATGATGAGAACAAAGAAAAGCGAACAGACGATGTTCCTGTTTGGGACCAAGAATTCCTCAGAGCTGACCAAGGAACACTATTTGAACTAATTCTGGCTGCAAACTATTTAGACATCAAAGGTTTGCTTGATGTCACAAGCAGACTGTTGCCAATATGATCCAGGGGAAAACCCCTGAAGAGATTCGCAAGCCTGACAACATGAAAAATGACCTCACTGAAGAGGAGGGAGCCCAGGTCCGCAGAGAGAGCCAGTGGTGTGAAGAGAAGTGAAAGTTGTGCCTGACACCGGAACACTGTAAGGACTGTTCCAGATACCAGGTGCACTGCTCCGTTTATAAATGTTGATATTAGGCAAACAGTAGACCAATCCAGCAGCAAATCAATTGTATTAGAATATTGCCTTCATTGCATGTGGCGTTTGGGTGCAGATTCCAAACCTGTGGCTGAGTTTCTTCTAGTGTGATCAAAAGTATCTTTTTTTCCTTGCTCTGAAGAAAACTGAATTGTGGGTTCTCTGTAGAAAGCGGCATTTTGGGCTTTCCCTCTTTTTTGCAAAGCGATTTCTGCCGAGTTTATTGTTAACTTGAGTTTCGTGACTTTTTAAAAGTCGGCGTTGTAAATAAAACAACTTGCAAAAGTTTTCTGAAATAGAAAAAAAACCCCAGACAGACGCACACATGTGCACACACTCGCAGGAGAAACACCGTGGGAGGGGTCCTGAGACGTTAGCCGTCTCCTCGGTGCAGTGTGAGGATGGGTATTTCATTTTCCTCTTACACTGCTCTGCATTTAGGGCTGTTTTTTGGGGTTTGGTTTTGTTAATCTTCACCCGAGGACATTCTCCCATCGGACTTTAGGGAGAGGGGAAGAGAGAGGGAAAGACAGGGACACATCGAGGTGAGAGAAACGCATCGATTGGTTGCCTCCGAACAGGGCCAGAGCCCCAGGAGATGGCAACCCAGGTCCGTGCCCTTGACCGGGATGGAACCTGGGACCCTTTGGTCCACAGGCCGACGCTCTATCCACTGAGCCGCACCGGCTGGGTCCACGCAGGGCCTTTGTAACCAGGAGAGAGTTATCTCGTTCTGGCAGCGGAGCTTAGGGACTGATAATGGGCTTCCCAACGCCCCCTCCTGATAGCCGCTGCGCCGCGTTATATAAAACTCCCCCGAGAGAAAACGCTCTTTACCGTGTTTCTTTGGACAGGATACTCCTTGGCGTTAAGCCAAGAGGCTGAGCAAAGTAAACCACAGTGAACCAGGGGACAAACACCAGAATGTAAAGGGCATTCAGCCAGGAGTTTGGGGAGGCGGGGTGTGAGAGGGAGGCACGGACAGAATGAGTGGGGCGGGGCAATGTGGGCCTGGATGGGGGCAGAGCACCAGGCTGACAGCAAAGACAGAGCCAGGCGCCTCCTGGGATGGAACAGGGAGAAGGCTCCCTGGCTCTGTGCTGCTGGCCACAGGTGGGCAGGCCGACCAACGGAACCAGAGCAAGGGAACCTGAGGACACGCAGAGGGAGAAGGGGGTGGGGAGATAATATCCACCCCGCCCCCCCATCCCCACAGCCACCCTGGGTCCTGAGCTTCAGCAGCAGCTGGACCTACCTCCCCATAGAGGTAAAGGGTCTTATTCAAGAATTTCTAAAGTTCAGACCTTGTCCGCATGGCCCTCAGATCCATGTGTTTTTAAGACGGTCAGTGGCTGCTCTGATGACCAGCAGGGAGTGCAGGCCCGGGCCTCCTTCCGAGGGGGTGGTAGGGAGCCTGGGCAGGCTCCACGCAGGAGGTGAGTCGAGTCTGGCTCTGGTGGGGGAGCCATGCCCCAGACCTCCACAGTGGGTGTTCTGGTTGACCAGTGCTGCCCCTGGGCACAGGGTGTGGGGGTGCTGGGGACAGTGGGTTCGGACTTCCTTTAAGGAGGTCTACTTACACTCCTGGAGACAGTAATGACAAACAAACAGGCTCTCGGCTGTAACGGCCTAAGTATCCATGCACCGGAGGAGGGACACGGTATTTTGGGGTCAGGTCCCCCAGGAGGCACAACTGCGGTCCTGAGACCCGACTGTCTCATAGACGCCTGCTGGCTGGTGAGCCGCACTGCCCGGGCACCCAAGTCTGGACATGTCCGCCTCAGGCAGCGTTTGGGGGGGCCAGTAAAACGAACCGCTGCTGAGGCCAACGTGAGCCCAGCTGCCATCCTGAACCCACACCCCCACACAAGGACCCTCTGTGCTCCCATTCATTCTCTCGTGGGTGCTCTAGATTTGACTCTGTAGACTGAATGGGCACTGAGATGTCACCGTTCACACACGTGTCACATATTAGAATCTCCTGTGAAACTGTCTGAGAAGGAAACAGTTCAGTTGCTAAAGCTGCTCAAATCGCTGCACTGGCTCTGGGCGTGAGGGCAGAGTGGGGCCAGCCATGAGGACGGTCAGCAGAGGGACCTCGGTCCGTGGCTGCTCTTAGCTGGCTCTGTGCTGGGTGGGCCCTGGGCTGGCCACAGCGAGGGCCATTCCCGCTGTCACCCTGGCCGGAGGGACGGCCCAGGCTTGGTGTCATCATCGTCCCATCACAGAGGAGGACGCTGAGCCACGGAGAGAGAAGAAGCTGGCCTGGCCTCGTCCCCGGGGCCCAGGTGCACACTCGGGCCCACCTGGCTCCACCCCATGAAGTCAGAGCGTCAGCGCAGTCTGCGTGGGAGGAAGCGGTGGTCGCTGGCCTCTCTGCCCCATCCCTGTCCCTGTCCCTGAATGGTGTGTGCATTCTGTCTGCCTTGTTCTCCAATGATGGCCAACTTCAGCCACACACCTGGAGTGGCTATTGATTTAGATCCTCCTCCCCAGGAAAACAAACCCATTCAAATTCCCTTTGTCTATCAGACTGTGATCACTTTTTACAGCTTTTATAACCAACTAGGGGCCCGGTGCATGAAATTCATGCACTGGGGATGGGTGGTCCCTCAACCCAATCTGCCCCTCTCACATACTGAGAGCCCTCAGGAGATGTCCAGCTGATGGCTCACCCCCAGCCTGCCCAAGGCCTAAAGCCTCTGGTGATGCTTTAGGCCTTGGGCACCCAGCCATCGCCTTGCTCAGCTCAGCCCCAGCTGCCTGCAACCACCCGGCTCTGGGGGCCGGGCGCTCCCTGCTGCAGCCACCACCACCACCGCTGCTGCTACTGCCGCCACTTCCCCTCACAGCACCCGGGAGCTGGGTGCTCGCTGCCACTGCTGTTTCATCTCCACCCGGGGGCCCGGTGCTCCCCGGCGCTCATGCCACTTGGCCCCGCCCCCGCTCCTGATTGGCTGGTAGCATAGCTGATCAGGAGCGAAGGCACAGTCACATTTGCAGGTTTCTCTTTTATTAGATAGGATTACACTTTCATACAAGCTTCTGCCCTCGGAGCAAACCAGTCTGGCTCCGGGACCTCACGCTCCAGCTCTGGGAGCTAGAACCCAGCCTGCACAGCCCATGGGACAGCCAAACTCCAACCCGATGTGCACCCGCCACGCTCCTCCCTCTGGGGGAACACACAGGGACATCCCATCGCCTTTTCAGCACGTGAGCAATCCAAATGTTTCATATACCAAACAAGCAAGCTAAAAAGAGACCGAGTCCAAAACCTCACATTTTATTCCTCAATAAATAAATACATGTTCACGGAAAAGAGGCTGCCTGGTCTATCTATGCATCTCTCCTTCCCTCCATCCATCCGCGGGTACCTGCAATTCATCTCTCATTATGTTGTAAAGCTGTTCATTTCATGATGCCCCTTATTTTCAGAACACTCAACAATAACATCACCATCAGAATGGATGGCAGTTAACCAGCAGGCAGGCAATTGCTGCTTTTTGTTTGCTAAAATAAAATCCCTATTAGGCCTTATTTCCCTTTCCAATTTAGCAGGTAGGCTTCTGGTCATCGCATTTGAAGGGAATATAAAACAGTAACGGAAACTAACATTCATTACCATGAGCAGATACATGACATCCAGTCTCTTGAAAAGGAATTTTGCATAATGGCGGTGTTCACACAGGTACGAAAACAGATGTGGCTCGAGAAAGCCTCCCTCCCCACGCCCGTTTCAACAGATGTCAACACGAGACCCACCCTGCTCCGCCTGCACTCCGACTTCTCCCTGCTGGGGTGATTTTGAAGCTCATTCTGGACACCACAGTCTATCATCGGCACATATTTCAGCGTGGGTCTTCAGAGTAGAACATCTCTTTCAGTTTAAGATGGCCACAGTGAGATTACCACATGGGAAGAAATTAGTAATTTCCCTTATCTTCTCAGGTTGTCATATACATACATGGGGTACCCCCAAAATGTATGCACACTTTAATAGCTGAGAGCTCAATTTTAAAAATGAAATGTATTTTAATAAACACTGCCCTTATAATTATTCTAAGTGTGTATATACATTTTTTGACACACACACACACACACACACACACACACACACACACACACTAGAGGCCCAATGCACAAAATTCCTGCATGGGAAAGGGGCGGGGGGGGGTGTCCCTCAGCCCAGCCTGCACCCTCTCCAATCTGGGACCCCTCGAGGGATGTCTGACTGGCCGTTTAGGCCCGATCCTAATGGGCAGTTGGACATCCTTCTCACAATCCAGGACTGCTGGTTCCAAACTGCTCACCTGCCTACCTCTCTGATTGCCCCTAACTGCTTCTGCCTGCCAGCCTGATCACCCCCTAACCACTCCCCTACCAGACTGATTGATGCCTAATTCCTTCCTTGCCAGCCTGTTTGCCCCCAAATTCCCTCCTCTGCCAGCCTGGTCACCCCTAACTGCCCTCCCCTGCAGGCTTGATCGCCCCCAACTGACCTCCCTTGCAGGCCTAGTCCCTCCCAACTGCCCTCCCCTGCTGGTCTGATGGCCCACAACTGCCCTGCCTTGCAGACCTGGAACCTCCCACTGTCCTCCCCTGCTGGCCATCTTGTGGTGGCCATCTTGTGTCCACATGAGGCAGGATCTTTGACCACATGGGGGCAGCCCTCTTGTGTGTTGGAGTGATGGTCAATCTGTAAATTACCTTTTATTAGATAGGATGCATGAATGGGGGCCAGCTGGTTTGCCCTGAAGGGTGTCCTGGATCAGGGTGGGGATTCCCTTGGGGTGTGGGGTGGCCTGGGTGAGGGGCCTATGGTGGTTTGCAGGCTGGCCACGACCCCCAGTGGCCCAAGTGGAGGCCCTAGAATCTGGGATTTATTTATCTTCTACTATTGAAACTTTGTAGCCTGGAGTGGAGCCAAGCCTTCTGCTTGCTCTGTGGAAACAGCCACTTCTGTTTGAAACTTTATAGCCTAGAGTGAAGGCCTATGCTAGGGCTGCAGAAGTTTGGCTTCCTCCATCACCCAGGCAACCCTAGTCTCTTATCTCTCCAGCTCCATGGCTGCTGTCATTTCTGTTGGGATTATGTATCTTCTATAGTTGAAACTTTGTAGCATTGAGTGGAGGCCTAGGCCGGCAAGGGCAGGCAGGGAAACACAAGCCTCTTTCCTGCTCTCAGTGGTGGCAGCCATCTTGGTTGGGGTTTATTTGCATAACTTGCTCCTGATTGGCTGGTGGGTGTGGTTGTGGCTTGGTAGGAGGTATGGTCAATTTGCATATTACTCTTTTTATTAGATGGGATATCTCCAAAAATCTAAATACTCTTTAAGGCACCAAAACCGGTTTGGCTCAGTGGGTAGAGCGTCGGCCTGCGGACTGAAAGGTCCTCAGTTTGATTCTGGTCAAGGGCATGTACCTTGGCTGCGGGCACATCCCCAGGAGTGGGTGTGCAAGAGGCAGCTGATCGATGTTTCTCTGTTTCTCTCTCATTGATATTTCTGACTTTCTAACCCTCTCCCTTCCTCTCTGTAAAAATCAATAAAAAATATATTAAATAAATAAATAAATAAATACTCTTTAAGGCATGTTGTAGGGATCAGAAGTAATATATGTTCTTTAATAAACAGTGGCAAGGAATGTAAAGGGGCCAACACATATGGATAGAAAGAGACTTAAGACAGCAAGCCAATGTAGTGTGTGTTCAACAAGAGCGTGTGTGTGTGTGTGTGTGTGTGTGTGTGTGTATCATACAGTTCCTTTTCTTTTCTTGCCTCTGTTTGTTGAAGAACACATATTATCTTTGAACCTTATAGTATGCCTTAAAGGAAGGTATTATTATTCCCATTTTGCAGATATGAAGGCTGAGAGAGTTCAGGAACCTTCCCACAATCACACACAAGAGAGTGGAAATGGAAAGGAAGGTGTCTGCAGCGGGGGGGGGCGGTCAGCACTGTCTTTGTAGAGCGTGGACGGCCGTGATGGGAGGGAAAAGAAGTCCGAGCAGCCGCTGACCTGGATGGTGGGTCCGGAGCCGGGCCTCGAAGGCCTGACTGGCTCTTTCTCGAACAGTGTGGCTCTCCATGAATCTCTTCACCTCTCTGAGCATCAGGTTTTCATCTTCAAAGTGGGGATAAGGCCAGTTCTACCTGCTTCAAGCTGCTGTGAGCTCCCACGGGGCAGTTTCTGCCTGGAGCCCGAGATGCTTGAGTGACCTCGCATCCCATGGGCAGGCTCCTTTCTCTGGGGAGAGGCACGGCCAGCCTCCTGGCTCAGCTCCAGCTCTGCCTCTCACCGACCCCAGATTGTGGGCAAACTCCTTACCCTCTTCATTCCATACTGCCCTAAACTGCAGCATAGAGAAGATACCAGTGGCCTCTATAAAATACTTACAAAGCTATCTGGTATGTGGTGAGCACCATACGAATGCCTGATAGAAGGACACTATCCCCATTTTATAGATGTGTAAACTGAGGCTCAAGATCATACAACTAGCATGTAGCACTGATGGATGCAAACCCTCGTTTGCTGATTTCAGGGCGGCTGGATAAGCAACCAAGGTGGTGGTGATGGGGTTAGGTTTTGAGGTTCATGTTCTGAAGCATACCATTGCCTCGCGAGATTCATGTCTTTGTCATGTACCTTCTCTGGGGTCCAGCACCTAGGAGGGCCTCAATAAATGTCTGTTAGGTGAAAGGAGAAGAGAGGCACGTTTGCTTAACATGAGTTAATTTAATCAAAATGTATAGCAAGCCTAACCGGTTTGGCTCAGTGGATAGAGCATAGGCCTGCGGACTCAAGGGTCCCAGGTTCGATTCTGGTCAAGGGCATGTACCTTGGTTGCAGGCACATCCCCAGTGGGGAATATGCAGGAGGCAGATGGTTGATGGTTCTCTCTCATTAATGTTTCTGACTCTCTCTCCCTCTTTCTTCCACTCTGTAAAAGAAATCAATAAAATATATTAAAAAAAAACCCCAAAACAAAATGTACTGCAAAATCTGGTGGGAGAAGAGAGCTATCTAAGATCCTGCTTGTAACACGCAGCCAGGGGAGGCAGCGATGTCAAAACCCCACAAGAAATTAAAAGTGGATATGACAGATGCTGTGAAAGAGGGCGGGCCCTGAGGGGTGAGGAGGCCCCAAGAGAGGGTGGCACAAGCAGGAGGAGAAGGGAAGATAGGGTCTCCTCACTCCTCCCCCCACCACTCCAGACCAACGGTCCTGCCGGGGTAGGGTGCAGAGCCTCTGGAGCTGAGGAAGTGTGGTGTGAACTGAGGCTGGAAATGTATTTACAATCCAGTGGTTAGGAGCCCTGTAGCCCCAGAGTAATGCCCCACCTCCCAGAGATACACGCGTCCACCCCCAGGAACCTGTGACTATCACCTGTGATCCCCAAAGTGTCAGCAGGTGTGGTGAGATTAAGGCTCTTGAGATAAGATTATCCCAGATTATCCCAGTGGGCCCTCTATGGAATCACCCATCCCCAGGGGTGCAGAGGGAGAGGACACACACACACACAGATGGCTGGGATCTTTTTCACAGGCAGTGAGTCCCTTAAGCTGTGTGCGGCCCGGAGTGCCTATGCGATTGGGGCCAAACTTCAGGGGGGATCAGGGGAAGATGCATTAGAGGAGGAGACACTGAAGGCTGAGTATCAGGTCCAGAGTCTGCAAAGAGGCAGGTCTGACTCTGAGAACCCCCCGCCCCCCAGTATTAGCTGATGTGGGCCTGGGTGGGAGCGAGGAGGCCGGAGGGGACCGTCTGGAAACTTGTGGGGAATCCCTGTCCTGGCTGAGGATGCCCTCTGGCAGGACGCAGCTGCCAGGCAGTCCGCACCCCCTCCAGCTCCGGCTCGCCATTCCCCATGCCGCGTCTGCGAGGTCTCGGGCCTCCTGGCCCAGAACCCATTTGTCACCGCTGATCCGATCGCGGCTCCTGTCAGCTTTCCGGGCCGCTTTGTTTGTGATTTTCCCCAGGTCTGGTGTCTGAGGCCAAGCTCCACTGTCATAAATAATGGATCACAGGGGACTGGAAACGCAGAAACCGGGGAGCTGAGAGAATGAGAAGAAGTGTGCTGAGCTGGGGCTCAGAGGACTGAGGTATGGGGGGGACGGTGGGAAGGTGTCTCTCTGGCTTCAATTTGCTTTACTCCTAGAGCTCAGATTCAAGGAAGAGGCAACTGTGGATGCACCATCCTTATATTTCCCCTCCCTGAGCCCTCACCCTGCTCCGCCCACTTCTCCTCTTGTGTGAGGACTCCGGTGTGGTCCGTGCGACCTGTCCCTGGGGTCAGGGCTCCTTGGCATCCCTGAGGAGGGCAAAGATGGAGGAGGAGAGGCTGCGGGAGGATCTGGGATGGCAGCCCGACTCCAGGGACCATCTATGGGGAGCCCTCTCCCAACAAGCAGCCCTGCAGCCCTGTCTCAAGGCGGGATGGGAGAATGCCGGAGTGAGAACAATGGCTGGGCAAGGGAGGACAGGTGGAGAAGGAACGGTGGGAAATCGGGACCGAAAACCCAATGGAGACTCAGACAGAGCTCGGCTGTCCTGGCCACAAGCATCATCAAGAGGGACCCGAGGCCTCACACAGGCACCCAGAGCACAGCGGCAGAGGGTTCGCCACCGGAGGCGTGGAGGACGGCCACGCGGACCAGGGGGGCCCAAAGAGCTCCCATCGGCGACGGGGAGAAGGCTTCCTTCCTCTCTCCCTGGCCTCCTCCTCTCCTTCCCGTTGCCTGAAGTTTCATCAGAAAAACTGAGCATGGTTTTCCTGCCAGACGAGAAATGTGGGTGTCGGGCCCCCGCGCCGGTCCGTCTTGGCTCCGGGCCTGCTGCTGTGGTGGCCGGAGTCACCCCGCGCCCGTCCCGCCTCCTGTGCGGGCAGAGGCTGGCCCGCGCCAGCCGGGCTGCAGACCTGCGCCTCCTCTGCGGCAGGTTCCGGGAGGTGGGGGTTCTGCTCACTGCCACGGGGCTTTCCTGAGGTCCCGTCGGTGTCCTCCGGGCCACCCTGACACCAGCATCGTGCCGTTGCCATAGCCACGTCCCGCAGCACCCGTGTCACAAGCGTGTCGCCCACTGTGGCCGATCCACAGAGTCGCTCTCGGGCTCACTGCTAAGTCTGATGCCTGGAGATCACAGCAGTTGGCGGAAAGCTGCACCCCACCCCCGGCCCCGCCCCAGCTCTTCCTCCCAGAGGTCAAGCCTGGCACTTCACAGGGGTGGCTCGAGGGGCCCCGCTGGTGTCTGGACCTGACTCGAACCCCGGCTGTCTTCTCAGAGCAGCGTGTTCAATCACCACAGGGTGTCCCGTGGGCCCCGTCGCAGAGGCTGAGACTGAATCAGAAGACCCAGCAGCACCTGAAGCCTTCTGAGAGTGTAGAGGGCTCCCAGGGAGGACACCTGGGCATTTTAAAAAAATCAGTGTCAGCTGAATCCGAGGTGCCAGGCAAAGCCACTTTTTGGAAACGCATCCACCGAAAGGGCTGGATGCGTTATTCAGTACTGACTCTTAACTTGCTTCAGGTGTTGGGGGGAGGGGGGATTTAGATTCAGCGGAGCCTTAGGAATGAGGGAATGAGTGGGGCCTGGGCCCACTTAAGCTCCTTTGATTTTAAGTCTTTTCATATGAAACCCCTTTCCTGTTTTAGTATAAATAAACACACTGAGTTTGGGTTGGAATTCTCTGTCTTTCCATCAGAGAGCAGAGATTCCACCCAGCCCCAGCTTTATTTCTACTTCTGTGTCGTCTATTCTTTTCTATATTTCTCAACCCCCAGCTCCTCTACTCAGTCACTGGACCCTACTTCTCTCTCCACACTGGTCGTGGAGAAGAGAGGAAAACCCCAACACAGGAGCTGGCGTCCGGCAGTGGCCCAGCTACTCCAGCACCAACACCAGGAAACTGGGGACCCCCAATCCCTGGAGAGGCCTGGGCCTTTGGGAAAGGCCTGAAGGGGAGATGCTGGGTGCAACACTGGTTGGGAGAAGCGGCGTGCGGAACTTGGCTCTCTTGTCATGTTCCCAGCCATATGTTCTGGGGGCCGGGTGCAAGGAGGTCTTGACGTGTCTGTAGCTCAGAACAGCAGCCTGGGTCACTGCCACACTCAGCCACAGCGCCCAGGCTCGGTCACGGGAACCCCTCAGAACAGGTGATGAGTATAAGGGCTAACACTTTCGGCGCCCGGGAGAGGCAGTCTGACTCTGAGAAGAGCTCTCTGTCTGCCCACCCTCCAGGTGTCTGTCCCGGTTCCTCGTGTGGACGGAAGGAGCCACACGCTGACCTGACCAGCTCCGGGGAGGCCTGCGTGGCGTCTTACAAACTCAGACCTAACATAACCACAAAAGATGGTCTGAAAACTAAATAACCACAAACAGGATATGGTTATAGTGGGTAGTCATGGCCGAGGCCTGTATTTCCCCTGACAAAGATCAACTTAGATCTTTCCGGAGCCATTTGCCTTTTTGCCTCTAAGATAACATATCTGAGAGATGTCTGGGTGACTTGTAGCTTCCCTTTTTCTGGAGCCCCTGGGGCACAACCAAATGTGGTGGGCGCCAGGACAGATGCCACAAATTCCTTCATTGTCATGTTAATTGTTCCTGCAGTCACCTAAGTATGTGTCCACTATTTTACTTTTTTAAAAAAATATATTTTATTGATTATTTACAGAGCAGAAGGGAGAGGGACAGAAAATCAGAAACATTGATGAGAGAGAGACATCGATCAGCTGCCTCTTGCACATCCCCTACTGGGGATGTGCCCGCAGCCAAGGTACATGCCCTTGACCGGAATCGAACCCGGGACCTTTCAGTCCGCAGTCCGACGCTCTATCCACTGAGCCAAACTGGTCTCGGCCACCATTTTACTTTCTACCCAATCCCAGGTGGTATTGCTTTATCCCATCTCCTTAACCCATCACCAATGAATGTCATGTAACCCACCTATGCTCCTTCTTTGATTGCGATGTATAAATAGAATTGTAACCCGCCATTCCCCGGAGCATTATCTCAGTTCATTGAGGTCCTGCTTCCCGGCGTATGTCGACAGGGTGTCTCACATAATCTCACTAAAATCCGTTACAGGTTTCAATGGTTTTCTCGTTAACACTCTCCATCCACGCGTCACCTGCCCCAACGTGTCCTCTCGGCTCCCCGAGGCTGCGGCCCTTCCCGGCCACCTTTTCAGTGCGGTGCGCCCAGCGCTGTTTCAGAAATATGTGCGAGGCAACTCACCGCTCCTCCACTTCCCCCCTCCCGCCGTCACGCTGCCACGGGAGTCCTCTCCTGACCCTCGCTTCTTGGAATATTCCGGGCTGTCCTTGTCAGGAGGACACAGATGCCACCTCCCATCTCTGCCGTTTGGGGCTCAACCTTCAAAACACCGCACGGAAAATGGAACTTAAGGACTCCGGCCCTGGCTGGTGTGGTTCAGTGGATAGAGCATAGGCCTGTGGACTGAGGGGTCCCGGGTTCGACTCCAGACAAGGGCACATGCCTGGGTTGGGGACTTTATCCCCCCTGGGGGATGTGCAGGAGGCAGCCGATCAATGATTCTCGCTCATCATTGATGTTTCTATCTCTCTCTCCCTCTCCCTTCCTCTCTAAAATCAAATAAAAATATATATGTACATATATATATATTTAAAAAGTCCTAAGGACGCCAAATGGCCACGCAGCCCTGGAGTCACACTTCCCGCACGTGTGTGTGTCCCAGGCCGTGGGTGTTATTAATCGCGGCAGCAGACGGTCTAGACTTGCATGAGACGCTTCCGTGAGAGGCTCCAGAGTACGCCTGACCGTTAACTTTGAACCTCTAACCACCACCCATGTCGTAACCGCCCCCCGTGTGGAACACGGCCCTGAGCGCAAACCTGTGGCGGCTGCTCCCCAAAGCACTTTGGAAACGGTGGGATTAACAGAGGTGTGACAGACCGGTGACAGATGAGTCCCCAGCCACACCCAGCTGCTTCTGCAGCCCGCCAGCCGTCAGCAGCCAGTAAGGACGCTCCCTCCCTCCCGTGAGCCGGCCTCTCCAATGTAAACTCCAGGCGAGAGACTGTGGGCGATGTCCACGCGACAATCTCCAATGCGCTGCCTCCCGTGTGGCTATCGGTAAGGCTGTGGAAGTTTCCTCTCGTTAATCCTAAAGGCAGACGCGGGGAGGATAAAGACAGCCTGAAGCACTGCTCACGGCTCTGCTTACAAAACAAGTCAGACCGTGTGCCACTGGCCATGGGTGAGCAAATCCCATCTGGAGAGACGGCACCCTGGTCAGTACACCCGCTCTGGTCACTGCACCCACAATGGTTACTGCACCCGCCCTGGTCACTGCACCCGCCCTGGTCACTGCACCTACAATGGTCACTACACCCGCCCTGGTCACCGCACCCGCCCTGGTCACCGCACCCGCCCTGGCCACTACACCCGCCCTGGTCACTACACCCGCCCTGGTCACTGCACCCACAATGGTTACTACACCCGCCCTGGTCACTGCACCCACAATGGTTACTACACCCGCCCTGGTCACTACACCCGCCCTGGTCACTGCACCTACAATGGTCACTACACCCGCCCTGGTCACTGCACCCGCCCTGGTCACCACACCCACAATGGTCACTACACCCGCCCTGGTCACTGCACCCGCCCTGGTCACTACACCCGCCCTGGTCACTACACCCGCCCTGGTCACTGCACCCACACTGGTCACTGCACCCGCCCTGGTCAGTACACCCGCTCTGGTCACTGCACCCACAATGGTTACTACACCCGCCCTGGTCACTGCACCCGCCCTGGTCACCACACCCACAATGGTCACTACACCCGCCCTGGTCACTGCACCCGCCCTGGTCACTACACCCGCCCTGGTCACTGCACCCGCTCTGGTCACTGCACCCACAATGGTCACCGCACCCGCCCTGGTCACCGCACCTGCCCTGGTCAGTACACCCGCTCTGGTCACTGCACCCACAATGGTTACTACACCCGCCCTGGTCACTGCACCCGCCCTGGTCACCACACCCGCCCTGGTCACCGCACCCGCCCTGGTCACCGCACCCGCCCTGGTCACTACACCCGCCCTGGTCACTGCACCCACACTGGTCACTGCACCCGCCCTGGTCACCGCACCCGCCATGGTCACTGCACCCGCCCTGGTCACCGCACCTGCCCTGGTCACTACACCCGCCCTGGTCACTACACCCGCCCTGGTCACTGCACCCGCCCTGGTCACTGCACCCACAATGGTTACTACACCCGCCCTGGTCACCGCACCCGCCCTGGTCACGGCACCCGCCCTGGTCACTGCACCCGCCCTGGTCACGGCACCCGCCCTTGTCACTACACCCACACTGGTCACTGCACCCACACTGGTCACTGCACCCACACTGGTCACTGCACCCACACTGGTCACTACACTCGCCCTGGTCACTACACCCACACTGGTCACTGCACCCGCCCTGGTCACGGCACCCGCCCTGGTCACCGCACCCGCCCTGGTCACCGCACCCGCCCTGGTCACCGCACCCGCCATGGTCACGGCACCCACAATGGTCACTGCACCCGCCCTGGTCACTGCACCCGCCCTGGTCACTACACCCACACTGGTCACTGCACCCGCCCTGGTCACTGTACCCGCCCTGGTCACTGCACCCGCCCTGGTCACTGTACCCGCCCTGGTCACTGCACCCGCCCTGGTCACTACACCCACACTGGTCACTACACCAGCCCTGATCACTGCACCCACCCTGGTCACCGCACCCGCCCTGGTCACTGCACCTGCCCTGGTCACTGCACCAGCTGTTCAGCGGTGGGGACGGGAGGAGGCAGGGTGGCCGTTTCCCTGACACCAGTCTCCTGGTCTAAACCGAGGAGGGCTCGACTGACAAGTCCTGCCAGCTCCAGCTACTCCACGGTGGGCTCAGTTTCCCCAAAGCTCCCCCTCCACCCCCGGGCCTGAGCAGCTCTCCCAGGCTGCACCAGGGGGCCCCTGAGGGCCGGAGGACCTGCGGGGGAGGTACAGCCAGCCACCAAGTGACAAAGCCGCAGAGCGCTCCCGGGCTGTGATGGACAGCGACAGCCAAGCACTCTCCCAACAGCCTGTTCCAGCGGCAGCCTGACTTCGCCTGCCTGTCACATTATCAGGCCCGCGGGCATCACTACCACCCCCTCCCGAGAGGCCAATGAGCCTGAAGCCCGGCACCGTGCCTGCCCGAGTGGTCACCCTCCCTCCCTCTGTGCTTCCCTCCTTCTGTCCCCCCTCCTCCTCGCAGCCCTGAGGGAGCCGCACCTCTGAGGTCGAGGGAGGAGAAATGAAAGGCCTATGTGGTCCTCTCTCTGGGGGGAAGGATGAGGGGAGGAGGGCGGATGTGGGATTAAGCTGGGAAACACAGTTACATGGTATCCTTGAGCTGGAAGCACCCCAGGGCTGGCTGGCCCTTTGCTCCATGGAGCTGCCTGGACCCGGGTCCCTGTGCTGGAACCACTGCTGATGCCCCCGGGCCACCCGCCAACCCCGGAGCATGAGGCCAGGGGTCTGGGCGAGGTTCCCCAAACCAGACATGGAGATCCGCTGCCTTGAATCCCCAACATAAAAAATAAGTAATAAACAAATGACAGTATCCACGACTTGTGTGCCGGCCGGGTTTTAGACTGGATGCGCATTCATGCCTTTAACCATAACAACCCACTTCCCGGGTGGAGACGCCGAAGGATGTAGGTCATTCGCACACACACTCCCGGGGGCCACCGCAGACAAGCTTGGCCCTGACATCACGCTGCTGGGAGACAGACTGAGCGCAACTGCACCTGCAAAGCATCTGTTCACTCCTCTCCCCGCCTGAAACATACACAGACCACACCACACATAAGCCTCCTAGAGCCGCGGTCGGCAAACTGCGGCTCTTTGGCCCCTTGAGTGTGGCTCTTCCACAAAATGCCACGGCCTGGGCGAGTCTATTTTTGAAGAAGTGGCGTTAGAAGAAGTTTAAGTTTAAAAAATGTGGCTCTCCAAAGCAATTTCCATGGTTGGACTGTTGATACTTGGCTCTGTGGACGAATGAGTTTGCCGACCACTGTGAGGAACAGCTATGATCAGGAAATGGGGAGGGTGTCAGGAACACAAGTTTTCCGTAAGGCACAGTACTACGCCATTGCAATGGCATGGGTTTGCAAACGAAGGAAATGAGCATGCGGATGACGGAGGTTGAAGGAGCATCAGGCAGGCGCTGGCTGATGTGGTGCAGTTGGTTGGGCATCGTCCTGTACACTGAAAGGTTGCCGGTTCGATTCTGGGTCAGGGCCTTATGCCCAGGTTTCGGGCACATTCCCCAGTTGGGGGCATGTACTAGTAGGAGGCAGCTGATGAATGTTTTGCTACAGCACTGCTGTTTCTTTCTCTCCCTTCCTCTCTTTCTAAAAATCAATAAAAATATTTTTAAAAAATCAGGCAGATTCATGATGGATGAACGGATAAACAGAATGTGCATATATAAGCAACGGGGTATAACTCAGACTTAAAATGGAAGGACATTCTGATACATATCCCAACATGGAAGAAGCTTGAGGACATTACGCTAAGTGATTCCATTTACATGAGCTTCCACAGCAGCCAAACCCACAGAGACAGAAAGTATGGGTGCCAGGGCTGGGCTGGGGAGGGGTGTTGAAGGGCGACAGAGTTTCAGACAGGGAAGATGGGAAGTTCTAGAGGTGGACATTGTGAATGGGCTCCATGCCACTGAGCCGTGCATCAGACATGGTTAGGATGGTCAAGTTTTATGTTGTGTGTAATTTTCTACAATTTTTAAAAATGAAAGCAAAGTTAGGGAATCTAAAGCCAATTGAATGTAAGGTCTGGCTCTTCTTGTGTCCAGACCGAGTTTCCGTTCTGGGCAAAAGCTCAGGTTAGGTCTGTGGTCGGCAAACTGCGGCTCTTTGGCCCCTTGAGTGTGGCTTTTGCACAAAATGCCACGGCTTGGGCGAGTCTATGGTGAAGAAGTGGTGTTAGAAGAAGTTTGTTAAAAAAAATGTGGCTCTCAAAAGAAATTTCAGTCGTTGTCCTGTTGATATTTGGCTCTGCTGACTAATGAATTTGCCGTCCACTGGGTTAGGCAATCAGCTTTGGGACTGCGTGGTAACTACATGGTGGTGGTGGTGGTGGTGGGGGAGACAAATAACCCACACCGTGAACTCAAGACATATTTTGAGTTTGAAACGTTGGACGCCGCCTCCACAGCTGCTGACCCACCGCAGGGCCGCGAGCCTGGGTGCCCAGGAGACGCGCGCACTTCTCTGCTCCTGCAGGTCCGCGCTGAATCAGAATATTTATTCTCTCACCCAGATTCAGAACCTTGGGAATGCAGATCCCAGCCACAGACAGAGGCAGGAGCACTCAGCTCCGTGAGCTGAGCAAGAGGCTGGGGACCCCTTTCCATTGAGCCGCTGACCTGCAAACGGCACTGGCTGCCTGCCACCCTCGGCTGGCGCCTCTGCTCTGAGGGCTAGGAGCAATGCCGGGCGTGTGTGCCCCCAGAAACCCCTCCAGGGGGACAGCTCTCCTCGCACTGCCGGTCTGGCTGAGGGGGAGAATGGAGAGCAAGCGGCATTTCTTCCCGGGCAGGACCAGCTGGTGGGCTGCCGCTGTCTTAGCAAGACGGACCCCTGAGGCGCCTCTGTCCTCTGGCGACTCTCTCAGCTGCCGAAGACACTGCCTGCTGAGCCCCCCGCAGCCAGAGAGTGGGTGACGGAATGGAGATGGTTCAGCTTGGGCCGATTGTGGTGGGAGAGCCGGCGGGGAGGGGGGGCGATACTGGCTACACCCCCAGAGAGCAAACCCAGAACAGGGGTGCAGGAACCCAACCCGCAGTGACCCAAGGCAACGAGTTGGCCAGTGCCTGCTGCCCCCCCCCACTGGCCAGCACTGGGGCCAGCCTCCCGGGCGCCCTGCTGTGTCTCTCATTTGCATGCTGTTCACATGAGTGGTCTGATGTGCCTGCCGTCCCTCCCTCTGCCCTTGCTCTCCTTCCTGACACCAGAGTGTGTGCTGCAGGCTTCCGAGGCCAGGCAGCCCCTCAGCCCTAATGGCTCTGGGGAGGCCCCTCGGCGTAGGGTGTGCAGCACCCCGTTTCCAATAGGAGTAGCCCCTGCCAAGCTGGAGACAAAGGTGCCTAGGGTAGTGGGACTGGGGTCTTGGGGTCCTAGGTACTGTCTCCCTCTTTGTGGTTCAGATTCACAGCGGCCTTCACGGAGGCACAAAGCAAATGACAAGACAGCGCCTGCCATGGCTTCTTCCAGAGTCTCCTAGTGGCAGGTGCAGGGGAGAGGAGAGGCCGGGGTTGGGGAGGAGCCCTACTGTGCGCAGGCCTGAGGACGGGACAGGTGTACCGAACCTCCCCAGTGCCCGGCACTTTATGGGTATTACTTTGTGCCATCTTCAGCCACCCCATGGAAGGCGCCACCCCATAAAAAGCACCATTACTGCATCCCTTTCCCGAGGGCAAAGTGACTTCCCAGGTGTCAAGCGGCAGAGCCGGCCAGGCGGTCTGTCCTGCCACCACGGCCTCCACCCTCCATGTGACGGACAAGAGCAGCCCCAGCCCCTCCAGGACAGGGCATGCTGCATTCAGTCTGAGAGGTGCCGTAGGTCCCCATGTCATTATCTGTCAACCTCGGTGACATTAGTGGGGTTCAAGCCTCCAGCCATCCCCTTGCCGGCCAGATGTATCTGGTTTAATCAGCCTTCAGACCACGGCACGTGGGAGGAAGGGGGGAGGCAGCAGCTCCCTGACTGCTCAGCGTCCTGGGCTGGACTCTGAAGACCGTTTTCCCAAAGTTCCCTGAGGCTCCGCAGGCAGTCGGGCCGATGACTCCAAGGGCTGGTGTACTTGTTGGAAAAGAGACGGGAAATCGAGACGCTCACTGTTCTCACGGCCCAGCTCTGACGCAGCTGGAGACAGGGGTCATCGGAAGCTGGGGTCGGGCTGGGAATCCACATGGCCCCACTTCTGCTCCACACTGGAAGTCCAAACAGGAGTGGGATCACCCCTTTCTGTAAAACACCCCTGCCCCCTGTTGCAATCAGCTTATGTTACCGTTTCCGTATCTTCGTAAAGACCTTAAGCCATAAACATCCAGAGGAAGATACATGGACTTTGGGGCGATGGCCGCGGGGGAGTCTACCTGGCGGGAATGGTAGATGGTTCAGTTTGGGCCGGTGGTGGTGGGAGAGACGGCAGGGAGGGGGGGATACTGGCTACACCCCCAGGAGCAAACCCAGAACCGGGGTGCAGGAATCCAACCTGACAGACAGGTGCTCAGAGGCCCAGAGAAGTCTGTTGGGTCTGCCTGGCCCTGTGCGAACGAGCGGGATCCTGCGGGGCCCGGGAAAGGGTGCCTGCGTGACGGGCCAGCGGGTGCGCAGGTGCTAGAGTGAGAGGAAATCTCCCCTGGGCTGTGCCAGGTGGCCGGGCGGGTGGAGAGGGGCTCCGGGTCCCAGCGTGTGAGCACGCTGGACAAGACTCCCACCACGGCCTCCGTGCCCTGTGACCGGTGGAAGGTGGGATGGCTCTGTTTGACCCACAGGCGAGAGACAAAGGCAGAGGAGCCTGGTGCAGGGCCGGGCAGGGCACAGGGAGGGCCAGGCAGTGGGGAGCAGAATTCCTCCGGCTAGCCCCCGAGACAGCCAGCGGGGCGTGCAGGCAGGGGGGCCGCAGCCACGGGAGAGAACCAGGCCTCCGGGGAGGGCACAGGGGCGGGGGGACGGGACGTCAGGGGCCTGCAGCCCCACAGAGGCTGGCTTCTGAGGAATCCGGGCGGCATGCCCTGGGTCAGTGGCTGGCAAATGGCAAACTCATTCGTCAACAGAGCCAAATACCAACGGTACAACGATTGAAATTTCTTTGGAGAGCCACATTTTTTAAGCTTAACGCCACTTCTTCACAACAGACCCGCCCAGGCCGTGGTATTTTGTGGAAGAGCCATACTCAAGGGCCAAGTGGCTCTCGAGCCGCAGTTTGCCGACCACGGACCTAGGGTCTCGGGTGGCAAGAGGGCTGGGCTGGGTGAAAGACGAGCACAGTGAGAAGGCCCCACGGGCTGAGCACACGGGGTGCTTGGCTCCAGCCAGAAGGTAGAGCAGTCACAGGTGTGCGTGTGTGCATGTGTGTGCATGTATGTGTGTGTGTGTGTGTGGGGGGGTGGTTATGAACTAGAAACTGTCTTCTGTTGACATTTTAACAACTTTTGAGCTCTGCTCTTCCCTCGCAGCGTTTCTCATTGGGTTCCTGTCTTAGAGTAGAAACAACATTGCAAGTGGCTGTTGGCTCATGAAGACCTGCGTGCCAGCTGCAGGTAAAGGCCGGGACGAGGACAGCGGCCGGAGTGGCTGAGGGGGGTCCCGCAGAGAGCGTGGTGGGGGGACTATCCCACGGTGCTGCTAGGCTGGGGCAGTGCTAGAGTGGTCCCGTTCAACGGTCAGTCTTTTTATCTTTATTTTTATTGATTTCAGAGAGGAAGGGTGAGAGAGAGAGAGATAGAAACATCAATGATGAGAGATAATCATTGATGGGCTACCTCCTACATGCCCCCTACTGCGGATTGAGCCTGCAACCCACGCATGTGCCCTTGACCAGAATCGAACCCGGGACCCTTCAGTCCGCAGGCCAACGCTCTATCCACTGAGCCAAACTGGTTTTGGCAAGGACCATCAGCCTTGCCCAGAGAATGTTCTCACCAAACCCAGGCCCAAGGCCAGCCTGGGATCCCACCAAGGCCCCACTCTGCCCCATTCAGGTCAGCAAACCCCCACCTGGCCTGCCGCAGGCAGGAGCCCCTCAGGCTGCCTATGCCAGTGCACTATCCAGCCATGCCCTGCGCATCCCAGGGGCCACACCTGTCTCCGTACAGGGGAGGGGGTGGGGGAGGAAGAAGCAGGTGCCAGGCCAGGGCCCCAGGCCGGGGGAAGCTGAGAAAAGATACAAGAAGCCGAGGAGGAAGATAATAAGCATAATAAGCATTCGCTCCTTGAGGGAAGTCCTCGGGGCAGGGTTCCCAGCTCTGCACGGGGGCGCGGTTCCAATCCCTCCTCCTTCCCCTGGTGCTGGGAGGAGCCAGGGCCACCTGTGCTCCTTGGTGAGCGGCTGAGCAGGCGATGGGGACAATCTGAAGGTGCTGCTGGCTGCGAGAGGCCGCACCCCTGATACTCAGCAGCGCCTGGGCCTTCCTAAGGTGGCTGGTCTGAGAAGGACGCCTTCCCCACAAAGCTGGTCCTCGCAGAGGAAGAAAACGTACTCACCGGGCACACACTGGGCTGGCACCACAGCCCGTCCCACCTGCCGGGTCCTGCCAGGTCCTTCTGTCTGCCACAGGGTGCCCTGTCTGCCACAGGGCCCAGGCCCGATGCTCGGCACGGGACAGAGGGCGCCATCGCTCAGGGGGACTGAGTGTCACAAAGGGCACATTCACCCTTCGTCCCTCGGGACACAGTAGCTGCTCCATAAACTCACCTGGCTAATCGGCAAAGTGATTGGCCTCGCCCTGTTTGGTTCTCCCAACAAGCAGCACTACCGTGTACCCATGTGACCGCAAGAAACAGCGGCGCGGAGGTGAAGTGACCAACCCGGGGCCTTGGCCTGGAACTGGGGATGCTGAGCACCGGCCTCTCCTCAGACACGGTGGCCACCCACCCAAAGCTTTGCCAGAGCAGACAGCACCCTCGGGGGCCACCGCTGGGGAGAGCATGGAACGGACAGCTAATGGGATCACTCCGGGGACAGAGAACGGGAGGGACGCAGGAGCCGAAGGACAGTTGACCAGACAGGGCCACCCACTATAAATGCGACGACGTCACACACGCCTTCTCTCCTCCCTCCACATCCTCTCCTTGGAAGCAACATGAGGTCTGTGTCCGTGACCTTTCACACACAGGGCGGCATGGATCAAAAGGGAGACAGAACCCGACAGCATACGGGGCGCTTCAGAACTAATCCAGCGTCTGGGGCTTTAAGGAAGCTCAGCCCTCAAAGGGTTGCAGAAGGAGCCCTGAGCTGAGAGAGACATTTGAAATCTGGACAGAGCTGCTGGTGTGGAGTTCAAGTGAGGGCGGCCGGGGGTGGGGGTGGGGGTGAAAGGTGGCCCATGTCCAGCACATGCTTGGAAACCCCAAGTGATCTGGCTCCCAACCAGGCTACAAGTCCAGCCCCGGGCCTCCCACAGGGACAACGGCAAGGGGAGAGGCCACGGAGCAAGGTCAGGCACGAGTGACAGGCACGGCGGGGATGGCAGAGGCTTACGGACCACTGCCCCCCTCACCCTGTCCGCCAAAGGACACGCATTGGACAGAGAGCGTGCACCGCGCCAGCATGTTCCCGGCTGTTTACACGAATGTGTTTACTTCTCATGACGGTCTCGAAAGCAGACGCTCCCCCACTTCACGGGCGCAGGCCGGCTCAGAGCAGCCTGGGGACTTGCTCCTGATGGCAGAAGCGGCGGCGCCAGCCCACATCAGCTCTGGCCCCTCCCAAGGCCGCAGCCTCCCTCCCGATCGCAGGTGCCCCCAGGTCTCCCCGAGCTGCCCACAGTGCTGCCTTCCCGGAGGTCACCCCAACCTTGGGTGTGCCACCTGTGGGAAACCACCCTCCCCACCCTCAGAGCGGAGTGGCCTGCCGGGCGGGGTGTCGCCTCCTGACCTCAGGAACCTCTTCCGCCCTCGCCCACCTCGACAGGCTTCTCAGGGAGCCTTCGGGGAAGTTCTTGGGAAGCAGCTGTCACTTCTGACCTGGTGGCGCGTCTCGTCTCACCTCTTTCAAAAGATAAAACACGCTGACGTTGGCCACCTTTGACTTGGTGGGGCAGAAAGAGCATGCGCTTGTATCTGCGTGTGCCCCTTTGCCTGTCTGTGTATGTGTGTATGCATGTGCTTTTGTGTATGTTTGCACGTGGCACGTGCGTCCATGTGTGCGCGTGCACGCATGTGTTCACGCACATGTTGTATGTGGATGCGTGTGCACACTGGACCAGGGGGCTGTTCAGTGGAGGGCCGTTTCTTCTTCCCCAGGGGAGGCTGTTATACGTCCCCATGCAGTCACTGGGCACTTGGGTCTAATCCGCTTGTGACCACCTGCCCTTGAAGGTGCTTCCTGTCCTGGCTGCCCGATTCCGTTAGAGTGGGTTATGGGGGGGGGGGGGGGGGAAGGGCGCCTGCACTTCTCACGTCACCGGGATCGAGCTGGGGAGGGGTGAGAGCCAGGTGGCTTGTTGGCAAGTCTGTGGAGGAGGTCTGAGAACCAGAGCCCGGAGCCCCTGCAGGTGCCTACTCTGCTGGGGGTTCCTCCTCGGTTCCCTAGTGGGGTGCTCCTGGACAAGGGCAAGGTGAGACGATGTGCCCCTGGGGTTTGGGAAGATGGCCTCAGTAGGGCGTGGGGGGCGGGGGGCGGGAATCTAGGTCGGGCTAAGGAAGCTCCAGCCCAGCAGCTCACTTATGGTTCCTCTCTACTGATCAGAAGCAGGGCCAGGGGCTTGAGGAGGAGCCCCCCCCCCCCGAATGGTCTGCTCTGGATGCCTTTCCTCTGGGGTTCAGTTGGTCAGGGCTGCTGCAGGAGGGCTCCTCTCTCCGGAGGAGGGCAGCTGGGGAGGAGGGCAGCTGGGGAGGAGGGCAGCTGGGGAGGAGGGCAGCTGGGGAGGAGGGCAGCTGGGGAGGAGGGCAGCTGGGGAGGAGGGCAGCTGGGGAGGAGGGCAGCTGGGGAGGAGGGCAGCTGGGGAGGAGGGCAGCTGGGGAGGAGGGCAGCTGGGGAGGAGGGCAGCTGGGGAGGAGGGCAGCAGAGCTGGTCCAGCGCCCACCGGCTCTCTGCGGGCCCAGGAAATGGGGCAGCCCCTGTCCCCCCTCGTCTGCTGTCACAGCTGACCCCCGGAGGGCATTGGGACAGGGACAGAGACAAGAGCCTGGGAGCAGTCCCTGCTTCCCTGCAGCCCCCCCCCCCCACCTGCTCCCACCGGCCAGGAAGCCGCGGGGTCCCCAGCTGACGGACCGGCCCTCTCCCAGCACCGACCAGCCCCGCAGGTCCGCCCGCCCCGCCGGCTCCGGGGTTGCTCCCCAACATGAAGCGGGGTCGTGCACAGCCTCAGAGCGAACAAACTCAGCCCAACCAGACCTGTCACACAGAAGCTCTACCCCCGAAACAGGAAAAATGCCGCGGGTCGCCCCTCCCACGGGACCCGGCTCGTGGGGAAACCTCACCGAAGACCCTGCCGCCCCCGCCAAAGTTGTCGGAGACCACAGCCCGGACCCCCGGACCCCCGGACGCTCGAACGCCAGGACGCACGGACGCAGGGCCCCCCGCCCGCCGCCGGAGCCGCGACCCCCGAGCTGTCAGCCGGGCAGGGGCCCCCGCGGGGGGCTGGCCGGGCCGGGGGTCGCGCGCCGGGAGGTGCCCGCGGCCGGGCGGGGAGGCGGGGGGAGCTACCTTCTGGATGCGCCCGTCGACGTCCAGGTAGATGGCCTTGGGCCGGTAGCTGGAGGAGCCGGACCCCATCTTGCGCCCGCGGCTGCACTTGGACTTTTTACTGTACTTTCCCGACGCCGGCGCCGCGGGGAGGGCGGGATTGGGGGGCGGAGGGCGGAGGGCGCGGGGACCAGCCAACCAGAGCGCGGCCGCTCCGTCCCGCCTCCGCCCGCTCGCGCTCCTCCCCTCGGCCGCCGCCTCCCCGCTGCCCCCTCCCTCCTCCCTGCTGCCCCCTCCCTCCTCCTCCTTCCTCCGCCTCCTCCCTCCGCCTCCTCCCCTCCCCTAGGTCCCTCTCTCCCTCCTCCCATCTTCCTCCTCTTCCTCCCTCCGCCGCCTCCTCCTCCTGTCCCCCTCTTCTCCCTCCTCCCTCCTCCCTCCCTCCTCCTATCCTCCTCTTCCTCCCTCCCTCTTCTCTCCCTCCTGCCTCCTCCCTCCCTCCTCCTATCTTCCTCTTCTTCCTCCCTTCTCCTCCCCTCCCCTCTCCCTCCTCCCCCTCCTCTCCCTTCGCCTCCTCCCCTCCTTTCTCCCTTTCCCCCTCTCCCTCTCCCTGGTTTGCGCTCCCTCTCCTTCCTCCCCACATTAAGGCGCGCTCTCCTCTTCCGTTGCGCTCCAGCCGCCTCGGGGCCAGGGCCAAACGGGCAGCCTGCCTCCATGTGCCCCCTGGACCAGTGCCCGGTAGCTAGGGACCCCCCTCTGGCTGCAGGGCTGGCCGCCTCCCCAGGCTGACAGCTGCCCACAGCGCCCTCTCCAGGTGGACAGGCCACCCGCAGCCAGCACCTGGCTGGCACGGGGCCCTGAGCTGTTTGTGGTCATGACCCAAACCCAGCACCACTTAGCGCTGGGAAAGTGTCCTCCCTCGGCCCCCCTTTCCCTGTCCATTCAACCTGAATCGGCGGCGAGGAAAGTTCTTCTCCTTCAGGCACGTCCGTCCCCTAAGTTTGCTGTGCATTCTTGGGGGTGGCCGCCTCTTCTACCTGCTCCTGGAGCTGAAATGGCAATTTTATTTCTGTCCTTAGTGTAGCCAAAGCGAGGATTACCCAGCCACCGACCATCTGCTGGTTAAGCCCTTTTCTGCACCCCGCCCCCCCCCCCCCACGCCCATTCACTGTCCCAGGGAGCGTGGAGCAAGCAGGAGGAGAAAGGAGGGGTTTCAGGCAGATGTGACCTGCAACTCCCCAGTTCTCTCAGGGCTCTCCAGTGGCCATGGGGTGCCGGCGGGGGGCCAATGGTCTCAGCGCCTGTTGCTTTGGGAGAAGGGCGCCCGCCCAGCTGGAGAGTGAGTGCGAGTACTCTGCCTTCGGAGTGAGTCCCCAGCCACCGCCTCCATCTGTTGAACGTCTGGGTTTTGCCGAGGGAGAGTGTGCCTGGCGCACACAGGGGGCTCTCCCTCCAGGCCTGCCCAAGCGAGGCTGACCATGGCCACGGTCACTGCCTTGTCCTTCCCTGCCCCGCCCGGCCCCAGCTGGCGCGCAGTCCCCAAGAGCCTTCTGGCCCAGGGCCGCCTGCAGCACTGGCCGGGCCGGAGCCCTGGGGAAAGCGGGGTCGGCATCTTCAGGTGAACCGTCTTCCTCGGCCTTTGGACAGAGAGTCCAGGATGGGCCACTCTGGGAGGGTCTCAGGGAATGACAATGGCCTTGCCCTTGACTCCAGTGCAGGGAGGGGACCGCTCAAAGCCTGGGCACCATGGGACTTGCTTTACAAGTGAGAGGGGGCAGCCAGGAGGCCTTTGAAGTGTGTGTTTGTGTGTGTGTGTGTGTGTGTGTGTGTGGGGGGGGTGGTTACAGTTAGTCACTTGACCCCCAATGTCCCCTAAACCCTGGAGTGATACCTGTGATTACGTTGGACTCTGTGGTTGAATGCTCTGATGTTGTTGGGACGATCTGGCCACTCATGTGTGGGGCTGGTGCTCGCCTGGTGTGGGAATCTCACCGCCAGGCAGATGGCTCATTCATGAGCGTGGTGCTTATTTATCCGCCATGTGTTTTTGTCATCTGACCCAGCCCTCTCAAGTCACCTCCTTCTAGCGTGTGGTGCCACAGAGCCTGCTGCCCGCCCACTGGGGGTTCGGGTCTGTGACTGTGCACGCGGCACCCCCAGGGACAGGCCTCTCACCCCGCCTGTCTGATCCTGTACTCAGAACAATAATTGCTCCCCTAAGCATCTGACTGATTAGGCTGCTGTACGGATAGTCAATCAATGACATAGCAGTCCTGGCCCCAACCCATCCCTGATGGCACAACAGCCACCACACTGTCCTTCCCATGTGCTGGTGCTGGGCACTCACTGGGCAAGAACACAGAAACCAACACCCTGGCCTGGAGGAGCCAGCGTTTGCTGGGAGGCGGGCAGCTGGGCTAATTCATATGACAGGTACCGGATGGATAATAATTAGTGCAAAGGAGAAGAGTCGTGCAGAGAAGGGCTACAGAATGTGGAGTGTAGGGAGCAAGGAGAGGAGTAGGTGGAAGGAAAGAATCTTCTAGCAAAGGGCACAGCCTCATGCCAAGGTTCCTCGAGTGTGGCTGGAGGGAAGGAGGGAGACGAGGAGGGGACTGTAATGGGGTGTGAGGTCAAGGAGGTGACAGAGTGGCAGGCCCCAAATGGGGGGCATAGAAGGGACTTAGCTCTCCCAGCCCTGCCCCCATCAGATGCAGTCCACGCAGGAGGTTGAGCGGCGCAGAGTGGCCGACTCAGGCTCTACCAGGGTGTCCCGCTCTGGGCTGAGAATGCACTGGAGGCCGAAGGACTATAGCGGGAAAGGGGTGGGATCCTACATCCCATTTGGTGATTGTTCGAGGCTTCATTTCTCCTCGTTTGTTAGGATGACGCTATTCTACTTTTCCTCTCCTTCCCTTTCACAGAAGGAGGTTCTGCCTAAATTTATGCTCCTTCCTCCTGCCTGGCCCGGGAATCACGTTTCGGGAGCCAACCCTTTGGTGCCCGTGGCATTAGCCGGAAGATGTCCCCTGTGTCCTTGACTTGCATTCCGAATCCTGGTTGTCCACCAGGAATACAGCCCATGCAAGGTCCCAGATTCAGGTTAAAAAGGAATAAATGAATAAATCGCTGATGTCTGCCGGGGGGCCGGGGGGCCGGGGGCAGGAGGAGGAGCCAGGGGAGCAGGAGGCCTGTGGGTCTCTGTGGACTTGATGACCCTGTCGGCAGAATCCTGGAGAAGTTGGGGAGGGGGCGTGAGCTAGTCCTGGGGTGTGGGGGGCACCCCCAGGCAAGATACCTTGAGCATTCTTTTAAATATTTGTCTGGCTGAATCCAAGGTGCCTGGCAAATCGGTGTCTTGGAAAAACACATTCACCAATGAATATGTTATCAGCTTAGCCTTAACTTTGCCTCAGAAGTCAGGGAGAGGGCCTTGATATGTAAATGCAGGCTTGCCCCGGGAATGGGGGAATGAATAGGGCCTGGGCCCACTGAAACTGCTTTGATCTTAATGTTGGAGAAACCCCTTTGTATTGTGGAATATAAATAAACATGGCTTCGTGGCTCCTCAGTCTGTCTCTCCATCAGACAGAACAGACGTCCCACCCGGCCCCAGCTTATTATTTTTATATTTCTGCATCTTCTTTTCTATTCTTCATATTTCTTAATCCCCAGCTCCTCTACTCAGCAACTGAACCCAGTCTCTCTCCACGCTGGATGTAGGAAAGAGAGAAAAACACCTATACTGGGGAAGCTCCAGGGAGGGACTCTGGGACTCAGGGACCTGGGTGTGAGATTCCGCCCACCTGAGTCTCACAGGGAGGGGATGTAGGTGCAGAAGCCCCTGGAGCTGCAAAGACACGAGCCCCCTGAGAGGCAGCGCTGGGTCCAGCCTCCTCTGCCACCCCTGAATGGGCTGCAGTTTCTCCCTGTACCATCCTGCCTGCACATGGGCTCCTACCTGTACTATGGGAACCCCTTTCACATCCCACATGGTTCCGGGTTCCAATTCAGGGTTTGGGTTCTGGAGAAGGCCGCACACAAATGAAAGAGACTAGAAAAGCATTAATTTGGGAATATTGGGGGCCAGGCGGGAGCCCACCTCTAGTGGGAAGACTACTACCTGCTCTGGCCTTGCTATCCCCTTTTATTTAAACTACTAGAGGCCCGGTGCATGAAATTCGTGCACGGGGGGCAGGGGATGTCCCTTAGCCCAGCCTGCACCCTCTCCAATCTGGGACCCCTCGGGGGATATCCGACTGCTCTGACCTTTCAGAGCGATTAAGGTTAACCAGCCTTCGGGATTTTCCTGTTCGCATCTCTCTGTTAGTGAGGCAATGATTGGTTTCTGGCACTGTACAAGCGTATTCTTTACTTGCCCGAAAGCTGCACCGAAGGAGAATGTCAGAGTGAGGCGTGACGAAAGCCACACTGATGATCACAGGCGCTGAGCCGAGACCGTGCGCGAGCAGCTGGGCTCTGGTCCCCCTGTCCCACGCCAGCTTGTCGTCCTCGGCCAGAAGGAGCAGAGCCGTGATGAGGAAGAAGAGGAGGATCTGCCATGTCCCTGCAGAGTGGGCAGCACCCCCAAGGATGCAGGCATAGAGCAGGAGGCGGGAGCACGGAGGAAAAGGCTGGGGGTGCATCTCTCCCTGGAAGGAGGCAGCTGCCTGTAGCGGGGCCTGGCCGGGCAGGGCGTCTCCCAGCAGCTCCTACATCTGCTCCCAGCCGCGCCCCTGGCCTGGCTGGGCCGGGGAAGTGGGTCAGCGGGCTGCTGCTGACTCAGCCCTGGAGGCACCTGCTCTCTGTTGGGTCTAACTGGCATTTTAAAAAATGACTCTTCTGAAAAGAATCCCGCCGCTTCCTGCACCAGCTCTTCTGAGCCGGGGATGGGGTGGGGGACAGAATGAATTTGCCAGACAAGGAAACATGTACTGGTGCCCATGTACTGGACTCTGGAGCCAGAGAGAAGGTCAAAATTCTAAACCGGGCTCTCCCTGCTCGTGGCCATCGTAGAGCGCCAGCGGTCGCCATGACGTTCCATCCCTCTGTGGCCCCTGAGGAGCAAGAACCTAAAAGGCACTTCAGTGCACCTTCCCACATCCGCCGGAAGGCTATCTCTTCTCCTCTTTTTTTTTTTTTTTTAATATATTTTATTGATTCTTTACAGAGAGGAAGGGAGAGGGACAGAAAGAAACATTGATGAAAGAGAAACATCGATCAGCTGCCTCCTGCACACTCCCCCATGGGGATGTGCCCGCAGCCAAGCTGGTCTGGGGATGTGACCAGAATAGAATCTGGGACCCTTGAGTCTGCAGGCCGACGCTCTATCCACTGAGCCAGACCGGTTGGGGCGTGTCTGCTCCTCTTTCCGCAGAACTGAGACAGAAGTGCAGTGTTCGTCCATGCCCATCTGAAAGGATGATGACATTCAGGTTGTGCGGGGACATTCCAGAGGGCAGCACATTGTCAGAGTCGTCCAGGTTTACAGGAAGAAATGTGTCATCACATTGGACCAGTCCAGGGTGAAAAGGCTAAAGGCCCAGCTGCTCATGTGGGCGTTCCCCCCAGCACCGTGGTGATCGCTAAAGCTGGACCAAGACCACAAAGAGATCCTTGACCGTAAAGCCAGACCTCGCCAAGGAGGAAAGGAAGAGGGAAAGGACAGGGAGAAACAATCGAGAAGACGCAGGAATAATACAACTTTCATTAAGAACTTAAAATGGCTGCAACCGGTTTGGCTCAGTGGCTAAAGCGTCGGTCTGCAGACTCAAGGGTCCCAGGTTCGATTCCGGTCAAGGGCATGTATGTACCTTGATTGTGGGCACATCCCCAGTAGGGGGTGTGCCGGAGGCAGCTGGTTGATGTTTCTCTCTCATCGATGTTTCTAACTCTCTATCCCTCTCACTTCTTCTCTGAAAAATCAATAAAATGTATTTTAAAAAGGAACTTAAAATGAAAGAACAATTCAAACTGGTTGGCGATAAGACACTTTGCATTCTGAAGGCCTGACTATTGGCCTCTCGGCAGAATCAAACTTTTGTATGCAGGGAACTGAGCAACATCTGTGACCTGCTCTGACGCTCTGGGAAAGCCAGGCAGGGTGCCCCAGGAGTTCCAGAAAGGGTCCGTGCCCTTGACGGTCTGCCCTGAGCTTTAGCACGAAGGGAGAGCACACTTGCACAGAAATGACTGTGGCAGTGTCAGTTTTAGCAGCGTTTGATTTATACACTCTTCTTTCACTCTGTGGGGTTGGTAATGACAAAATTAGTACTAGTTGTGAATGTTTCAGACAATACAGTAGAAAGTCAAAGTCCCATCTGGGTGAGAAGACAGGGCTCTGCCCCCTTTGTACTTGTCCCGTGGGTCTTTGACCTGCAGGCTCTCTTATCTGAGATCAGATCACTGTGTGATTGATGGGCGTTGCCCTTCCCCAACAGTGTTTCCTTGTAAACGATGTAAAAAAACCACCCCCCAGCTGAAACCGGTTTGGCTCAGTGGATAGAGCATCAGCCTGTGGACTGAAAGGTCCCAGGTTCAATTCTGGTCAAGGGCATGTACCTTGGTTTCGGGCACATCCCCAGTGTGGGGTGTGCAAGAGGCAGCTGATCGATGTTTCTCTCTCATAGATGTTTCTGACTATCCCTCTCCCTTCCTCTCTGTAAAAAATCAATAAAATATGTTAAAAAAACAAAAAACACCCCCAGGTATAGCATTGGGTAGTTGTGCTGCTATCCTGTGGAACGGATTCTTAGAAGTAAGATTTCTGGATCCCGGTGTATTCATATTTCAATTTTTAATTTTGCCAAGTTGCCCTCCATAATGTCAGTGGTCTGAGCAGCCCATTCCAAAGTGTGTGTTAAAAGGTAGGTTTCCTACACCAACAAGCAATTCTCTGACACCGGCTGGCGTCCTGTAATTTATCTACCTGGACATGGAGTCAGATCCCAAGATGAAGGGGATCTGCTCTCCCCCACAGGGGAAGGGGATCCCTCAGCCCAGCCTGCCCCCTCTCACAGTCTGAGACCCTTGGGGGATGCCCACCTGCTGGCTAAGGCCTGCTCCCCGAGAACAGATGATCTAAAAGAAATAATCATATTCTTGGGTAAGGATTTTTAAAAAAGGTAATGGTTGCATCAAATTTCACTGCCGGGGGTGCTGAGGGGACTGGGTTCCTCCATCTTGTGGCTGTGGGTGCCACCATCTTGTGAAATCATGATGGTCAATTAGCATAGTACCTCTTTATTATAGAATTACAAGTCCGGCACACAAATTTGTGCACCGGTGGGGTCCCTCAGCCTGGCCTGCACTCTCTTGCAATCTGGGACTGACAGTTCCAATCCCCCCAGGCATGTAGTCGTGGATGAAGTGGCAGGCAGCCAGGGAGGAGCCTGAACCTGGCCAGGCACCATGTTGCTTCTGCTCGTCCCAGCCCCACTACACCTGCTGCTGCCATGGCCGCCATTCAGTAGTGCGGCCGTGGAGGCAGGAGAGGCCCATGCTGCCACAGCTGTGCTTGCCAGCCGTGAGCCCGGTGTCTGGCATCTGTTGGGCAGCTGAGCAGCACTCCCACTGTGGGAGTGCACTGGCCACCAGGGGAAGCTCCTACATTGAGCATCTGCCCCCTGGTGGTCAGTATGCATCATGGCCGTTAGGTTGTTTGGCTTTTATATATATAGATTTAAACTAGCTGTTTCTATACAAAGGTTAGTAACCCTTTGGCTACTATATATTTACAAATATTTTCTCCAAGTTGGTGGCTGATCTTTTCTATGTCTTTTAAAAAAATCTTTTATTGTTGAAAGTATTACATATGTTGATCTTTTAAAACTGAATTCAAGATATTTGCAAAATGTGGCTTAACATGTTTAATGAAAACTCTACCACGTTTCCTGTAAGCATTCTGGATTGCTTGTCAGCTTAGAAGAGAGATATCATTTAATATAGAAAAATTAAAAAAGAAAGATAAAGGTGACCCACATTTTCAAGATTGGGACTAATTAAATCGTGGCACATTTGCTGAAGGGAAAATCAAGGTTGATAATTATGAGGAGTGTATAGAGGCCAAAAAAATTCTAGTAACTTCAGTGACAAAGTAGAATCCACAGAAGCATTTAGGCTCGACCTGGACCGCAGGGAGCAGCCTGGCAGATCCCGCCCTACTTGGGAGTTTGCACACCAGTGAGAAGCTCCGTGAAAACCAGCGAGGGTTGGCTCAATCTGGGAGGAGACGCTGAAATGGCTGTGTAGAGATGGTGGGACTCTAGGCATTAAATTTTTTTCTTTTCTAATGCTGTGATGTTATTTTTGACATAAACTCAGGAAAGGGAGAAGTATTAAAGTGATAAAATGAGCATGGATGGAACACATTTTCAGTAGTGGCTGTGTGGGGAAGAACATATCTCTTTGTAAGTGTGGTGCTGTGACCCTGGGGTGAAACAAATTCTCAAGTCACCTTGTAGTGCAGTGTGGAGTCACCCCGCTTCTGAGGCTCCTCGGGGGGTCTCTCTCACCCCCTTCCTGTGGACAGTAACTGCCTTTGTGGGAGCTGGTGGGTCAGATCCTCTTCCTCTCTGGGTCCACTTTCGTGGTGTCCTGTTGGGTCCCCTTGACCCTCTCATCCTTCTCACATGTGTGCCCCCACGTCTTCCTACTGGGCTGATGTGTCGGATCATTTCCCTGGATGGTCAGGTTGGGGATCTCCCATCTCTTGCCAGATCAGCACCCCAGGCATCTATTATTTGCCCTGTCCTTCTCTGCACCCCCACTTCTGCCAAAGACGCCACACACTGGCTGTCACATCTGTGGTTTTGTACTTCGTTTCACCCCAGAGAATGTCCCCATCTTTCCTCCCCTTGGTCACCTCTTCTTTGTAATCCATTAAGGTATTATTTCAGGACTCTATCTTCCCTGAGCCCCCAGCTCCCTACATTGGGGCACAAAACTATAGGTGTCTTTCTCTCTTTTCCACGTCCAGTGTGGAGAGAGACTGGGTTCAGTTGCTGAGTAGAGGAGCTGGGGATTAAGAAATAAAGGAAATACAAGAGAAGACGCAGAAATAGAAAATAATAAGCTGGGGCCAGGTGGGATGTCTGTTCTCTCTGATGGAGAGGCAGCAACTCTGAGTCCACGAAGCTCTGTTTATTTATATTCCACAATACAAAGGGGTTTCTCCAACATTAGGATCAAAGCAGTTT
This sequence comes from Antrozous pallidus, assembly GCA_027563665.1. Classification (NCBI taxonomy): domain Eukaryota; kingdom Metazoa; phylum Chordata; class Mammalia; order Chiroptera; family Vespertilionidae; genus Antrozous; species Antrozous pallidus. The sequence goes on along the minus strand of CM050514.1, from coordinate 7,392,884 downwards.
CTGTGGGCCCAGGCCCTATTCATCCCCCCCATTCCCGGGGCAAGCCTGCATTTACATTTCAAGGCCCTCTCCCCAACACCTGAGGCAAAGTTAAGACTAAGCTGATAACATATTCAGCCTCATTGGTGAATATGTTTTTCCAAGATGCGGTTTTGCCTTGGATTCAGCCAGACAAAGATTTAAAGAATGCTCAGGGAGTCTTTCCTGCGGCCGCCCCCGACAGGAAACTCCTCCGGGTCCGCCTCTGTGGTCCCTGCCGTGGCCCGGGACGATTTGCCCATCCCCCCTGAGCCTCAGACTCCTCGCTGATGGAATGGGGGTGACATATGCTGGTGCTGAAGGTGAGTGGGGAGCCCGGGATAATGTGTGATCACCCATAAGCCCTGGCGCGCAGTGGGAGCACGGTTGTTTCTACTGGGCACAGCAGCATTGCTACAGCACTCCCCCCACCCCCCCAAAGCCCTGTCACTACCTCGCCTCCTGCTAAATGGTGACCTTGTGGGGGAGACTGAGTCAGGGGTCCCCACCGCAGGCCCAGGCCACCACCGGAACTGCGTGGCCGTCCTGCTCCAGCATCGAGTGCCTTTGTATGAGGCAGCAGCCGTTGGCCTTGTACGAAGCTCTTGGCGTGCATTGAAAGTTTGACCTTGGCTTCGTTAGCATTCAAGCCGGTGCTAAGAGCCAACCAGGCACTCCCTGCCCCTTCGGCTAAGATGGTTTTTCTGATTTTCTGAGAGGGAAGAGCTGCCCTGTGCTGACCCCGCCTGGGAGGCCTCTCTGCCCACCCAGCCTCTGTGACGACTGTCTGCCCCCTCGGGCAGCGCCGCAGCCCTGGACACGCCGTGGGGCAGAGAAGGGCACTGGAGGCCATACGGGCTGTGCTCAGTAGCCAGGCGGCAACACAGCCAAGTGATGGGCTCGGCTGGAGAGGACCCAGGCCGCCAGCCTGTGTGTGCTGGGACGGGGGCCCCTAAGGCTGGCCTCACCTGTTCCCCACACAGTGACATGTCAAACTCTCCAGTGTCTTCCCATGAAGGCTGGACGTGTCTCTGGCTCATCTTCCCCGCCTGCCGCGTAGGCAGTGCTGACTGGCCATGTCACTGCTGGGCCGCAGTGGGCTTGCCCCTTGCAAAGGTTTCAGATGATGTCAGCTGGCCCCGAGGTCCCCTGTTAGGGGCTCCAGGCCGTATGTGAGGGACAGCTTGGGGGGGGGGGGCGCTCGAGGCTCCTTTGCTGCCAAAAGACCCCAACTCTCTCTAGCCCCGTGGCTCCTGGCAATCAGCAGGTGGCAGAGCAGAGAGCTCATTCCGCTCTCAGAGCTGCGCTGCGAGAGGAACAGGGAGCGCTGGCATTGAGGACTGCGGGAGGCTCCCCAGAGGGCAGAGTGGGGTGAGTGGGGGCTTGGCTCCTTCGGGCCCAGGGACACGGGGAAGACCCTGAGACTTGCCAGGAAGCGGCGGCTCACCGACGAGGCCTCATTTCTGCAGTCATCTCACCTCCTCCCTAAACTCTTTGGAGGGGAGATGGCCGCCCACTAAGACGCCAGCCCAACAGGCTGGTTCCATTTTCCGCTTGGGCTCCGGGGCGGGCCTGGGGGAGTGCGCCGGGCGTCTGCGTCTGTCTGTCCTCAGCCTCCCTGCGGCGGGCCCCCAGGGTGACCGCGGGGAGCAGCCAGGGATCTAAGTCAGTGTCCAGGCTTCGTCTAGGACCCAGGGGACCTCCTGCCTCGCGGTTGGTGGGTGGTGAGGGTTGTCCCCGGAATCAACTGCAAACGGCGGGCCTCCTCTCCAGAAACAGGACACAGAGCCCCGTGCGCTTGCCACGGCTCCGTGCCAGGGCTCCGACTTGGCCGCGAGCTCCTGGGAGAGGAGGGTGGTGTGCCGTGGGTTTGGCGGCCTCCAAGGTGCTTGGCACGCTTCAGGAAACACTGACCTTGGCTTCGTTAGCATTCAAGCCAGCACTAAGAGCCAACGCCGAATGCTGGTTTTAGGGGCCAGAGCCGGCCTGTGTTCCAGCTTCCGAAAAATTAAAGTTTCATCGTGGCCACGCTGCTCGTAAATCTGTGATTCATTCCTTGAGTGCCTGCCGGTCCAAATGCACAGGAAGGTCCCTGTCTTGCATCCTGATAAGAGCCCCCTCACCTTCCCACATGCCCCGAACCCCAAGGGGTTATGAGGGTCAAGGGTGGGGGCCTCTTGGTCCTCGTCGTGAGAGAGGGCGGGGCTTCTCCTCTACTGCTCCCCACAAAATAACTAACAAGAAGCAAATGAACAAGCAACTCTGGCTGTGTGTTTAGCCCCCTGGGCCTCGGCGTTCTGCTCTGTAAAACGGGCCATCAGGGGGACGACGCGGTGTCAGTGCGGACGGCCGGAGACGCCCACAGCAGGCCCCGTCCCTGGCTCCCCCCTCCGCCTTCCTCGCCTCTCGTCTGCTTTCTAACACACAGACAGAAGCCGCTGCGGGAGCCCTGCGGTTGGCTCCCCGTGTAACGAGCACTCAATCACTGTTGCCATGGCAGTTGTGATCTTTTCCCTCTGGGAGTGTAGCTTTAAGAACTGCTGAAGAGGCCCCTTTAGAGCAAGTCGACCGTTCCAAACAGAATTTCCGCTCCCACGTCGGGGCAGGCAGCGGTTTCTCCCTGGGACTCCTCCGCGTAATGGCATCCAGATGTCCAGATGTCGGGAGGGGGCGTGGGGCCGGCTCCGGCCTTTAACGAGAGCCACCTGGGGCACAGCGCGACCTTCCGGGAAGGGACCGGTTCCTGCTGACCGCCAGCCAGGGCGGGGGCCGGGTTCCCCACGTGTGTGCTCTCCACTGTCTCCTTGCAGAGGCTGTCTCCCCGGTGACCAGCCACCCGCATTCAGGCGACAGGAGTGCTCTGTGACTGTGGTGTATGGCTTGTCATTGTTGCTGTTTAAACATACGTTTGCCACTTCTTCTTCAAGGGCAGGGGTGGGTCTAAGCCTGCCAGCGGAGCTCCAAATTGTGGGTCTGAGCCTCCCAAGCGGGCGGCAGCCACATAATCAGTGAGGTGAAAAGAGAGGGGTGTTTGGCCACCGCATGCAGGAAACTTTGCTGCTTCAGAAAGAAATGAGCTTTGCATCCGTGAGGTGCCCAATACGATTGTTTTTGATGATGCAAGACACGGTTCCCCAAATTTCTTTTCTTTCTGCAATAGGACTAGCGCCGAAACACGTTTGGCTCAGTGGATAGAGCGTCAGCCTGTGGACTGAAAGGTCCCAGGTTCGATTTCGGTCAAGGGCATGTACCTTGGTTGTGGGCACATCCCCAATAGGAGTGTGCAGGAGGCAGCTCTCATCAATGTTTCTAGCTTTCTATCCCTCTCTGTAAAAAAAAAAAAAAAAAAAAAAAATATATATATATATATATATATATATATATAAAAACAATAAAATAAAATAAAAAAGGACTAGCTAACATCATGCACACCCATTTTACACCCAAGTGACAGAATGTCAGCTCAAAGGTAAGGACGGGCAACACTTTGACTCATAACTGAAAAGTCCAGGGTGGATCTGGCATTAGATACAAATGGATCCAGGGTCTTGGTCTGTCTGTCTGTCCATCTGTCTCCCCTTCCTCCAATGGGCTTTCCCCATGTGGCCAGTGTCCCGCCTGGCTGGCTGCCCAGAACGCACAGCCCAGCAGCTCTGCAACCCCAGCAGAAAGAGAGCAGCTTCCTGGGAACGTGGTGGGAAAGAGAACCCGGGAGGCCAGCCCGGGGCCCGCGTGCGTCACTGGCAGGGGCTGCAGTGGCCCGACCACGATGCCCGGGCACATCCTGAGCAATGCCGTTCGTGAGTCACACGCTTCCTATGCTCACTGTAATTTTTAAAGTAAAAATCTCATTGTAGAACAGTGTTACGTTTGCAGAAAACTTGCAAAGATAGGATCCAGAGGTCTCATATCCCTAACACGTGTTTCTCTTGTCATTACGATCGTACTTGTCACAGTGGATGAACCTATCCTGATACCCGGTCTTTTAACCGAAGTCCATCGTTTAGTCATTGATATTGGTTTCTGCTAATGTCCTCCTCCTGTCCCAGGGTCCCATCCAGAAAACCAGTCCCTCCTCCTGTCCTAGGGTCCCATCCAGAAAACCAGTCCCTCCTCCTGTCCCAGGGTCCCATCCAGAAAACCAGTCCCTCCTCCTGTCCCAGGGTCCCATCCAGAAAACCAGTCATCACGTCTCCGTGGGCTCCTCTGGGCTGTGGCAGTTCTCAGATTTTCCTGTGTTTAAAAAAAAGTACATTTTATATTGATTTCAGAGAGGATGGGTGAGGAGAGAGGGATAGAAACATCAATGATGAGAGAGAATCATTGATCAGCTACCCCTGCACATCCCCTGCTGGGGATCGAGCCCACATCCTGGGACAGAACGGCGACTCACCGGTTCATAGGTTGACGCTCAACTACTGAGCAACACAGGTCAAGTACATTTTCCTTTTTTTTATTTTTATGCTCTTGATGACCTTGACAGGCTTGAGGAGTGCAGGTCAGCTATTTTGCAGGCTGCCCCTCAATCAGGATTTGTCTGATTTTTTTATGATTCAAGGGGGTGTGGGTTTGGGGCGGGAAGATGGCCCGAGTGAAGTGCCATTTTATTACGTCATATCCAGGGAGCTGCCTTCAACATGGCTTTTCACTGTTGACGTTGACCTTGACCACCTGGCAGAGGTCATGGTTGTCAGTCTCTCGGCTGCAAAGCTCCTCTTTCCCCCTTTCCACACCGTCCTCTCCGGGAGAAGACTTCTCGCACAGCCCACACCTGACCAGGGGGAAGGTACGCTCACCCCGGAGGACAAAGACTCTGCACATATTCTGAATTCTCTTTTCTGGGAAATGTGTCTCCTCTTCCCTGGTTTATTTATCCAAACATTTATTTATATCGACATGGCCTCATGGATATTTATTTTATTCTTGGGCTATAATCCAATATACTTATTTTGTTGCTCTAATTGTCCCAGCTTTGGCCACTGGGAACTCTTTGGGTTGGCTCCTGGACTTTCCACCACGTGCTTTCCTTTTCTCTCTCTTTCACGTGCACTTTTCCAGCACTTTCTTACTTCTGGCACTGCAAGATGTTCTAGGCCAGTGGTTGGCAAACTCATCAGTCAGCAGAGCCAAATTTCCACAGGACAACGATCGAAATTTCTTTGGAGAGCCACATTTTTTAAACTTAAACTTCTTCTAAAGCCACTTCTTCAAAATAGACTCGCCCAGGCTGTAGTATTTTGTGCAAGAGCCACACTCAAGGGGCCAAAGAGCCGCTTGTGGCTCGCGAACCGTGCGAGGTTTGCCAACCACCGTGCGAGGCTCGTCTTGCACATTTCCTGCCCCGATCCCAGAATCGGCCGTTTCTCCGGGAGCCGGGGGTCCTCACACAGGAGAGTGCGATTAGAAGCCACAGCTGGCCCCAGGTGTTGCTGCTTCCAGACCCTCTCAGCTGACAGCGCAAGAAAACATACGTGTGCATCCCGGCCTGTGTACATGCGGGTTAAACATTTCCACATATAACCTCTGCTTCCGTGTCAATTCACGTGGTCCTATCGGCATCTCCAGCTCTCATCCATGATCACATGGGTCACTCGGCCCCTCCTCTTGCTCCCGTCACCTCCCATTCCCCCAGTGAGAGAGCCGGCTCCCAGCCTCCGCCGGCCCTTACCTAATTGTCCAGCGCTGTCCGTGTGGACGGACATCTGGAGAGCAGCCCAGGGGCGGGTGGGCCTCCAGGGCCTGGCCAGCTGCATGCAGAGGTGAGGAAGGACCCTGGGGTGCCAGCAGGGCAGCCTGCCTGGGTGACCAGGACACCGCGTGTGCCCTGCTCCAGCTCCCGGATGGCGGCTGCAGAACAGGGGTGGCTGGAGTTGGAGGCCCAGCGTAGCCTGAGGAGTTAACCTCCCGCTGTGACATTCACAGATAATTGAGCTGATAAGGGGCCTGGGTAGAGGCTGGTTTCCTCATCAGAGTCAGCGTCAGTGTGGGCAGAGCGTGGGGGCTGCAGACAGACAGAGAGGAAGGATGTTTCCAGGAGCCTTCCTGAGTGGGAGGCGAGGAGCATGCACAGCTGGCGAAGCGTCCAAGGCTGGGAGAGAATCCACAAAGACAAGGGGGAGGGGACCCATCGCCCAGCCAGAGGCTTGAAACCCGGGAGGCTGCAGAGGGGACAGACACCCGCATGCTGACGGGGAAGCTCATTGGAACTCAGCAAGGAGCCCCCGGTAGGGGCCCAGGGTTGAAATGAGACTTCAGAGTGGGGACAGGTAGCCCTTCATCCAAACTGGCCTGCTCTTAGAGACGTCCCCTCTCCTGACCCAGGTCCGGGAGCTTGGGCAGAACCGGAGGAGAGTGACGGCTTTATGAAAGGATTTGGCTCATACAGCGTCCGCCTGCCGACTGAAGGGTCCCAGGCTCGATTGTGGTCGAAGGCATGTACCTTGGCTGCAGGCACATCCCCAGTGGGGCGTGTGCAAGAGGCAGCTGATCGATGTTTCTTTCTTATTGATGTTTCTGACTTTCCGTCCCTCTCCCTTCCTCTCTGTGAAAAATCAATAAAATATATTTTTTAAGAAAGGATTTGCCTTGGGGTCTTCTCCTGGGTCAGCACCCTCCCACTGCCTCCCCCCCCCCCCCCCCCGTCCCGTCCCGGGGAGTATTTCCTGGGTCAGCACCCTCCCACTGCCTCCCCCCCCCCCCCCCCGTCCCGTCCCGGGGAGTATTTCCTGGGTCAGCACCCTCCCACTGCCTCCTCCCCCCCCCCCCCCCCCCCCCGTCCCGGGGAGTATTTCCTGGCATTTGCCCTCTCTGGGCGGCTGGGCATGTGGGTTTGGGGTTGGCCACCTGCTGGTGGTGGTCGGTCGTCCCGCTGCGAGCTGCGGCTGTGGCTAGGAGTCCCTCTGTCTGTCCCCCGTGGGTCAGAGAGCTGGCCTGGTCCTTTGCTCAGAAGTAGCCCAACACTAACCATCGGGAAGCGTGGGGAGTTCCTGTGTAGGCGGACCCTGGTTTTTTGTGGGTACATGGGCTATCAGTTGTAGTCTGCTGAGAGAGTGACGAAGACAGTGCGCCCTCGGCGTCCTTCTCTGTCCGTAGCTGCGTGTAGCCTCACGTCACGGTCCCTTTCCCTCTTATGAGGTGTCGCTTCTTTTGGAATTTGCAAGTGAGATCACAGTGCTCTGCAGGCAGTGGTTCCGGAAGGGGGTGTGGGCCCTCAGAGGCCGCCTTCCTCATGTGTGCACATGTGTGTGCGGGTGTGTGCACATGTGAGTGTGTGGGTGTGTGCACATGTGTGTGTGAGAGTGTGTGGGTGAGTGTGTGCGTGTGTACATGTGTGTGTGTGGGTGAGTATGTGCACATGTGTGTGTGTGGGTGAGTGTGTGCACATGTGAGTGCATGTGTGTGTGTGCATGTGTGTGGGTGCATGTGTATGTGTGTGGGTGCATGTGTGCACACTGTCAAATCCTACTCACGAACCCAGTTAGCACCCGTGGGAACTCCACACGAATCCCTCCCGTGCTGCACGTTGGTTAATCTCCCGCCTGCAAAACACACGCAGCCTCTGAGGCCTGCTCCCTGCATCCTCATCCTGGCGGCCTACGAAAATACACAGCCCTTCACCGTGTGGGGGACGTTCCTTGCCATCATTTGCAATCCAGATCAATTCTGTTGAGAGATGCTGTTACCAGGCACACGGGTTTGATGTAATTATGCACGGGGCCGAAATAATGACCCGCCTCCCACTAATGCCATTACAGGGCCGTGCGACAGGCGGGGTTTGCAGCCAGCCTTCCCCTGGTCTCCAGCTTTCCCGGAGAGGAGACATCGCTGTGCAAAACGGCACAGAAGGCGGACCTGTTTGCAAACGATGCCAGGCGTTTCTTGAGAAACGCTCCCTTCTGAGGGTGGTGTCGGTGGAGTGTTATTAATATTTACACGACAGCACGTTATTACGGTATTAATACTACAGACAAGAAAACAGCCATTTGCTTCCGCGAGAGAGTCAGGCAGCTTGGGGGTTGATCACCCGGGAATAAATATCCGGTTATCTGACTGAATGCAGACCTATCTGGTGACTGCTGTGATGATCTGCAGACGGAACTTTAATGAGTCATTGTTACATCTATTTCGCTGCCTCCCGGAGGAAGGAGAGAGCTGCCTCTCAGCAAACAAAAAGAAAGAGAACGTGCTGCCCAGTTCTCTCTGGGCTGCTCTTTGCTTTCCAATAAGCAAAACTGTCACAGCCGATGAGGGCGTCCCTGCTGGCCCGCCCGCGGTGGACGCGGCGATGCTGACCTTGAACCCGGCCAGAAAGCGAGCTCCCGTGCATCGGCGAGGAGGCAGGTCGGGGTGGCCCTGTAGGAGGCAACGCTTTCTTGGTCCATGACATTTACATGTCAGTGTCCCTGTGTGTGTGTGTCTGCACGCAGCCTCCAAAGAAGGGGCTAAGGGTGGCAGGGGGGCGGGATGAGAGGGGGCAGCGGGCCTCTCACTGACCCACGAGAAGGTTGGGAGAAGACGTCGGGCCCTCGCATTTTGGAATGTGCTCATGTCATTTTGCAAGTGTGTCCTGTCCACACGCCTGCACGGCTGCCAGAGCCTCCCACACAGATGTTTCCGCTAGAGCAAGACCCCTTCGTGCCGGGTTGGCTCAGTGGATAGAGCGCTGGCCTGTGGACTGAAGGGCCCCAGGTTTGATTCCTGTTGAGGGCATGTACCTTGGCTGCGGGCATGTCCCCAGTAGGGGGTGTGCAGGAGGCAGCTGGTCAATGTTTCTCTCTCATTGGTGTTTCTGCCTTTCTGTCCCTCTCCCTTCCTCTCTGTGAAAAACCAGTAAAACATATTAAAAAAGAAAAGAAAAAAGAAGCCGCTTCGCGGGGCTCAAGCTCGGGTACCCAGTCGAGGCTCCAGGCAGCAATGGCCACCACTTCCTGGTGTCCTGTGAGGATTCACCCAGAGGAGCTGGAACTCGCCCCTCCGGCCGGCGCGCGTGTGTGGGCACAGCCTCCGTGGGCCCGGCCAGCAGGCCGGCGGCGTCACCGGGGGAGCTGGACGCAGGTGGCGCCCTGCAGTGCCTGGCTGTGAAACGGGAGCGTCACGGAGGAGGTTAGGGGACCTGCCCTCTAGGTGGTCCCTAGACCGTAGGTGAAGCTCCAACGGTGAGGAGAAGGGGGTCGGGATGTCAGAGTCCTGCAGGGCACGCGTCAAAGGCGTCAGACCCCGGGCCGGGTGTTGGGGGGCAGGGGGTGGGCCAGCATGCAGGCTTGTCAGCAGATAGCCATTTGTCTGGGCGTCCAAAGAGGGGCAGGAGGACACAGAAGCTGGTCTTGGGGAGACAGGTTTGTTTCAGGATCCAGAGGCTCCATCCATTCTCCTCCTTTGAGGTTAAGCACTGCATGGGGAGGATGATGGGAAGGGAGGTGTGGGCGACCTTGGGAAATGGTATCTGTGGTGACACCGGGGGCGGGGGGATGGGAGAGGGGGGACGGGGTCTGTGCTGGGGACCCTGTCAACAGACCACGCAGCTCAGCTCTGGTCTCTCTCTGGGTCAGCCTGTGACCCGTGCCTGGACATCGTCCAGGACATCGTCCTTTCAGGACATCGTCCTGAAAGATGACAGTTCTCACGAATATCACGAACTGAAAACAAGAAAGAGAAATGGCAAGCAAGTAACGAGAGGCCTGGGGAAGCTCTTGCTGGGACAGGAGGGAGCATCCACCTCGTTCCAGCTGGGAGAGGCTGTCCAGCGCAGCACCAGCGGTCCCCCCCGGGGCCGCTCCCCACGCCAGGCCCCGCGTCTCTTTCCCTGCTGTTTCCGCGCCGGGCTGCTCTGTCTTTTCTCGCTGTAAAAGCGGGGCGACCAGGGATCTGGAGGGTCTCTGGGCAGGTTCCCCTGACTCGGGGGCCACACCCGGGGTCCGGCTCTGTGAGAGAGTGGTTTCAGGTTCATTGTCTTTTAGGGAGTGAGAGTATCATGAGGCACCATGTGACTTGGTTAATTTTCTGTGAGTGTCTGTTTGATATAAAATTTTACCTTATAAATTGGTAGCTGTGGCCTCCCTGGGTGGGCGCTAAATGTGGGAACTCCTTTCACGTCCCGCATGATTCAGGGTCCCGGTTCAGGGTTCGGGTTTCGGGAGAAGGCCGCACACAAATGAGACTAGAAAAGTATTAATTTGGAAATGGGGGCCAGGCGGTAGTCCAACTCTAGTGGGAGAACTACTGCTCGCTCTGGCTTCACCATCCCTTTTACTAAGATTAAGATAAGATACACCCGTATCCCCCAGACAGGAAACATCAATAAAAACCAATCAGTGAATCTTCTTAGGACTAACAAGTGGGGGCTGCTTCAACCACCAACATCCAGGAATTAGCTCCGACCCTTCAGAGCAACTAAGGTTGACCAGCCCTCCGGATTCCCTGTCCACAGCTCTGTAGCATTAAAACAATGACCGGCTTCCGGCAATAGCTATGAAAAACAGTCATTTTACTATATTGTTTTGGAAAAAGCAATTCTGGCTTCTCCTGTGATGTATGCTAAGTTACGCCAGGAGTTTCAGAAGAGGCCAGGATTTTAATCCGAGCAGAGGCAGTCGGAGGCACTGCTTCAGACCTGGCCGTGGCTGAGTCCGGGAGCAGACCATGCTCCCTTCTTCTTCTTCTTTTTCTTTAAAAAAAAAAAAAAAAAAAAAAAAAATATATATATATATATATATATATATATATATATTTTATTGATTTTTTACAGAGAGGAAGGGAGAGGGATAGAAAGTCAGAAACATCAATGGGAGAGAAACATCGATCAGCTGCCTCTTGCACACCCCCTACTGGGGATGGGCCCGAAGCCAAGGTACATGCCCTTGACCGGAATCGAACCTGGGACCTTTCAGTTCGCAGGCCGACGCTCTATCCACTGAGCCAAACCGGTTCGGCACCATGCTCCCTTCTTATGCAGAGCAGCCTTTTCCGTCTAAGAATGCTGGCACCTGGGCCCCCTATACCAAAGGACTCGGCTCTCTGAGCGTGGGCCTGGGAACCTGGGTGCCTAACAGAGCCCCCCCAACCCAGGTGGGTGCTGAGAGCCGTGGCAGAGAGCCACCCGAAGCCCCGAGTTTTGTGGCTGGGGCTGGGCCAGGGCAGGGGACAGGGTGGGCACTTGCCGGTGAGGGTTGGGGCCCCCTGATATGTGGCTCCCAGCCTCCATAGCGAGGCTCAGGGGGAGACCCGCATTCTCTCGGCCCCTCGGTCGGGAAGCGGACGACCACCTGAAGGGATGGTGGCTGCCGGCCAGGGAGGTGAAGAGTTGACGAGCGCTAACGGGGCCGGTGCCATCCCGACTGGCTCTCATCAGCAGCTCCTTTCAACATGAGTCACTTCCCAGCTGCCTCTCCATGCATTTCAGGGAAGCGGTGACTGACAGCTTGTCCCAAAATGGAAACGCAGATGACAGCAGCTCCATCAAAACGGAATAGGACTCTCGCAGTTGGAGGCACAGCGTGCGCTGGAAATGAAGTCAAGATGGCCTTGAGTCGGAGTGCCCTGAGCTGCAAAAACGTGACTCAGCGGGACCGGGGAGAGGCTCGCCGCCCCTGAACGTCTCTCTGTGGGGCTCCCCACTCTGATCACACGTCATCCCCCGCCCCCACCCCCGTGGGCTTTAACCTCCCCCAGGCCTGTGTGTTCATCCTCTCAGCAGTTCCCATCGCGTGCAGCCTGATGTCAGACACATAACAGGAACTTTTGTCTTTGTTAAGGAACGAACACACAGCGATATCTGGGGGGTGGGGGAGGGCGCGGCCTCCGTCAGCCCCGTGGAAGGTGGCATGCCTTGGAACCCGTGCCTCCTCGCAGCCCTGAGCTCTGTTATTTCTGCCCCTTCTCTGCTGCCAGGACCAGCGCCTGGCCATCTTTTTAAAAATTTTATATTTCAATCTTTATTGTTCAGGTTATTAATAACATTGTTCCCCTTTCCCCCCTATAGCTCCCCTCCACCCGGTACCCATCCCACCCTCTGCCCTCACCTCCCCAACACTGTCCTCTCCCATAGGTGCATGATTCTTGTCCCGTCTCTTGCTGCCCCTCCCACACCCCTTTTCTCCCCAAGAATTGTCAGTCCATGCCCTCTCTATGCCCCTGATTCTGTTACATTCACCAGTTTATCCTGTTCATCAGATTTTTAATTCACTTGATTTTTAGGTTCTTTTGTTGATAGATGTGTATTTGTTGTTCATAATCTACACTTTTATCTTTCTCTTCTTCCTCTTCTTAAAGAATACCTTTCAGCATTTCATGTGACTTGTCATCTTTTCGGGTAGGGAGGCCTGTGGGCCGTTCGTTCACGACACGGGGCATGGAGGCGCTGGGCGGGAGAGACGAACTCCCCCGGGGGCACAGCGGTCCCGCCGTGCAGTGCTCAGGCGGGTCTGAGGCCACGCTGGTCCTCCAGGATGACGGCTGTTCTGGTGAACCCTGGCCTTCCCTCGTCGCCCTCAGAGGCCTTTGGGCAAAGAGGAGGCTTCCTAGAGCGTCTGCTTTGAACGACTCACATTCCTGTGGGGCACCTGCACGGCGGGCAGCCTGCGGGGCAGCGGGCACGTCTCCGTGCTGCCCCCGGTGCCCCCGGAGGCTCAGGGGCAGGCTTTCCTGGTCAGAGGCTGCTGGAGCAGCGGGCCCATCGGCTTGCGGACACCCCGAGTCCCCCAGGAGGTCCTGTCTGCCCGTGAGACGCTGCCCTTTTGAAGATAAGCACTGACAATCATTGAAAATGTTTGTTTTGCTGGACGCACTTGGCGAGAAGTGAGCCGAGCCGAGCGAGGGCTGCCCTGAGCACGGCGGACCCTGCGCCCCAAGACAGGTCCTGCTGTGGCCTCTGGAGACGCTAGAAACAGGCTGGGCCAGGGAGACCTGCTTCACTCCCCCCCCCCCCCCCCGCCACCATGTGGGAACCCCTTTCATGTCCCACGTGATTCAGGGTCCCCGGTTCAGGGTTCGGGTTTCTGGAGAAGGCTGCACACAAATGAATAAAGAGACTTAGAAAAAAACATTAACTCTACTGGGAGAACTACTGCTCGCTCTGGCTTTACCTTCCCTTTTATGAAGATTAAGGTCATAAGATACACCCATATCCCCCAGGCAGGAAACACCAATAAAAGCCAATCAGTGAACCTACTTAACAGGTGGGGGCTGCTCCAACCACCAACATCCAGTAATTGGCTCCGACCCTTCAGAGCAATCAAGTTGGTCCAGCCCTCCAGACTCCCTGTCCACCGCTCTCCACCATCAAATCAATGATGGGCTCCAGCACCCTCACTCCCCAAGTCTCTGCTGTGAAAGTTCTCCGAGGGGTGATGTCTTGTTGGAAATGCCAGGTCACACTCTGAGCGGGGGCCTTGCGGGCCAAACGGGCGGTGATTTGTGAGTGGGCAGCGGGTCTCCACACGGTCTGTTTCTCCCCCTCTCTTTTTTTAAATTTAATAAATCTCTATTGTTCAGATTATTACAACTGTTCCTCTTCATTTCTCCCCCTCTTAGCAGACGATAGCAGTTCCCTTCTTCCTGAGGAGAAACATGATCAATTGCAAGCAGGTGCCCCTGGGACAAAAATCTCTTTAATAAATCCAGGAGCGTGGAAGATACTGACCGTGTCTTGTGTGGGAACCCCTTTCACGTCTGCATGGTCCAGGGTTCCCAATTCAGGGTTCGGGTTCTGGAGGAGGCCGCACACAAATAAAAGAGACTAGAAAAGCATTAATTTGGGAATATTGGGGGCCGGCGGGAGTCCACCTCTAGGGGGAGGACTACCCAGCTCTGGGCTTGCTATCCCCTCTTATTAAGACTATGGGACACACCCAGAGCCTTTTGGCAGGAGATTCCAAGAATAGCCAATCAGCAAGAATTAACATAAGACTAACCCAGGTGGAGGCTGCTTCAACTACCAATATCTCAACTAAACAGTGAGCAATTAGCTCTGACCTTTTAGAGCCATTAAGGTTAACCAGGCTTCGGGATTTTCCTGTTCACATCTCTCTGTTAGTGAGGCAATGATTGGTTTCCCGCAGTCTTGTGGTTGGGCCGCAGCCGAGAAATGAAGATGGAGCTGGAGCCCTCGGCTGTCCGGACTGTGTGTGGCTGGAAGGACGTGGACTCTCCCGGAACCTGCCAGGTCATCCAGTCCTGGGCACCCACCTGCGCGCTTGTTCTGAAACCACAGGAGCCAACACCCACTCAGTAGCCCACATGCCCCGAACTGAGGAGAAGGTGGAGAGCAGACTCAGCAGGGGACAGGCACCAGCTGGGAACAGTCAGATGGTCCCTGGTGTGTGTGTGTGTGTGGGGGGGGGGGTCGGTGATAGCGCTGCAGCCTCGGACACTCGCCATTACGGCCCAGCTGCCGACGGTCCTCATCTTACATCATTCCTGCAATCACCTGGGGGAGCCACAAGCCTGCCCCCCACGTTCAGGGAGCCGCTCAGACTCGTCCTTGGGGGTGACTGTCCCTCATCAGGGGGGCCTGCGTGGGCCAGTAGCCCTGGGCTGTCCAGGATGACCATTCAAGGACCCTCGCTGCCGTGAGCCTCGCCTCTTCCCCTGTGAAACGGGAGGCCACACTGACCTGTGGATGAGGGGCTGAAACACGGTAGCCTTCATCTCGGATAAAACTGCTGTTTGAATTTTGATCCTGCTTGCTTGCCTAAAGCAAAAGGGTAGTTACTTTAGCTTCCAGATGGGGACCTAAAAACTCACAGAAATCTATTTGAGGACCAGAACCGTAAAGGAGTAATTCTTGTTGACTCAGTGGCGCCAGAAGTTGAGCTGTACCTTTGGCTTTTGTGAGCTAGGACTACATCCCCATGTCCATCAGCATGTAAAGTTAGAGACAAGAAGCAGGCAACAGGGTCAATCATAGTCCACTGGTAGTCTTCCCTACCCCAGATACAACCTTGAAGCCTGTTCGCGGAATTTAAAACAATGAACATTTATGGTTCAGACCCTATAAAAGGCCTGCTTAACCGCCTCCGGGGTCATATGTAACTGGTCGTGGAAGTCACCCCACAACAGGGGCCAAGCTGGGCTCGGGGTGAGAGCTGACCCCGCTGAAGCGCCCTCATGATCCTCTGTGGCTACCGCAAACCCGGAGGCTCCCTGAGCCCCAGAAAAACTGCGGGCACAGAACCACCCGTGGGAGGGAGGCGTGGGCGGCCGGAGCCTGTGGGGAACGCAAACGCGACTCCGCTTTGTTTTCAACTGACGACGAAAGAGAAACAGGGGAGCAGCCTGGGGATGTACCCGATTCATCCACAGCAAAGACATTTCAAGTCTGTGACGCCAGGGAGCCTCCGCCTCACAGACGCCCGAGCGATGAACACCCACAAACACAGCAGCCCCGTCCCTGCCGGGCCCATCTCCCCTGTCATTGGCCGCTCGTCACACAGCGCCGACACCCCCACCCTGGAGCCGGTGGAAAGCCGGCCAGAGGCGGATCCTGAGAGGCTGCTGGGCGGCAGGGCGCGTGGAGAAGGGGCAGGAGAAGCAGGACCCCAGGAAGGGAACCGAATACGGGACAGTGACCGCTCAGCGCCCCCCCTCCTCTCACCGGCCCTCCCTGTGGGCTTTCTCCCCACGGTGACCGCTGCCCGAGGTGACAGTCACCTGTGAGAACAGGTGCCTCTAAAAGCCGCAGTCAGGGGACGGGTGAGACTGCGTCACAGCGGCTCCCCTCCCTCATCTCGGGCCGAGAGGATCAGACGGAGGGCTTGGCGGTTTTGTTGTCACAGAGAGCAGTGAGGTGGATCGGGCATGGAGCGCTTTGGGGGTGGAGGACAGGCTGGATGGGATTCTCTGGAGGGTCCTGGGTCCCCAGGGAGGCACGGGGCGCCCAGAGGCCGGTCCTCAGAACACAGAGAGGCGGGCGAGAGGGGCCTTCCTCACAGCTGTAAGGAGGGAGGAGCATCCCGGCTCTTCCTCCCGTCTGCACCCCGATTCCAGGCCTCAGTGGCGCAGCCCACGGCGGGGCTCCTCCGTGGGAACACAGACTCTGGGCAAATCACTCACAAATGAACTTGGGATGCAACCTATTCAGTTTTACATCAGTCTGTAGTCAAGCTCCAGAACTTTCTAGAAGGTTTGGCTGAGATCCCCCGGGCCCCGTGAAAATGCTGTGACTGGAGGCTTAGAGAACCGCGACCTGCACGTCCCCAGGAGCGTCGGGCGCTCTGGGCCGAGTCCGCGCAGCCTCCCGGGACGGAACGAGCTGCTGCAGAACGAGGACGCCGCTCGCTGCAGGTTGGAGCGTCTGCGGCCGCTGATAACGAAAAAGCCATGGAAATCGGTAAAGAATTTTAGTGAGTTTATTTGAGCCCCAAACTGTCCACATATGCCGGGAAGCAGAACCTCAGCAAATTGAGTTAATGCTCCGCAGAATGGCGGGTTACAATTGTATTTATACATCGCAATCAGAGGAGGGACATAGGTGGGTTACATGACATTCGCTGGTGATTGGAGGAAGGATAAGCAATCCCGCCTGGGATTGGATACAAAGTAAAATGATGGACACATATTTAGGTTAATGCAGGAACAATCCTATCTAATAAAAGAGAAACATGAAAATTACTGTATCTTCAATATGCTACCAGCCAATCAGGAGCGGGGGAGGGCTGGAGGCGAGGTGGCCTGGCGGGTGGTGGGGTGTGCCCTCACTGGAGGTCAACCGCCCAGGGCCCGAGCCTCAGAGTCAGCAGGGCGATCTCGCTTGCTGGGGGTCAACCGCCCAGGGCCCCATCCTCAGAGCATCAGCCAGAGGCTGCGGCCTTGGCCCTGGGCAGAGCAGGGCGATCCTACGTGCTGGGGGTCAACTGCCCAGGGCCCTGTCCTTGGAGCAGAGCGATCAAGTGTGCTGGAGGTCCCCTGCCCTAGACCTGAGCCTCGGATCCTTGGCCAGAGGCTTGGGGCCTTGGCTGGGGTGGAGCAGGGGAATCGCAGCTAACTGGGGGTCCCCCGCCCAGGGCCAGAGGCTTGGGGCCTTGGCCGGGGTGAAGCCGGAGATCAGAGGAGATAGATGTGAACTGTAGAGGAAACACCTTTTCTGACCGCTCATTGGCTAAGCTCCCTGTACGCCACTGGTAATATTCTTAGTAACTTGGGCATAAGAATCCCAAAAAGTAATCTAGGGTTCTCCCACCACACTCCTGGAGAAAAAAACAAAGGTCTGCTGCTGGAGGGCTAAGAAATACCATATCCTTTCCCCAGGCAGTTTGGCTCAGTGGATAATGCCTAGGTTTGCCAACCACAGGGTCCGGGTTATATTCTGATCAAGGGCATGTACCTAGGTTGCAGGCTCCTCCCTGGCTGGGGCCCAGGTCAGGGCTCATGCCGGAGGCAACCAATCAAAGTGTTCCTCTCACTTTGATGTTTCTCTCTGTCTCTCCCTTTCTCTTCCACACTGTCTAAAAATCAATGGAAACATATCCTCAGGTGAGGATAAAAAAAGAAAAAAAAGAAATGTTATATCCTATGAAAGACACATCTTGAAAATGCCTAAAGAAAGTTGTCATTTTTTCATGGTGAAGGGACCGGAGTCTGGGTTGATGAAAACACCTTGGTGGCTACAGTGACTGGCAGTGGCTGCAGCAGTGGGGTGATGGGGCTGGTGCCTTTCCCTGATCAGCCCAGTCACCTCCCACGAAGGGAGGCCAGACTGTGGCTTAGGCCCGCTCCCTGTGGGGAATGGGCCCACGCCATCAGTAGGACATCCCCCAGTATGTGAGAGGAGGCAGGCTGGGTGGAGGGGACCCCTCCCCCCACAGTGCACGAATTTTGTGCACCAGGCCCCTAGTTAACATGACAATGAAGGAATTTGTGGTATCTGTCCTGGTGCCCACCACATTTGGTTGTGCCCCAGGGGCTCCAGAAAAAGGGAAGTTACAAGTTTCCCAGACCTCTCAGATCTGTTATCCTAGAGGCAGAAGGCAAATGGCTCAGGAAAGATCTAAGTTGATCTTTGTCAGGGAAAATACCGGCCTCAGACATGACTACCCACTATAACCTGTCTGTAGTTATATTTAGTTTTCAGACCATCTTTTGTGGTGACTTTAGGTCTCTGAGTTTGCAGGACCGCCCTGCAGGCCTCCCCTGAGCCGTCAGGTCAGCCTGTGGCTCCTTTCGTCCACACCGCCCATCCATCCCCCGAGAAACGCAGGCAGCCGTGGCTGCAGCTGCGGGAGGGAACGGCGGCCTCTTGGGCTTGGCTGACAGAGCCCCCCGAGGGCTGCCTGCAGGGCCTCCTGACGGGGTGCCTCCTGCTCAGGGTTCCCTCCCCGCTCCTCATCCTCACTTGCCGCTGGTATGGGAGGAGCAGGGCTTCCTTCTCACCCTCAGGTCCCAGCTCTGTTCACAAACCCCATCCCTGTTTGCTGAGTTCGTGTTTTTCCTGTAACATCTTCCCAGCGACCAACACCCCCACCATCTAGTTTGCAACCGCCTCCCCTAGAGCTGCGATGGGCTGAGCCGGGAGATCCTCCCGGGGGTCAGTGAGTCTCCACGGCCTGCCCAGAGCGACCACGTTCCACCTCGGTGACAGCTTCCTCATTGCCCTCCCACCAGCCTCCTGTCTTGAAGGCCACAGATGGGGGTGGAGGGGGTCATCGGAGACGGTCAGGGGCTGAGCTCACACCTGAGCAGGACGCACGGAGCAGCCAGCTCCTCAGACCTCACTGGGCACTGTGTAGAAGGAGGTCTCACTCGGGCAAGGAAACGTTTCGGTCCAGAAGGGACTCACATCACTTCCACTCAGAGTCTGTTGGCCGGACAAGGCGGGGAGCTGGCAGCGCCATCAACGAATGTGCTTAGAAGGGGCACCATGTGGCAAAAACATGCTAATGAGTCGTTCTCCAGAGGACCAAAGACACAAAGGCCTGAGGAACTCCAGGGAAGCGATGCATTGTTAGTTGTGGGGATGGCATCCAAGGCCGGGGGCTGTGGGAACCCCTTTTCACGTCCCACGTGATTCAGGGTCCCAGTTCAGGGTTTGGGTTTCTGGAGAAGGCCACGTACCAATGAATTAAGAGACTCAGAAAAACATTAATTTGGAAAATGGGGGCCAGGCGGTAGTCCAACTCTAATGGCGGAACTCCCCCTCCCTCTGGCTACACCACTCCTTTTATTAAGGTTAAAATCATAAGATACAGCTGTATCCCCCAGGCCAGAGACACCAGTAAAAGCCAATCAGTAGATCTTAGGACTAACAGGTGGGGGCTGCTTCAACCATCAACATCCCAGTAATCAGCTCCAACCCCTCAGAGCAATCAAGGTTGACCAGTCCTCCAAACCCCCTGTCCGCAGCTCACTATTATTAAAACAACTAGAGACACATTGCAGGAAGATTCCTGCAAGAATAGAGCCCACTGCAGCCTGAGCAAAGCTCCCTCCCATCTCTTCTGTTTTGCTCCCATCTCCTCTGCCTCGCTCCCATCTCCTCTGCCTCACTCCCTCCATTCTCCCCCAACCCGCTTGCTTACTTCTCCGAAGCTTTGCTCTCTTCTGCTGTGCTTGGCTTCCTTTCTTCCCTTGGATATGCAAATTAACTGCCATATTGGTTGGGTTAATTTGCATATGTGCCCTGATCGGCTTGTGGGTGTAGCGAAGGTACGGTCAATTTAACTATTTCTCTTCTATTAGATAGGATGATTGTCTTCTGGCAGGGGCCCAGCCTGGTAGGGAGGCTGGCCACGGTGGCCAGGAGAGAGGACACACTTGCTCTGTGGCCCATCCCCCGCCCGGTTCGAGCTGGCTGCACACAGGGCGGGGAAGGAGGCAGCGAACCTGGGCACACACCTGTCTGTTTCCCCGAAAGCCCTCGTGTTCCCTCCACCGCCTGCCAGGGTCTAATCGCAGGTGCAGGTCCTGATTTGGGTTCTGGCTTCAGCAGGGAGAATGGCTCGGTGCTCGCTGCTCCCCCGCCCACATTTGCGAAGGATCTGGGCAGCCTCGGAGGAGAGCCGGCCCGTCCTGCCAGGAGCTCGTTTGTCACCGACCGGAGGGCCTCCCCCCCCCGGCGGCTCCCAGTCGGATCAGCTCCCTTCCCCGCTCCGCTGAGCCACTGGCGTGGGGTGGCTTCCTCACATCCCTATAATCTGCAGGCATCGATTTCTCATCCCCCCTGCCTGGCATTCCAGCGACTTCCATTTCTCACTTCAGCCTGCATTTCTATAAATAAAGTTAGCGGTAACATGAGCTTCTTACTCATTTCTCTTCCCCTTCCGCCCCAGCGGGCGGGACTGATAAATCCTGTGCTGGCGAGTGATCGCGGGCCCAGGGCCCAGGGCCGTCCACGTCGCCCGTGCCCGCTCTTGTTTCCGTCTGCGTGGCACAGGTGTGGCATCGGCACAGGCGGCACGGCGAGGGCGGGGCTCGCTCCTGGCGCTCACGGGTTAGGTCACCAGGCAGGACCCTGGGGTGGGGGTGGGGGACGGCTGCGTGGAGTCTCCCGACCTCTCGGGGTTTCGACGGCTTCGTCTGGCCGTGGCAAACCGTGTCTGACCTTCGTTCCCACAGAACCGGGGGCCAAGCAAAAAGCGTCTGGTTCAGGCAGTGTCGCTGTTTGCTTTGCAATGACAGGGTTCTAGGATTTCTTTAGAAACACACGACATTTTAAGGGGAGCGTGAGAAGGAGACGGGGACAGGTCAAGATGACACAGCGAGGGCAGGCGCAGTGTTGCTGCTGGTGAGCTGGGTGACGGGCACCAGAACGCAATCTGTTTTCTGGTCTGTTTCTGTGACGCACGCGAATTCCCATAAGACGGGTTCAAAAAACCACGTAAAACAGAGCCACAGGGAAGCCAGGCTCGCTGCGGCATCTCGGGTCAGAGCCGGTGGGCCTGGCCTCCCAGCCTGGCTGGGGAAGCAGCCAGGACAGACAGACGGTGAGCTGCAGACACAAGCTCAGCCACAGAGGACGAAGGGGTTGAGTGGGGTAAGCTCCCTGGCCTCAGTTCCTCCATCTGATTTATTTATATTTATTTATTTATTGTTGTTACTACAAAAGGAGGGAGGGCGAGGCTTCAGGAGAAGCGTTGTGGGGAGTGGGTGGTGTCTGTGCGGAAGGACACCCCACGTCGGTCGGGTGTTCTCCCTTCGTGCTCTGTAGTCCCGTTGTTCCACACCCGTCCCCATGCTCCTTCCCTCTGCCTGCAGGCCCCCAGCCCCCTGCTGGCCGTCTGAAGCACAGCGCCTACCCTTTGGTTCTTGCACCCCTTAAATGCACCTAGAGAAGCAATTGGGCCCTCTGATGCCCCGACCCTGCCGGGAGCGCTGAGGGATATGCTGGGCTCTCCCCTGCAGGGGACGCTGCCCCAGGCGCCGTCTTCCGGGCCCATCTGAGAATCAACTCTCAGGCGCCCTCTGGTGGCAGCCAAGGAACCGGGTTATATTAGAACAAAAGAAAGAAAGAAACAACAAACAGCGGCCCTCAGCCTTTCAGACCGCAGGCAGGAGCAGCTCGCAGGCCCTGAAAAGTCGCCTGTCCTCAGTCGGTGCCCCCTGCCCCCCCGGCCCGAGGCGGAGGCCATGATCTGGCCCTGCCCGGACCCCTCAGCACCGGCACCCGCCCGGACCTGCAGCCATGGCCGAGCTCGGGGAGTGAGGATGGCCTCCCGTTTGCAGCATGAGAGACAGTGGCCACCTCCAGGGCACCTGGGGCCGAGGCTAGCTGGACTCGGCACTGTTTTAAAAAAATATATTTTACTGATTTTTCAGAGAGAGGGAGGGAGAGGGATAGAAAGTCAGAAACATTGATGAGAGAGAAACATCCATCAGCTGCCTCTTGCACACCCCCCACTGGGGATGTGCCCGCAGCCAAGGTACATGCCCTTGACCTGGAATCGAACCTGGGACCTTTCAGTCCGCAGGCCGACGCTCCATCCACTGAGCCAGCCCTGGCCCTGTTAATAGGATGGGCGGAAAGCACAGGCCAGGGCGGCACACCTGGCTTCCACGGTGCCTCTCTTTGGGCCTCGGTTTCCTCAGCTGCCAAGCAGCCTCCGGAGTCGCCATCGGCTCTGAAACTGACTGTCTGACCAAAAGGGGAGCTGGGACTCCGCCATCGGACTGGCTCTCCTCCCGGCCCTCCGTCTCTCACTCTCGGCATTGCCTCCTGTTCGGCAGTCCCCAGCGTCACCTTCCCTGAGCCCCGCCCGCTCAGGGCCGCCATCACACTCGCCCTTGTCGCGGCCGATGTCGGCACCATCTCCAGAGCCTCTGCTCTGCCCACCACCTGTGTCTGCCAACACCCCCCTCCCCGGGGTCCTCCCCACCCCATCCCCTTCACCCACCTTCCTCTACCTCTGCACACCCTGGACCTGGCCTGCTCTCCCACCTCACCCCTCCCCTGCCCCTCGCCCTCCTCCTCCCTCCACCCTGCTTGTCTGGAAAAGTCCCGTTACGATCTCTGGGTCGGCCGAAACCTGTTTGGCTCAGTGGATAGAGCGTCAGCCTGCGGACTGTAGGGTCCCAGGTTCGATTCCGGTCAAGGGCGTGTACCTTGGCTGCGGGCACATCCCCAGTAGGGGGTGTGCAGGGGGCAGCTGATCGATGTTTCTCTCTCATTGATGTTTCTAACTCCCTACCCTCTCCCTTCCTCTCTGTAAAAAAAAAAAAAATCAATAAAATATATTTTTAAAAAAATCTCTGGGTCCGCAAGGACTTGCCCTGCATGTTTGCTCCACCGCTCCCTGGGTTTCCTGCTCAGCTATTCTTTCCTCAGAGGCAGTCGTCAGGAATAAAATGCCATCTCCTCCTTCCTGACCGGTCCCGGTTTAATTTCTTCCCCTGACATGGCCTGCACACCTGTTTGCTGGTTGTGGTCTGGAGCCCCTGGGGCCAGGGCTGTACAGAGGATGGCTGGGAAGGAAGGGAGCCCGGAGGCCGGTAGGCGTGCGGTCGCCGCTCCCCCCACTCACCGTGTTAAATGAAAAACATCAAGGTCAGAGTCACGTCTGCGTCTAAGAGCAGGGAGGGCCCAGGGGCCTGCTCTGGGCCTGGTGATGTCCCCTCCCTCGCCCTGGACGCTGTCGCACGCTGTGCATGTGCAGCGACCGCTCACAGCGGCGGCCGGGGCTCTGCGATGCGATGCTGACGCCCGGTCTCGGGGTCCCACGTGCTTACGGCGTCAACGCTGTAGCCCTTGCCCGTGGACACCCAGGAAGCAAGCCGCCTGCGTCTCCGGCGTCCACCGAAGCACCCGGGTTTCCCGGTGCAGACCCAACCCCTGCGTGGGCCTCGCTCACACCGACTCCGAGGCAGAAAGAGGTGTTTTGGCCAGAGTCCCCGTGTGTCTTAGGCCAGAGGCTTAGTTTGACTCAAAGCAGCAAACACGCCAGAAGGTGTGAGTCTCAGATGACAATGACACCCAGAGATGGTGTAGGCCAGTGGTCGGCAAACTCATCAGTCACCAGAGCCAAACATCAACAGGACAACGACCGAAATTTCTTTGGAGAGCCACGTTTTTTAAACTTACACTTCTTCTAACGCCACTTCTTCAGAATAGACTCGCCCAGGCCGTGGGATTTTGTGCAAGAGCCACATTCAAGGGGCCAAAGAGCTGCATGTGGCTCGCAAGCCGCAGTTTGCCGACCACAGGTGTAGGATAACAAGGCTGACGGCCCTACCTGGGGGAGGCTTGGGAGGAGGAGAGCATCGTGCATTTGTTCTCTAAAGGGCAGAACATTCTGGAACACGCTGGGAAAGGAAGTCCCCCGGGGCAGCTGTTACCCTAACTGGCTGCCTAACGTGCAGGGGCCCTCCAGGGAGGGAGACCAGGCGGGCCCACCCCTCCTCCCTGGCTGTCTCCAGGGGCTGCCAGGACCAGCCCGGCTCTACTCTGGCCCTCGGACCCCACTGCCAGTCTGTGCCAGCGCCGTGGGCACATGCCCAGTGCAGTGCACGGGATTTGCACTCCAAGGGCCCGGGCCTGGGCCGAAGGCTCTGCCGTCGCCGTGTTGAAATTCTGAATGATGTCCTCCCCGCCTCTGTGGTTTGTCAGTGGAGCTGGTGGGACAGCGAAGGGGGTGCTGCGGACCGGAGCCGAGGCCCCCTTCTCTGATCCCTCCTCCTACGGCAGAGGACAGGAGAGCATTTTATAGTTCAGGACCCTGAACAGCACCCCTTCCTGCCTTGAACCAGGGATCCTGTTTTCACTGGGCACAGGATCCCGATGGAGAAGCGGAGGCCTGCGGCTCAGCCAGCCTGTGCAGGTCCCGGGGTGCCCACGACACACTGTGGGCAACTCACTGAGCACCCGCATGCCCACGCCAGCCTCCGCTCTGCTCTCCCTGCAGCAACCCCCAGCCGCAGGGCCACACGGCCACAGGGACACACGCCACACGGCCGCAGCCACAAGCCTCCTCTTTGCTGTCCTCCAGTGTGGTCCACAGGCCAGGCCAGCCCCTGCACGGCTCCAGCTCCAATCAGACACGCAGAGACCACGTGAGCGCTGGCCCCCTCCTGCAGTCACGTGGCCGAGTGGTTTTCTGTCCATAGAATTGAACAATACGACGTTAGGACTTGTGCTTCTTGTCAGTTATTTTTCCTAGTAATTTTGTTTCCCTGGCTTCTACAGCTGCGATGGAGGACTGGGCCTGGTTTTTGACTTCGAGGGGCTCATTTGTGAGGCTCCTTTGCTTGGTGACGGGGGGGCCCCATCCCCGTTTTTCCCCAGCCCCTTCGCCAGCTTGCATCTCAATCACCCTGGCACTTTGTGTGGGTGTGAATGGGAAAATCTCAGGCACATGCACATTCCTGAGGGGCCGTCCCGTTTCCATACCAGTGCCGGGGGCTGCGCCCTGGGGCTCTGCAGATGAGGCACCTCTGCGGCTGCTCTGGATCAGCGAAGTGAGGTGTTTTTATATTCAAACTAGGGGCCCGGTGCATGAAATTTGTGCACTGGGGGTGGCTGGTTCCTCAGCCCAACCTGCCCCCTCGTACATACTGGGAGCCCTCAGGGGATGTCCTACTGATGGCTCACCCCCGGCCTGCCCAAGGCTGAAATCCTCTGGCCAAGGTTTTCTGGCCTTTGGCAGGGGACCTCGGCCAGGGGACCCCCAGTGATTGCCCTGCAATCCGCCAATCACTGGCTCTGCCCCTGCCCCCTGGGCTCTGATGGCTTACCTCAGTGACCTGGGTGCCAGGATGTTCCTGGATACAGGCGATGGGCACCTATGTATGCAAATTAACCGCCATCTTTGTTGGGTTAATTTGCATACTCACTCCGATTGGCTATGGCTGTAGCAGAGGTACAGTCAATTTACATGTTTGTCTATTATTAGGTAAGATCATACACCTTTCCCCTAAAAGCCTGGATGAAATCTTCCCATCATGGATGGAGAATGTGTTTCAGCTGACCTGCTTTTCAACTTGGCTGGGGGGCCTCCTCCTTTTCACAAAGGGCAGGCTCTCCGTTTCTAAAGGCCCCCCTTCCTCCGTGGCTGAGGAGGACTGGCCTCGATACCTGTCCCTGAGAGGGGAGGCCAACCGCTGCCTCAAGCTGCCTGTCACCCCGCTCCAGAGGGCGGCTCTTCTTGGGAGAGTGCAAACAGAAAGTGGGTCCCCTTAACTCGACCTCGGCCTCCGATGAGGTCAGAGAACTGAAAGAATTCTCGGTGCATTACTGAATGGCCTGTTTATAGGTCTCGTCCCTCCCTTTGTTCATTCAATTTAATTCAGAAGTGAGCACCGAGGACAGAGGTGGTGAGCAGGGGGCTCAGCCGCAGGGGCACTGACCAGCGCAGCCACCTTGACCCCCGTGGGCAGGGCCCGGGGGGCAGCTGAGAGCCAGGGACAGGGGCCCAGGGGCCCAGGGAAAGGAAGCTGTTGGAGGCGAAGGACAAGAAACAGGATGGGAAAGAGAAACAACCTGTGGGCTGCGGGACCTGTGTGTGCGAAGCTGTACATAATCCACTGGGTGTTTATGGAGCTCGTATTTTTAGGAGGAGGAAGCTCTTTAAATGTGTCAGTACCTTCTGTTATACAAAAGCTAGCCTGCTTGTGAGGACAAGGGCCGTTCAGAAGACCTTCATCACACCTGGCCCTTCTCTGACCCTCGTGGGAATGACGATGGTGACCTTGGTGGTAACCTTGACCGGGTCTGAGCACCGCCCTTCGCGCTGGGAAGGGGCAGCAGGGGGTGCTGTCCACGGCATCCTTCTGAGGAAAATGTGTGTCACGGGGACTTGGAAGATGCCAGGGCGGGAAAGTCTGAGAGCCTGCGCTCCAGCGTGCCCCTCCGAGTGCAGCCCGCTCCTCCCGTGTGACATTCCACGGCCAAGGACAAATCTTGGCATATGCTTGCAACTGCATGGTTTACAAAACATCGTTATTTGAAGGAAGCTCGGCCCGCTCCCCAGCAGGGTAGCCCTTCTCTGCTGGAACAGAAGACCGAGAACACGCTGTCCTATTGGAAAGGGAGCAGGGACAATCACCACGCCGATTGAGTTTCTTTTAAAAAAAACATTTTATTTCAAAGGGCAGATAAGGGTTTTGCTAGGCAACAACCGAGAGAACAGTGGCCACGAGACAATCAGTCTGTCTTAATAAATAACAAATGCCCTGTGTGCGAGGCTCCCAGCTGAGCACACACTCCAATAAATAACTAACCGTCCAGGCGGCTGCCGGTGGGGAGGGAGCACCTTCTGCACTGGCCCCGCCGCTGCCTGCGCCTCCCCCTCAGCCCTCAGGACCCCACAGCTGCGTCAGGGCCCTTGGAGCTGGGGTGACAGGAATCCCGGGGGGCCCTGGGGCTGGCATTCCTGGTGCCTCGTCTCACAGTGGCTGGCAGGTGGGCACAGAGAGGAAGTGCCGCATCTGACTCCATCGGGTCTGACCCAGTTTCGAGGCTCTGCCTGGGAAGGGGCTGTTTGCTGGCTGCCTCCTCCCTGTGTGGCTGTAGCTGAATGTCTTCCACGTGTGTCCTGGGAGTCCCCGCCCTCGGGCACTCGCCCCGTTCTAGCCCTCCAGGCCGAAATTCCTGAGAGTCAGGGCACCTGCGTGTCCCACAGCGCCTGCCAGGTGCCCCCGGGCCGCCACAGGCCATGGCGAAGGCACCTCCTCCCCCGGCCCGAGTGCCAGGCCCGCCTGACAGCGCCCCGAGTTCTCCCGGGGCTTCGTGTCTCTTCCAGGTGCAAGTGCAAAAGGCAGGAGTGAGTCATTCTTTTCTACACAGGATCCTTTATTTGGACGCTTCCTTCAGAGACAGTTTGAAGGCCCGGCGTCCCTCTGCAGGACCGAGTGGTCAGTGCTCCTTAAACCTGAAGGGAAGGGCGAGATGGCAGCTTGTCACACAGACGGGCGGGCGGAGGACAGATGCCCCCAGCCCTGCACAAGCCCCTCGAAGGGAGTGCCAGCTTCGCCCCCCTCTGTGGGGGCTTCCCGCCCAGCCCCACTCCCCCCACAGCCCTGGGGACCAAGGTGGGAGCAGAGCGGAGATAGGAGGGGGCAGGGCCGGGCTGAGCTCTGGCTGCCACCCGAGAGAGGAGCCCAGCAGCCCAGCTCCCGGAGAACAAAGGGGGCAGTCTGCGTCTCCCCGTCTGTCCCTCAGACTGGAGGGGAGCGGACCAGGATCGATCCGCAGCAGCCATTTAGGAGAAAGGAAGAGGGGAGCTCCCTCCCGAGATGTGGGATGAAGGGGAAGCGGGAGTTGTCTTTCTTCCGTTAGAGCAGGCAGGTGCGGGCGGCAGATAAGCCAGAGCGACAGGGACGTGGGAGGAGGCAGCGCTGTAATTACGGGGGGAGGGGGAGGGGAGGGAGGATTGGGGTGGGGGAAGGAGGGAGGGGGGACTTACGGAACTTGATCCCCTGTCCCTGACCCTGGGCAGCTCAGCTCCTTGTGTATGAGGCGGATCAGGAACTGCACCCAGAAAAGACAAGACCACCGTCACTGCCATGGAGACCCCGAGTGCACGCCCGTCACTGCGGCCCCTGCCTTGCCCCCCGGGAGCGGCCTTCGGGGCTCTCCCAGCTCGGCCAGCGTCTGCCCCGGGGACACTTCAGAGCCACAGGCCTCGGGGCCCCAGCGCGGGGCTGCGTACAAATCCCGTGGGGGACGCGCGCTGGGAACGAGGCTGCGGGACACACTGCGGCCTGGGGGACGCCAGGCGCTAGTCCCGTTTAAAATGAAGTGAGCCCCATCGTCACATGTCCCCGGTGGAAAGGACAGAAAATAGGACAAGGTGACCCGCAGCCAGGGAGACGCAGAGGGGGTCCGGGAGCCGCGCAGGTGGCTCAGAGCCAGGCGAGCCTTCAGCACAGGCCCTGGGAGCCGAGGTGGTCGTCCCGGGAACAGCCGGGCCGGGGGGACTTGGAGCTCACTGCCCGCCCCGCAGCCCCCACAAGCTGCCGCCGCCGCCGGGGAAACCGAGGCAGGCCAGCGAGCTCTTCGCCTTCACGATCGGTTTCCTGCCGAGAGCGCTCAGAACCAGCTCCCCAGTCCAGACTGAGGGCCGAGCACCAGCTGCACTTCACCGGTTTCTTTGGGTGCCTCTCTCTCCCCAGGTGTGACACCTGCCCTCGCGGGGAGCGGCGCCCAGGGGCTCAGAACGGGTCCCCGAGGGACGTCTGTTTCTGGGACGCTGTGCCAGTGGGCAAAGGCAGCGGGCGCTGGGGGAGGGTTTGGGGGACGGCGTGAACCCACAGTCACGCAGGACCCGGGACCGAGCCTCAGCCAGAAGCTCAGCCGGCACCACGAGGGCAGGGACGTTCATTTCCTTGGAGGCTTCGGGTTCAAGCGGGAGCTTAGAAGCCCCCCGAATGTGCCAGCTAGAAAGAAGAGACACTTTTCTGACATCAGTTCTACCAAGCTCCAAACGAGACGGGTGTCAGTAGGAAGAAGCCCCTGATCATAAACAGCGGGTCGCTGAGCGAGGAAGACAGGAGGAAAATACTCGCTGCTTGTTAGTGTTGGGCAAGCCCTGAGCGGCGGATAATTCTGAAGGACAGAGCTCCACTTCTGAAACATGAGGAATCAGGCCTGTGCGCCCCGCTCCCCACAGCCCCCGCCCCCCAGCCTGGCTGCCACATGCGCTGGAGAGGATGGGCTGGTGGATGTGAGAGCCAGCCGCCCACCCGCCCTGGGCAGTCCCCCTGGCCCGCAGGGACAGAGCGGGACCCCGGGGGCCCTGCAGCAGCAGCAGCAGCAGCAGACAGGCCGCTTGTTTAAACCAGGAAGGGGCAGGGTCTCAGGCAGCGACATTCAGAGAAGCGAGGACACCCCAGGCCCGTCCTTGAGAGCGGCCGGAGCCCGGGAAGGGGCGCGTGGGGGCGCTCACGAGGCAGCTGGGACGGGCGGACTCACCAGTAAGGCACAGGCATCGGCAAACATGAGCATGTAGAAGACGTTGTTCCAGCCCGACGGGGAGAGGAGCCCGGCCAGCAGCGGGCCCAGGGCCGCGCCTGAAACGAGGCAAGCGGGCGGTGCTCGGCGAGGACGGTCCGGCGGGACTGTGCGCGGTACCCGCGGGCTCGCCCTCACGGACAACTAAGCAAAAGCGTGGGAACTGCAGTGTGGCTTCCTCACCTGCCAGTGGTGAGGGGCGAGAAGCTTAATTATACTCGGTCCTGCCGAGGGCACAGGCGGCACAGCCTCTTTCTAGAAGCAAATCTAAACTATGGATTGTCATTAAAATGTTCTTCTGAGCCCAAACCGGTCTGGCTCAGCGGATAGAGCGTCGGCCTGCGGACTGAAGGGTCCCGGTTCGATTCCGGTCAAGGGCACGTACCTTGGCTGCGGGCACATCCCCAGTGGGGGCGTGCAGGAGGCAGCTGATGGATGTTTCTCTCCCATCGATGTTTCTAACTTTCTATCCCCCCTCCCTTCCTCTCTGTGAAAAATCAATAAAGTATATCTAAAACAGAAAAAAGAAAAAAATGTGACAGAGACAAAGAGAGCCCCTGTGCCAGCGATGAGGGCGTGTGAACAGCCCAAGGGCCCCGGGGGCCCAGGGCACAGGGGGCGGAGAGAGGCCTCAGAGGTAAAGACGGGAGCCCCCGGGGAACCAGGCCAGAAACGCAGGCCTGGGATAAGCACCCCGTATCCCAGGGGTGCGGCCCGGACGCTCCCCCCTCAAACTCCGTACGGACACACTCTCCCAGGGACGGCAGAACTCAGACACCTGGCCTCGCCAGCGGGCACTTCCCCTCGAGCCTGTCTCTGTCGCTGCCACATTGGAGAGAAATAACGAGGGAGGCACAGCGGCGGACAAGCGTGTGCCGTTTCCATGGTGACCGCCTCCTCGGGGCGGCGCTGGCACGGCGCGGCAGAGCTGGAGGGCCGGTCCCTGCCAGGCCGCTGCGTGTGGGCGCGCCCGTCCGCCAGCCGGCGAGGGCTGCGGGCCAGTGCGGCTCACAGGTGGCTCGGTGGCCTCTCCCGTCCGCCGGGGGCCAGAGGGTTCAGACCTGAGCCTGGCTTTCCCCACCAGCTCAGAGCGGCCCCTTCACAGGCGCAGCGACGCCCTCTGATGCGGCCACCCCTGCTTCCCCCTCGTTTGGAGATCATCAAGAAAGATGTCTCCTCATTCACTCCTTTTTCTTCTTTTTTTTCCCCGGAGACTTTTGTTTTTATTACTCACAAAAGCCTCAGTTCTACATTTATTTAGCTTTCTGACTCTGTGCTCGTGCCTTCAACACTTTCACCACCGTTTTCTGCTCCCCGATGCGGACAGCTTGCTCCTGTCACGGACACAGTCGGCACACGTGGACCCGCCACAGGCCCTGCTGACGTGCTTTCTCGTGTCAGACAACCGCATTAGAAAGAGCTTCGGGCCTCAGCACGCACCCCCCGCAGTCGGCCTGGGCACACCCCACCTGCAGAGCCTGGTGCTCTCCCGACCTCCCTGGTGTGAAGGTGAGCGTTGTTACTGGGTTCGGGACGGTCGGGTTTGGTAGAGGCTGTACCGGGGTCGGCCTCCGCGGTGTGTCACACGCTGGACCGCGGTGACACCCGAACTGAAGTCACCGTCCCGGGAAGAGCCATCCCTTTCTCTTTCTGAGCCCCGTCCCTGCTTTCCTCCAGCCCGGAGCTGCCGGCAGCTGCGACGGCCCCTCCCGGCGGCTCCCAGGGGGAGGGAGGGACTCGGCCAGGCCCCGGGGCAGGAGGCGGAGCGCAGGCCCACAGGCCCGGTCCTCCACAGCCCGACTGCCCACCAGCAAGACTTGCGGCTGGGGGTTTCCCGTGGGCCCCGCGGCCGGGGACAGGCGGCCTGCTCCACGCGGGGAGTCGAGCTGCCCGCCGACGCTGGGGGGCAGGGCACCCGCCTCTTCCCTAGACATGTCTGCAGGCCCGGGAGGTGCCCCACAGGGGCTGGTCCCGCTGGAAAACAAACGTCAGAGAGGCGGGCACTAGCCCCATCCAGCAAATTCAAAGCCACCCCCAGACCCGGCAGAATGAAGGCACCAATAATGAGGACAAAGACGGGGCTGCTGGGACCCTGGGGAACGCAGAAGCTGGAGCCCGACTCCTGGGCAACGGACGGCAAAGAGCCCGCACGGGTGGCTCCGGGGCCTCCGCCGGGAGCCGTCACGGGGCACACGGAAGCTCCAGGAGGGGCAAGGGCACTGCCCGCTGCTGCCGGCCTTGGGACTGGCTGATAAGAACAGGCTGGGGGTGACCATGTTCCCCTGCCCCTCTCTACACCTTTCCGTCCCTTAGAACATGCTACTGCCCTGTCTCCCAGACCTCAGCCAGGCTGCGGACGCCGGAACCGGCTCGCTTTGGGACCTGTTAGTTTCCTGCCATTTCCATTTCCATTTCCATCTCCATTTCCAGGAGAGTCTGTCCCAGAGGTGACAGGACACAGCCCCTGGGCCGTGGGCCGGGGCGGGCGGAGTTTGCTGACAGGCGGCTTTATGAAGCCCCGGAGCTCTCACACTGACAGAGCTCCAAACAGCCTCACGTCCATGTCGTCTCCGGAACCATCCGGCCAGATAGGACAGACTGTGCCACTGGCGCCCCCCCCCCCCCCGCCGTCCCCTGGGCTTGCACGCGCTTCTGCTCTGCTCGTATTTTAAGAAGGCCGGTTGATCCCAGCATCACCAAAGCAATCGGAATGGGGGCATCTGTTAATTAGGACGTTTCAGTGCGGTTCCCGTGACAATTAAATTCTAGAGCTCAAACCCCACGTACCTACAGAGCCGGTGCCGTCGATGATGGCGGTCACGGTGGCGAGGGCGTGGGAGTTTCCCTTCAGACTCTTGTGAGTGCCCTGGAGAGAGGGAGCCGGTGTGAAGCGCGTCCCAGGGGCGTCGGGGGAGGAACGAGCCTCATCCTCCCCGGGGCCACCCACACGCTAGCTCTCAGGGCAGCTCTGAGCGGGGCCTCTGCCCTCACCCACCCTGAGAGCCAGGCTGTCAGTCCTGCGCCCACTCCCCGCCCCCGACCCCGTTCGCTCCTCACGCGGTTATAGCCAACCACCCGCACAGAGACGTCATTAACTGACATCTACACGTCATTCGGAGAGCACGTTTTTATCGGCTGGTCAGTTTCATCTCTTTCTGTCCCAGGTTCCCGTCCAGGAGCCCACGTGACCTTGAGTCACCGTGTTGGCTGTGACGGAGTCCCGGACTCCCCTGCTCTGGCGGCCTGGGCAGTTGTGAGGGGTCGGATGGCTGCCCCTCCGACCCCCCAGCTGGGATCGGGCAGATGTTTTCCTCGTGATTAGATGGGGGGAGGGTTTCGGGGAGAAGAAGGGCCGTTTTCAGCCCTTCATATCAAGGGTACACATGTTGACATGGCTCATCACTATTGCCACTGACCTTGACCCCTGGCAGAGGTCGGGTCTGTCAGGTATCCCGAGTCACCTTCCCTTCCTGTCCCAGCTGTCCCTGGTGGAAGGAGGTGGCAGGCGAGCCACACCTGGGAGCGGGAGGCTGGCCTCCTCTTGGGGGGCAGCGTCTGCACAGCTGACTGTGTTGGGCACATGTCTCTTCTCTCCGTTCTCCACGCAGGGAGATACTTTTAAAAAGATTTTGCATTTCAGTGCCGCGCTCCCGTCAGGTGCTGGCTAACGATACCGGGTGACATGTCTGTCCTCCACGGTGAAGGTGAGAATGGCCTGCCTCCTCGGGTGGGACTGGGGTCTCCGGGATTGGGAGTCACGGGTCGCCTGGGCAGCAGCCCCTTCCCCAGGAAGACGGTCAGTGTCCCCGGGGGGTCCCAAGGCTGAGGGTGGCTCCTGCCACCGTGGCATTGACACAGACCCTCCTGCACAGTAGCTCTCTCTTCACCATGGTGGCTTCCTGTCGGGAACACGACCTCCCAGGGCTGGGAGCCCGTCCGGCTTGTCTGCAGGCCCCACGCCATTGGAGGTCGGACCCGGGGCGGCACCCAGAGCGGGCCGAACCGGGGAGGAGCCGGCCTCACTGCGCGGCCCCAGGGCAGGCTCCGGGCGCACGGCCCCACGGTCTGCGAGGCCAGCTCAGAGGGGTGAGCCAGACCACTGGCCTCATCAGCCTCCTCGTTTACAGAATGAGGGCTACACTCTCTCCTCATTTGCTTAGAAAACTCTTAAATGGATAGACACCGGTCATTTTAAAAAAAGTGCTTCTAGCCTGGCCACGGTGGCTCAGGGGTTGAGTGTCCACCTACAAACCAGGTCACGGTTCGATTCCCAGTCAGGGCACGCGCCCCGGCTGCTGGCTCCACCCCTGGGAGGTGGGGGGTGTGCAGGAGGCAGCCAGCCAATGATTCTCTCTTTCCTCCTCCCTTCCGCTCCCACGTCAATGAAAAAATTTTTAAAGTGCTCTTCTACGCACAGGATGTACTAACAGAGACCACTGTCGTCACGGATGGGAGAGGTGCCACCTCGGCCAGCCCTTGCCCGCCGTCCCCGCCTCTGCGCCGAGACGCGCCACTCACCAGGTCTGCGGAGACGGCGGTGGTGATCAGCGCGTACGGCCCGCTGACCAGGGCCCCGCAGAGCAGCAGCATGGCTGTGGAGACACAGACCCCAGGTGGGCAGCCTGGCCTCACAAAGGGGGCCTGCCCCCGGGGGATGCTGGGAAGGTGGCCCACAAACCCAGGGCGGGGGGCCTGGCAGGGCAATCGTCACAAACACCTCCTTCAGAATTGCTCTGAGATGTGATTGGCAAACCCAGCCATTTCCCCAAGAGTCAGGCTGTGCTCGGACCCGGAACCCCATTCTTCCACCTCAATAGATGGCAGCTGCCGACACACCGAGGGGGCGAGAACCCGGGGCACCGAGTGCATACATGACCACACACACACGTGCCCCAGGAGAGCAAACGCCCTGAGGTCTGGGGCCAGACCAGCCACAGCCTTATCGTCAGTGCAGGCCTTCCCTGCACCCACTCTGCGGGGAACGGGCGGAGGCCCCAGGTTTCTGAGACGCAGCTGCTTCCCAAACCGCCTCCAGTTCACTCCCGCTGTGCGGAGGCTTCGGGCCAGGCGGCAGCAACCTCCGCGATAGGCCCCCATCAGCAGCCTGCCTTCCGGAACTTTGTATGGGCTCACACACAGCCTTCACCCCTGCCCACCCCCCTGCTGGCCTGCCGGGAGGGGAACAGCATTGCTAAGTGTCAGAGCCACGGATGAGGTGACAGTGCGAGTTAGAAACGGCCTCCAGGCTTACGAAGCTGCCCCGGATCGGCAGTGCCAGGAGCCGGCCTGGAGAAAGGCTGGAGCTGCCGGCCCCGCTCCTGCCTGCTCTCGCCTGCCGGGGGTGCAGGTGACACTGCCCTCTGTGTGGCTCCTGGCCACGGGGCACCTAACGCCCGTCCCTGCCCGAGGCCAGGCGGCCTGTCCCCTCCCACACCGGCCTGTCCCCTCCCACACCAGCTCTCAACCTGCCCATGGGCCGGCCTTGTGCCCGGAGCAGGAGTCCCGGGGGCCTCTCCCAGCGCCCCCACCCACAGAGGGACATGCGGACTATTTCAGCCTCCCAAATGCCCCAGTTACGCCAGCTAGAGGCTCCTTCATTAATTTTTCATTTCGTCTCACCAAGCGGCGGGTCAAAGACGCGGGGGAAGAGCAGGCGGGGACTCACCGACGGTGGCTTCCAGACCCATTCTGCTGATGGTGGAGAATATGTAGAGCTGCGAGCGGGAGACGGGGGGGCAGGGGGTTACGACAGTGGCCGAGAGAGCGCCCCGGGTCTGTGCTGCCGGGAACCAGGAGGTGGTTCTCAGGAGCCAAGCAGACAGGGCGGCCCCGAACGGAACGAGGCCCTGCTCCCTGGCTGGGAGGGCTGAGGCCCCGCACAGAGGCCGATGGCTTTGTCCCCAACATGCGGTCCCGGTCACGCTTGCTGAGCTGGGGGACCTGAGCTGGGGACCCTGTGGCACTTCCTTCTCTGAGCTCCTGGGGCAAAGGACTGGGTTGGGACAGTTCTCCTGGAGTCTAACTACGGCCCCCACAGCTGCACTGGGGAAGTGGGGGCCCGAGGCCTGGGGGCCACACAGTCAGTTCCTTGGAGAAGGTTCTTTGAGTTTCTGCTGGGCAGTGCCCACCACCCAAGATGACCGGAAACTAGGCCGGGTCTGGGACAAGCACAGGCCAGTGGAGTGGCAGACCAGGTAACCACAATGTGAGCTGGGGAGTAACAATGTTACATGTAACATGTTGTAAAGACAGCCGCGATATAATGTTTCGGTTAACCTCGCACTGACAAAGTGAGGTGCTGCTGCTGTCTCCTCACTTTGCAGACAAGGCACCGAGCTGCAGAGCGGAAAGTCACCTGCCAAGGTTGCGCTCCACTGAACGCCAAAAAGCAGCGTGACCTCTGCACACACGATGGGCGGGGTCGGCGCTGAGGGAGGGGGGATGGCGCCTGGGATTCTGTAGGATCAGGGGGGTCTTAGGGGGGGGGAGGAAGCAGGGAGGGCCCTGATGTGCGGTGGGTGGGGGAGGCGGGGCTCTGCAGTCTGAGCCGTGGATGGAGTGAGCCTGGGCTGCGGGGAGAGTGCTTGCTGGGGGGGGACAGAGGGTGGCAGCGGTGGGGGAGAGGGCGGGGGGCGGGGGGAGAGAGACAGCTCAGTCTGAGCCGTGGATGGAGTGAGCCTGGGCTGCGGGGAGAGTGCTTGCTGCGGGGGACAGAGGGTGGCAGCGGTTGGGGAGAGGGCGGGGGGGGGGGGGGGCAGCTCACCGTCGGGGCCGCGAGCAGCAGCATCAGCCCACAGGTGGAGGCCCTCTTCTCTAGCCGATCGGAGACCACCCCGGCCAGGATTCCACCTGCCAGGCAGAGGGTGGTGCTGAGGGCCGCCCCCCGGGGAGGCCCAGGGGAGGAAGCAGGACACGCATATGACAGGCACAGCAGTGAGAAGGCAGCGGCGTCCCTCCCAGGTCCCCTTCCGCGGCCCGTTAGCAGGAAGCCGCCTCGGCGAAGCCTGGCCTCCGAACAGGCCCGGTGCCTGCGGTCGGACACGAGGGCCGGAGGCGCCTCCCGGAGACAAGAGCAGCCTCGGGTCCCCTCCGGCCCGAAAGCCCCCCTGTCCGTCATCCCCGTCACTCCCGCCGCCCGCTTGCCGCCCGCTGGGCCTGTGACAGAGGCAGAGCCAGACGCGGGAGGGGACACGCCCACTCAGGGGGGACATCTTGGGGCGCACCGTCCTCTCAGTGGTAAGTCAGCTCTAAGGGCCCCTGGGTGCCCGTGTGCCGCTGTCTGTACGTGTGAGCAGGTGGGACGGACTCACCGAAGATCCCGCCCACGTCAAACAGGGTGGACAGCTCGCCCGCCTTCTTGGCGTCCAGGTGATCTGTGGGAAGCAAGGGCGTCGCTGTGAGGAAGACACTCCCACCGCCCCCTTTTGCTTCCTAAGCATGACCCACTCCGAGGAGCGGCCAGTTAATGCCGATGGGAGAGAGCAAGCGGCCCAGCACGTGGGTGGGCTCCCAGAAAGATGAGAACTAAACACCTCACCCCCAAATGAGCACTGGTCCTGCCAGTCTCACTGGCGCCCCCTTTGGGTCAGTGTGGCCAGGGTTCCATGCAGCATAGGACCATGAAGCGGGGTCGCTAGACAGGGAAGGATCCCCTGCTCCTGACTGCCTTCCCTGCTCCCCACAAACCCGCCCCTGCTAGCATGCCGGTCCCCTCACTGTCCCCTCAGCCTCTATCCCGTGACAGTCAGCCCTCCTGCTCTGCTTGTCCTCAGGACACTGGGAACAGGCGGTCCGCACCCTGCAAGCCCATATCCCACATTTCTCCTCCCGATCGTTCAGCAGAGCCGGCATCCCCCCACATCTCTGGGGACACCCAGAAGTTGGGGTCCTATTTGACCGTCCTTCCCTGCCTACTCCACCCTGCCCATCCCCATCCCCTTCCAGGCGAGGCTGCAGCCCCTGGCCGGGGATCTTTTCTCTGAGGCACGTCTGGACCCCTCTCGCCTCTCCCTCGGGGTCACACCCGGGGCGCGCACCTGCTCCTGTGCCGATACGTTCTGTCACCACCTACAGGGCCAGCCCTGCCGGATTTCGAAAGTAAGACAGACGGTCTGCTCTGCCCTCAAACTGGAGCTCAGCCCCAGGACGCAGTTTCCAGGCCAGACCGTCCAGCACTTATTATCTCCGCTCCCCGAGGCCCGACGTCTGATGGAACTAGATCTAAACGCAGGCTGCCCCAGAACAGGGAGGCCCCGCGGAACCAGCAGCCACAGCCGGGACGGGCATGTCAGCCCTGTAACCCCGTCAAGGTTATTGTCATGGCAACAAGACGTGCCCAGCCCAACGGCCTTTTTTGTCTGTA
Organism: Antrozous pallidus; assembly: GCA_027563665.1. Classification (NCBI taxonomy): domain Eukaryota; kingdom Metazoa; phylum Chordata; class Mammalia; order Chiroptera; family Vespertilionidae; genus Antrozous; species Antrozous pallidus. Next base: position 7,355,136 of record CM050514.1, on the reverse strand, counting down.
CACGTCCACTACTCATGTCGCTGGGTTCAAAGTGCCTCTCACGTCATCATGCATCGCGATGCCTCTCCTTCCCGAGTCCCGGGGACCAGCCGCTGAAGGGAGTTGGCTCACGGCCTCCGCACAGACCCTGACGCCCGTCCCTCCAGCCGCGGGCACTCACCGACGTTCGTGATGTAGAGAGGGAGCCAGAAGAGGAACGTGTAGCTGACCAGCTTCGCAAAGAGCAGGCACAGCGAGAACTCGACCACACCCTGGAAGAGAGCGAGCCCGCTTACCCCAAAGGTGCACTCGCTCTGTTCACTGCAGTGCGCTGCTGAGCCGCAAACTCCGGACGCCCAAACACACCACGGCGCCGGGCAGGCTGGCACCGCCGGGGGCGGGGAGAGGGGCAGTGTGGCGGACAGGGTGCCTAGGATCGGGGTCCCGGACAACTCCCGCAGGCTCCTAAGCTCACGGCTGCCCTTTAAGATGGAGACCCATGTCTTTGCACCAGCTCAGTCAGTGACGCTCACACCGTTCGCTCTGAACACTCAGCTGCGGAGGGAGTTCGGGACGAAGCGGGGAGTCTTCTGGTTACAGAGTATTTCACGGCTGCTCCTTTTTCCCCGAAACCAAACTCAAAACCACCGCACGTGACACAGTGACGGGGACACAGACATGTGCCCATTCTGTAAGGGATGGGGCTGCTGCACCCCAACTGTGGGACCCGGGGGGACACCCAGAAGAGCAACGCAGAGCTTCACGAGGACACGAGGGCTGGGGTGTGAGGGCCACCGGCCGTGCTGTCTGTGGCCCTGAGGCTCTCCTTTAGGAAAGCCAGGGCGGGTCCCGCCGGGGAGTCTAGTGAGCACCGGGCCGCACGCCCTCTCGGCCCCAGCGCTGCGTGTGCCCGGCCCCGCCACAGCGAGGTGCAGCACGCGGCCAGCGGCTAGAGGACTGCTCTACGCCCCGAACTCGTCCAGGAGCTCAGTGTTCAGGGTGTGACGTTTACAGGGGACACCCCAGCGGGAGGGTGTGTGTGATTCACGGCTTCTCGCCGTGTGGCTGGCGTTGTGCTCAGAGCTCTGATTCAGTGACCTCCTTCCGTCCGGAACAGCAGTGAGCACGACACCAGGCGCTGAGCCGGGTGGTGGGTGAGGGGGTGGGGGCTCAGAGTGGCTGACACTTGCTGGGACACCCAGGTCCTCGGAGGCAGGGCTGGGTGAGCCTAGCCAGCTCTCAGCCTGCTCTCTGCACAAACCCACTTGCATTTCTTAACTAGTGTGCACCCCACTTTCAGTAACAGTATCGAGGCAGCTACACAATAAGGTACGCAGAAAGGCACTTTTAAAAATAACCTTCTGTTTAAAACCAGTGTTTCCTGCAGGCCACCCCAGAGCTCTCGCTCAACGGCGGGCGGCCAGGCTGGGCTGCAGCGCCCTTGCTGAAGCGGCTCCGGGCCCACCTAGTCTCTCTGGTCCACAGTGTGTCTCCCAAGTCCCCCTGTGGCCGTGACTGCGTGATTCTACGCTCCGGGCGTGCCCTTCACCCTCCAGCCCCCCACACGCAGGAAGGGGGCCCGGGGCTGCGGCCCGCTGCCCCTCACGGAGGCCGAGCACCAGGCACTGGTCGTGGCTGAGTGAGGGCCGTGCTTGCTCCGTGAGCCGAGCCCGTGGGCAGCTCAGGAGTGTCTCAGAGCCTCCCCAAGGCCTGGCCGTCATGGCCCCAGGCAGGGTCGCCCTGCCTTTTCCAGCTGCTGCTGCTCCTGCCCTGCCCTCGCCGCCTCCCTGGCCACCATGTCAGAGGAGAACGGCTTCTCCATGTCCTGTGACAGTCCCCCGTTCTCTGCTGAGGGAGCCTGTGACTTTAATACACGAAACTCTGAACCAATAAGAAATCTCACCCCTGCACACCACCCCAGCCCTATCTTTTTTTTTTTTTTTAAATAAATACATTTTTATTGATTTCAGAGAGAAAGGGAGAGGGAGAGAGATAGAAACATCAATGATGGGAGAGAATCATTCATCAGCTGCCTCCTGCATGCCCCCTACTGGGGATTGAGCTCACAACCCAGGCATGTGCCCTCGGCTGGAATTGAATCAGGGACCCTTCAGTCCACAAGCCGGCGCTCTATCCACTGGGCCAAACCAGCGAGGGCCCCAGCCCTGTCTTGAACATCTTCTCCCCGAATGTCCTTCACATCTGGTCACACACAGGGTCACACACGTGGTTCTGATGGACAGCTCGCCTCCTTTTTAAACAAAGAACAAGCCCAGGTCCTGCGGCCTACCAGCTTCTGTCTGCATCCCTTACCCTCCTTCCCGGTAGAACACGGGTCAATGAGACCAGCTCTGGGCTCCTCGAGCACTTTCATGGGTGAAGAAGGCTGAGCGGGCCCACCCCGCGGAGCAGAACGCAGGGCGGGTGCCTCCCATGGACCCATCGCAGGTCCTCAGGGGCCAGCAGGCGGCTGGGGGGTGGGGGAGGTGGACATAGGGTATGGAGGCCCAGCAGGGCCAGAGACTCAGGTTTTTCAAGGGAAGAGGAGAGGCCTGTTTGTCTATGACATTTCTGAATTTCTAAATGGAGACCACTAATTTCAAAACTTGTTAAAACGTAGTGTGAGGCAGACAGACACAGCAGCCTGATCGGGGGGCAGCCTGATCAGGGGGCCCTCTGAGGTTCTGACCTGTGCTTTGCTGATCACAGTCGCCTTTGCTAAGCTTAGTTGTCAACAGGCCGGTCTCATCCACCGTATGCACAGACCCCCCCCCGCCCCCCCTTTGGAAACTCTCCCCAGGCCAGTACTCACGGGGATTTTCAAGGCCCCGGTGAAGCTGATGGCGGCCATGCTGCCCCCGCCCTCGGCCGGGAGGGTGACCACGTGGTTCTGATGGACAGCACGCTTCCCGTCCGGCAGCAGCAAGCACTGCACCTCTGGGTCCTGGAGGTGAGCGCATCGGAGAGAGAAAGAAGAGGCTGTCAATGCCTGAGGGTCCCGGGGCACCTTGGAGAACATTCTCACCCCAGTCATCGCTTAGAATCATCAGCTTTCCTGTGTTTTTTTGGAAGTACTAACTAAACATGCAAAACCCCTTGATCCAGCCAGTCTAGGAATCTATTTGTGAAAATACTTTGGACGATGAAAAACTAGTTCTCCAATAAAATGAATGTCAACCACCATTGAGGAAAATTGATGAAACCCATCCATAGTAATAATATGTCTTGGAGTTATAAAAAAAGTTATAAATTTTAATGACGTGGAAATATGCTCAAAATACTCAAAATTGTATTTTATCATGATCTCAAGGAATATGTACATTTATTATGAATATTTATATATGTCTGAATATCTAGAGATAAAAAGGCCATACACCTTTCAACTGGGAGACCAGGAATTTGATTGCTCGCTATGATGTGCGCTGACCACCAGGGGGCAATGTGGAATGAAGAAAGGTCCTGGCTGGCAGCCAGAAGGACCCCGATCGGCCCTGATCACTGGCCAGGCCTAGGGACCCTACCTGTGCATGAATTTCATGCACTGGGTCTCTAGTGTACAGATATAACAAGGTAATGATGTAATGTATTATAGAAAGAAGCTAAATTCTAACCTGGCAATGATTATCACCAAGTGGTGAAATTACATGCAATTTTTATGAAAATAAATGCTTTCTATGACCCTGCATTTTTAAAGAAGCTCACAATGGATGTACATGATCAGAACCAACATTATTTCTAATGCATAAACCAATTCTGATATTTTGTAGATTTTGATTCTGGACATTGCTAACGGACAAATTTGCACTATTAAAGCAAAGAACAGTGGGATGGGGTTCCAAGTCCGAGCAAGATGGCCTGAAACTGTTGCTCATGACTAAACTATGAAGTTCAAGGACTTAGAACGTTTCTCTGTATTTCAGACTTCCCACAGAACAAAACAGCCTGCATTTATCTTACTACAGCCTATGCCAGTTGGATTACAAATGCAGTTTATTAAAAACAAAACAAAAGAAGATGACAATGTACTGCCATATCTGTGCCTCGATACTCAGAATTCTCTCCCTGTGAGAAACAGCAATTGGCACAACTGGGGGCGGGCGACAGTCACGGCTGCAATGCGGCTCAGCCCAGCACCTCGCGTGGGCAGCAGGGTGCCATCCCGAGAGCCGGGAAGTGGCTTGTGGCAGACATGGCACAGGGGACTGGCCTTTGGTAAACATGGTCACATTCACCACACACGTGATGCTTCAGCATGATGCTGACATATATGCACACGAAAAACTGGAAATCAACTTTTCTCTCATGAATTATGCTAGCTGTCCAGGTCAGGAGACTAAGTCACAGTTCTCAACCCTGGCTGAGCCCTGAGTCCCCTGGGCCCTGAGCCAGTCCGGGGTGCAGGCGCACCCAGACAATTACAGGGGGCCTCGGAGCAGGACCCAGCAGGCCCACGGCACTGTCCCGGCTGAGAACTGCGGAACTCCATGGAGCTTACAAACACGAAGCAGGCAGTGCCCAGTGAAAGGCAGTCATGATGGGGCTGAGGAACACTCCTCTCTGAGGTCCTGTGGTTCTGAGCCGGGTCCCTCTGGGAAAGGGGACGCCACGTTTTCCTGCTGAACTTGTGGGACACCTGCCTGCCCACCAAGAGCCACCTGCAGTGTGTGAGCTCTTCCTGCAACACAGGGCAGGCCCAAAGCCCGGTGAGCGTCAGAGGCCCCCCTGAAAGGGCCAACAGCCACTGGTGGCGTCCGCTCCGGGTCAGCCTGCGGAGCGGCCGGCCTGAAACAGGACTGCCGGCCTCTAACTAGGTGACTGTCCCTTCGGTGACGGCCAGTAAACAGACTTCCGCAGAAGGACCAGGAGAGGAAGGAGCGACATTTGTTCAGAAGCCATGGCTGGCTTTGCTGGTGAGGAGCTGCACTAGAACATGGCCTGAAGTCAAGGGCAAAGGCAAGTCTTCAATCACAATCAGAGAGGGCCCAGCGGGCGTGACCCAGAGGTCGAGCATTGCTCTGTGAACCAGGGGGTCATAGTTTGACCAAACAATAGGAGAGATACTGAGCCATTTGGACATCGATTAAGACTTGATGCTGTGGGCCAAATATTGGTGCTCCTCCCAAATTCATGTGTTGAACGCCTATCTCTGATTGTCATGGTATTTGGAGGGGCGCCCTCTTGTGGGGATTAGTGCCCTTATGAGGAGAGACACCTGAGGGCTAGCTCCTATCCCTGCTCTCAGTCTTCCCGGCATTTAGCTGGTGCTATCCCCCCGCCTGGTCCCCCAAAATGGGAGTCCACAGGAGCAAGATGTGTCCCTGATGCTCACGGCACAGCCTGACCTGAGCAGTGCCCGCCTCACGAAGGAACGACTTTCAAATTTGATTTTAAAAATGTAAAGTAAGCTTAGCCTGCTACCCAAAGAAATCTAACAAGGACCCATTTGAGATTTGCTGATGAAACGCCAGGCCCAGCTTTGTAAGGACCCTGATGTCGGGGACGAGTCCCTGAGGCAGCGACTCGGACCGCCCGCTGAGTGGCTGGGGGATGACTCACCAGCAGTTTCTTCTCGTCAGGCAGGGCTTGCTTCTGCAGTCGAAACCTGTGCACGCCGTTCTCGTAGCTTTTCGCATGCTGGGAGAAAACAAATTAAGTTAGAGCTGTGGTCGGCAAACTCTTTAGTCAACAGAGCCAAATATCCACAGGACAACGATTGACATTTCTTTGGAGAGCCCCATTTTTTAAACTTAAACCTCTTCTAACGCCACTTCTTCAACATAGACTCGCCCAGGCCGTGGTGCTTGGTGGAAGAGCCACACTCAAAGGGCCAAAGAGCCTCATGTGGCTCGAGAGCCGCAGTTTGCCGACCCCTGAGTTAGAGCAATGACGGAAAACACAGCCAGAAATCCCACCTCCCTTCACCGGGGCGGGGGCACGAGGAGCAGCGAGCGTGTCCTTACCGCCACCAGGGTGGACGAGCAGGCGATGTCCTTTGGATCTGAAAAACCAAACACGCGGTCACGTGTGAACCCGGGGCCGGGCATGTCCTCCAGCACAAAACTAAGCACAGCAAGACCCTCCTGATACTTTTCCTCAACCAGGACAACGCCCGAGGCAGCATGCCTGGTGGGGTGAGGGTGCAGGGCGGCACCCCCCCCCCCCACCCCGAGATCCACAGCCCTGCCCTCCTCCGCCACCAACAAGTGCGAGCGGCAGGAGCCACCGGAGAACAGGTCACGTGTGACACGCAGACACGCCGAGCACACGCACACCGCAGGGACAGGCACGTGTGACACGCAGACACGCCGAGCACACGCACACCGCAGGGACCGGCACGTGAAGCGAGTCTGAAGGAGGAGCTCCAGGAGGAAAAGTAAGGACAGGAACAGCTCTGCAGAACAGAAGGCTACAGGTGACGCTGGTGGTGAGTTGCTTAGTGCTGTGGAATTGATTAGCAGTGAAAATTAGCGGGGACCAAACACCCGTCTGACATAGAATAAAGCGCCTTGTATCTAAACGCCAGGAGGCAGACACAGGAAAGCGTAACAAAGCTGGGAGCTAGGCGTTTCCGTCCCGTTACTCGGAAATGACTGGTGCATGGGGGCACCCACGGCCAGTACAGCTGCGTGGCGGGAGAAGCAAACGCATCTCTTCCGAGGCCAGAGGCTGCCTCTAACCAGCCTTGTTCCCTCCCCGCACCCAGAACGCTGGTCTTCGAATAACTTGGGGTGAAACAGTTTAACTGCCTCGAAACACACTGAGCTGAAGGGCTCTGAAGTTCCCACAGCTGATTCCTTCCCACGTGACACAGAGCGTGACACAGGTGTCACTGAGCACTTCCTGATGGACCGGAGGCTCCCCCAAGCTCACCCCACGTGGGTCGGCAGGGACGGCACTGCCGGTCCCAATGGCCACCTGACATGTGTGGTCGCCTCTAGAGTGATGTCAGCAGCTCACCTGGGGTTTTCTCCTGCTACCCTGTGCCCCCGCCCCGCCCAGGGCCAGCCAGGAGGCCTCCCTGCCCCTGAGGCTTGGCAGTGCCTACGAGAGGGCTTCTCCCAGGCCTTTGCCTGGAAGACATTAGCACACACGACCCTTGGCTGGGACACGTCCTAGAGCCGTTTCACAGGCAGACCTGAGGGCCTACAGGGGGGGCATCCTGTCCTCTGGGCCGAGCCCTGGGCAGGGAGAAGGAGCAGGTCATAAGGAGGGGCACCCAAAGCTTTCGCTGCTCAGCCCCACACTCAGGGAGCAGGGAGAGGAAGGAACAGAAATGAACCAAGAGACCCATATGTTTCATTAGCCAGTGTCACCCCAATAAACTCAATTAAAAAATAAAGTCTGAAAAAGATGATCATCTAAACAAAAAATTCATTTTTAATTGAACTCATCCCAAGGACCTAAGGCAGCGGTAGGCAAACTGCGGCTCGCAAGCCACATGCAGCTCACGAGCCACGGTTTGCCCCTCTGTTGACTAATGAGTTTGCTGACCACTGACAGGGGCTTACTCACAAGGAACAACAACAGTCTGTAATTATTGGAATCGAGAGTCTAGCAAACGCATTAGTCAACAGAGCGGCAAACCGCGGCTCGAGAGCTGCAGTTTGCCGACCCCTGACCTAAGGGATCCATGGCCAGAGTTTAAGAAAGTATGAACGGGCGAGCTGGCACCGGGTCACACCCAACATCCCCATTTGCTGGGTGACCTTGGGCCGGGCTGCTGGCACCTGAGCCTCAGGCCTTTCCTTGGGTGTGCACTCGCCCACCCGGGCCGGAACTCAGGAAACACGTGGTGTGCGGTAGCCCCTCCCCTCCCTCCTGAAATGTCCTATGATGACAGGGGAAGAACAGCGGCAGGGCGCGCACTCACTGGTTATGAGGAAGAGTCCGAGAAATGCCTTCATGCCAGGACAAACCACAGCCAACCTCGGGTTTTAATGCAAGGGGCAGATGGGACCCCAGAGGCAGAGCTGCGCCGAGGGAGACACGGAGGAGGCTGAAAGGAGGCCTCCAGCGGGAGGCCGGCAAATACCAAGTCTGGAAGGAGCCCATGGCCCTGAGCCAGGGATGGGGACCGGCCTTAGCAGAGGCTGGGGAGTAGCCAGGGCAGTGGGACAAGGACAGCCATCCTCCAGCAGCGATAGCCATCCGAAGGAAGTGCCAGCGGGGCAGAGGGACTGAGCATTAGGTACTGAGATGAGGTACTGAGAGAGATCAGGTACTGAGAGGAGGCACTGAGTGAGATCAGGTATTGAGATGAGGTCCTGAGAGAGATGAGGTATTGAGATGAGGTACTGAGAGAGGTCAGGTACTGAGAGGAGGCACTGAGTGAGATCAGGTACTGAGAGGAGGTACTGAGAGAGATGAGGTATTGAGATGAGGTACTGAGAGAGATGAGGTATTGAGATGAGGTACTGAGAGAGGTCAGGTACTGAGAGGAGGCACTGAGTGAGATCAGGTACTGAGAGGAGGCACTGAGTGAGATCAGGTACTGAGAGAGGTCAGGTACTGAGAGGAGGTACTGAGAGAGGTCAGGTACTGAGAGGAGGCACTGAGTGAGATCAGGTACTGAGAGGAGGCACTGAGTGAGATCAGGTACTGAGAGAGGTCAGGTACTGAGAGGAGGCACTGAGTGAGATCAGGTACTGAGATGAGGTACTGAGTGAGATCAGGTACTGAGATGAGGTCCTGAGAGAGATGAGGTATTGAGATGAGGTACTGAGAGAGGTCAGGTACTGAGAGGAGGTACTGAGTGAGATCAGGTACTGAGAGGAGGCACTGAGTGAGATCAGGTATGGAGATGAGGTCCTGAGAGAGATGAGGTATTGAGATGAGGTACTGAGAGAGGTCAGGTACTGAGAGGAGGTACTGAGTGAGATCAGGTACTGAGAGGAGGTACTGAGTGAGATCAGGTACTGAGAGGAGGCACTGAGTGAGATCAGGTATTGAGATGAGGTCCTGAGAGAGATGAGGTATTGAGATGAGGTACTGAGAGAGGTCAGGTACTGAGAGGAGGTACTGAGTGAGATCGGGTACTGAGAGGAGGTACTGAGTGAGATCGGGTACTGAGAGGAGGTACTGAGTGAGATCGGGTACTGAGAGGAGGTACTGAGTGAGATCAGGTACTGAGAGGAGGTACTGAGAGAGATGAGGTATTGAGATGAGGTACTGAGAGAGGTCAGGTACTGAGATGAGGTACTGAGTGAGGTCGGGTACTGAGAGAGATCAGGTACTGAGAGAGATCAGGTACTGAGGGAGGTCAGGTACCAGAGGACCAGGGCTCTGGAGGGAGACCAGAGTGCACTGAGGACACTGCCCCCCAAAGTATGGAAAATGGGGGAGAGGAGGCCAGGGGTGGGGCGAGCAGGGAAGGAGGGGCCGTGGGAAGGAATCTGGTGGCACCAAGAACAGGGACGGGGTCTCCCTGAGGATCTTGGGGAGCTTGAATACGGTTCTGATAAGGCAGGAGGCTAAGAGTGTCAGTCAGAAAAACCACCACGCGGAGGAACAAGAGAGCAGAGACAGGAGGGGGGGCCGGGCTGGGCGGCCAGGCCCCGGTTCCACGGCACCTCCCACCGCCGCCAGTGGAGCCCCAGAACTCCCACCAGGGCCAGCCTGCCGCCGAGGGGAACCAGGGAAGCAGAAGGCAACAGTGCAGGTCCAGATGCGCTCACCTGCCCCCCCCCCCCCCCCGGGCCAGATCCCATAGGACAGCCTCACACGCATGGTCTCTCGTGGCATTTCTGCCCCAAGAGTGAACCTGGGAGAGAAACAGCCCCACAGCACGAAGCAGGAAGCTGATAGGGGGACCCCTGGATCAGAGGAAGCTGACAAGAGGTGACGGGGATGATGGGAAGGCAGTTCCAGGAAACCCTCTGTTCAGAATCTCAGCATCGCCCCTCCCTCCCTAACCCAACACCCAGCCGGAGCCACAGGGGCGGTGGCTCAGTGGAAGGAGGCTCTCCCTCTTTTGGCTACAAGAAACCAACCACGCTTCCTTATTCCCGGAAATCCTGCCCTGGGCTGGCCCGGCCGGCCCGGCTGAGGGACCTGCGTGGGGACTGGCACTCAGATGCCAGGCCAGGCCAGCGAGCAAGCTCCCGCGCACTGCCACCGCCTCCGCCCCCGGAGCCAGCCTCTTATCAGAGGGGGAAGGGAATAAAGTCACCGTGGACTCCAGCCCTCGGGCAGAACAATGCGCTCATGGGGCCCTGCGCTGGGGCAGGGGAAGGGCCTGGCTCTCCGGTGACTAACGCGTGAAGGACCGGAGGGCCAGGTGGCGCACCCAGCCTGCAGGAAAACAGGCGGCACATCTGCCCTTTCCCGGAACCCGGTGACTCTCGGGCCGGTTAAAGGCGTGTGCGACCTGAGCTCCCTGGCACCCAGCGACACCAGCTTCTCCACCGCTGGCACCCCTAGAAACCTTTGTCCTGCCCGGCCTCTATTTTAAAAATTAACTTGAAATTCAATTCAAACAAGTTTGGAATTGAGGCTAGAATGGACGCTCTTCACCCAAGTACGATATATGGCCATAAGCGTGCCATGGTTTTACAGCACTGTCCAAGATACACCTCATCAGAGAGCGAACAAGCCGAAACGGTCTGGCTCAGTGGATAGAGCAACTGAAAGGTCCCAGGTTCGGCATGTACCTTGGCTGTGGGCACATCCCCAGTGGGAGGTGTGCAGGAGGCAGCTGATCGATGTTTCTAACTCTCTATCCCTCTGTTCCTCTCTGTAAAAAAAAAAAAAATCAATAAAATATATGTAAAAAACAAAAACAAAAAGAAAGCAAACAAGGTCCGGGGTGAGCAGGTGCCGGGCCGGGCACCTCGTCCTGGCGGTGAGCAACGTGGCAGGCCCGAGGGAGTCGAGAGACTCCCAGACACAAGGAAAACCCTGTGTGTCTCATGCTGCAGGCAGGGGAGGGAGACAGGTGGAAGGAAGGAATTTCCACCCGTTACTCCAGAAACCAGGAAACAGCAGAAAATGCAGCATGACCAGGAGAGAAACAGCTCACGGGCAAGGCTGTGCCTGGAGAAGGAGTCAACCTGATGGGGGGAAAGGGGGCCAGGAAAACCACACGCCTGCACAGGACTAAGCAACAGCCCTCTTTTAGCACCTCGTGCCCGAAGCCCTGGGGGGGGGGGGGGTACTTACGCTCGATGAGGAAGAGGAAGCACACGATCCCCATGGCCGCCACGATGGCTCCGGGCACGATGAAGGACAGGCCCCAGCAGGTGGACACCCAGTAGCCGGCAATCAAGGACCCCAGGATGTTGCCCACGGAGGTGTGGGAGTTCCAGACGCCCATGATCAAACCTCGCCTGCAACACCAAAACAAGGCAGCGAATGATGTCCGGAAGCTGACGGGTCTGCTGTGTGGGACCCGGCATGGTGCCCGCACAGAGCTGGCGGAGGACTGGAGGCGGCGCGGGAACGCTGCGGGGCGCGGGGCTGGGACGCTTGCAGAGAACTGGGCTTCATGTCGCCTCGGAGACGCAGGTGTGTGTACGCATCTCGCTCAGAGCTTCTTTATTTATGTTTAAAAAGCGGAATGAGGCCTTGCCCTGGCATTCTTGGAGGACTCCAAATTTAAATGTGTGCCTCTGCAGACTAAGTCCAATCATTTGAAGAACTATCCCCGTGGTCGGAAAACCGCGGCTCGAGAGCCACATGCAGCTCTTTGGCCCCTTGAGTGTGGCTCTTCCACAAAATACCACGGCCTGGGCGAGTCTAGTTTGAAGAAGTGGTGTTAGGAGAAGTTTAAGTTTAAAAAATGTGGGTCTCCAAAGAAATGTCAATGGTTGTACTGTTGATATTTGGTTCTGTTGACTAATGAGTTTGCCGACCACTGACGTACCTCATTAACACGAGTTTCCGCTGGCCCACGGATGGAGTCGCTAAATGAGGCTCAGGGAGCTGGCTTCCAGTTCCGTTCCCCGTTTTCAGCATCTCCCCACCCTCCCTAACCCGGCCCTGGCGGGGCTGCGGCTCACACGGCGCTCCTGTGGCACCTGGACCGCAGTCGGGTCACCCTCTGCTCCCGGGCGCTGGGTGACTGTCGGACTTGTCGCGCTTCCACGTGCCTCCCAGGTCCCCAGGAGCCCGGAAAAGGCCCTGCTGCCGGTCAGCTTTGCAGAAGGACACGGACCAACCCGCCCACAGCTGGGGGGTGGGGGGGGGGGCGGGGGGCATCTCCTGAGACAAAGGCCACCTGCATCTCAGAACCTCTGGTCCCAGAATTTTAATCATTTTATTTCTTAGACTAGTTAAAGTGTTCCCCCTACAATAAATCTACAGAAAAACTGAAAATAGAGTCTTTAAAAAACAAATCTTTTACAAAATAATGCTGCTGGAAACAGGGTGGCCTTTTCTCACCTTCCTTTTTAAAACCTCTTAAAAAGGTTACTTTTCTACGACAGCTGCCATTCAGTGTCCTTCTGCTTTAGTTCCGGGCATACGGCAGGTGGCTAGACACTCACACACTCCACAAGGTCTCACCTTCCTTTTCCAAACCAGTTTCCGAGGCAGGTGACGACGCTGGGCCAGCCGGTGGTCTGCACCAGCCCGTTGATGACCTGTGACAGAGGGCGAAGGGGGCTCAGCTGGAGGGGAATACTGCTTCCAGGGGGTTCACGGACGCTGCCCCCTCTCCGCAAGTGTGGGAGCACAGCTGGGACTCCCACAAAAGAAGGGAGTCAGACCCTATTTGATGGGAGCCCCAAGGGCCCAAAATTTTAATCTATATCTATAATTACAGATCTAATACATGCCTGTGGTGAGAATTTTACAATAAGTGGGGAAAAGAAAGAAAAGGAAATCTCTTGCTAGAAGATGAACAGCTATTAACAGCCTGGGGCCAAGGGGTTCAATCGCTGTCTAATCTAAATTGTACAAGAAGAGAAAAAATTGTCTTCTTTTCCTAGAAATGTGAGTGTACTATCCATGTGCCTTGCAAACTGCATGCTTTCACTTCTTATGTTGTGAAGAAGGTACTGTTATTAATGGTACTCTGAACTGAGATTAGCTGTGATCTAAAGCCTGGAGAAAGTATTTCTCCCCATTTTAAGAATATCCTGAGCTTACATTTCAAGAAGGGACTTAGCGCCTGGCCAGTGCGGCTTAGTGGTTGAGGAGTGTCGACCTATGAATCAAGAGGTCACAGTTCGATTCCAGGCAGGGCACATGCCCGGGTTGTGGGCTTGATCCCAAGTAGGGGGGCATGATGTTTCTCTCTCTCCTTTGTATATATACTAGAGGCCCGGTGCATGAAATTTGTGCATGGGTGGGGTCCCTAGGACTAGATGGCAATCAGAGCTGACTGGGACCAGGCTGACTGGGACCCAAAGGCCCTGGTAGGGTCAGGAGAGGAGGCAACAGTTACCGGGCCAGGCGCAGAAGGAATGGACACCGCCATTGTCAGCACCCCACCATCATGTGGTTCCCCACCTCGCCCCCTCCTCCTTCCCTTGCTGCTTGCTGCCACCACAGTGGGTGGGCGGTGTATGGATCAGGGACTGCTGGCCAGGGGAGGTTGGCTGTGGGAGCACACTGACCACCAGGGGGCAGCTCCTGTGTTGAATGTTTGCCCCCTGGTGGTCAGTGCGTGTCACAGTGACCAGTTGTTCTGGTTATAATGGTTGCTTAGGCATTATATATAAATATAATATTTACTAGAGGCCAGGTGCACAAAATTCGTGCACTGGAGTATGTGTCCCTCAGCCCAGCCTGCACCCTCTCCAATCTGGGAGTCCTCGAGGGATGTCTGATTGCCTGTTTAGGCTTGATCCTACTGGAATCAGGCCTAACGGGCAGTCGGACATCCCTCTCATAATCCAGGACTGCTGGCTCCAAACTGCTCACCTGCCTGCCTCCTTGATTGCCCCTAATCGCTTCTGCCTGCCAGCCTGATCACCCCTTAACCACTACCCTGCCAGCCTAATTGCCCCTAACTGCCCTCCCCTGTAGCCTGGTCAGCCCTAACTGCCCTCCCCTGCAGGCCTGGTCCCCCCAACTGCTCTGTCCTCCCCAATTGCCCTTCCCTGCAGGCCCAGTCGTCCCCAACTTCCCTCCTCTGCCAGCCTGGTCAAGCCTAACTGCCCTCCCCTGCGGGCTTGGTCACTCCCAACTGCCCTCCCCTGCTGGACATCTTGTGTCCACATGGGGGCAGCCATCTTGTGTGTTGGGTCAATTTGCATGTTACTTTTTTTTTATTAGATAGGATATATATATATATGTTTTCTACAGGAAGGGTCTTAGCAAGTGCACTGGTGAATGGGCTCACTTTAGTCTCAGGAGTGTCAGGGGCAACTTTGTGAGATGACATGAAGCCAGACCCAGCCTTGCGCCTCCTACAACGACCACTGGACGACCAGCTCTGCAGGCGCCATTGGGGCTGCTCGCCGGTCCAGCCTCAGGGCCAGCCACGCATGGCCTTCCCTCCAGGAATGTGCTGGAACTCTGGGGAAACTGTTTTTTTTCCTTCCTTCTAATTTTAAATATTACTATAAAGTTGTAACTTGCTTTTGTAATGAAAACAGTCAAATTTCTTCAAGGTCTTGTAGCAACCTTTTTAAAGGTAAACTATGTTTAATTTGCTTTCATGATTTTATAATACCCGCTAGACTATCTGGGGAGCCTCAGAAGTTGAACTCATTATTTTAAGCCATTTTCCATTTCTAGTAAATATTTATTCTCAAGAACGTTGCGATGGGCAGTAGCCAAGTTTTTCAGGAAGGGCTGGGCCCAGCTGAAGGGCAAAGCCACAGGCCCTGTCTCTGCTTCACCTGCTGTGAGCACCCTAAGGCTCTCCCCTCCCACTGACCACCTCCAACCCTGTCCCATCGTCAAGGACACCCACATCCTCCCTTCCTCCTGCCCTCACTGCACCCCACTCCCCTCTGACTCCTGAGTGGTATGATCTGTCATATGACAGAACATCGAAACTCATCCAGATGAGGGCAGAGGGTGCCTGCTCTGATTCCCTGCTGGGGTGTGGACAGATAGGATTCCCTAAGAGGCAACAGCTGCCCGGCCTGTGTGGCTCAATGGTTGAGCGTTGACCTATGAACTAGGAACTCATGGTTTGATTTCCGGTCAGGACACCTGTCTGGGTTGCAGGCTTGACCCCCACGGTGGGGGCGTGCAGGAGCCAGCCCATCAATGATTCTCTTTCATCATTGATGTTTCTGTCTCTCTCTCACTCTCCCTTCCTCTCTGAAATAAATAAAAAAGTGTGTATTTTTAAAAAGAGGCAGCTCCCGAAACTTAAAGAAAACTGCATGGATGTTGGAATTTCAGAGACAGAAGAGAGACCTTACTTGTCAGCGCTGACCCTGATGTCAGTCAGGACACCGCTCTGCCATGCCTCCCCCATGCCGATTCCACCCCCTGCCATCTTCTCTCTTGGTGGAGGGAGGGACCTAGGACATGAACACCCTGTCCAGCTCATCATGGAAACCCCACGCGTGGTGAGCCATGGACCCGGTCCTTACCTGAGTTACCACGTAGAATCCAAAGCTGTGGATGTTGTAGAAATACCCTAACCCAAACAGGGCCGTAAAGATGCCACTGGCCAGCATTCCGAAAGTTAGGTAATACCTGATTGGCAGGCGCTCCCCTATTATGCCGCTGAGGGGAAGAAAACAGAGAGACAAATATGAGAAAACAAACACACCCACAGTGTAAACGGCCCGGCGATCTCTTTCCAGATGCTTCCCGGCTGTTCTCGGAGCTTTCAGAACTCCAGAGCACAGCTGCTTCCAGGAAGATTTAATCACAATGACCTCCCCATGGGGCGTTTATTAACCAGAAACTGGCCATTGGAAATGTCTCTTAAGACTCTTTATTTCTAGTGAAAGTCACTAACTGTCAAATAATAAACATCAGACACCATGGCTTACAATATGATGGCAGACATTTAAAAAAAAAACATCCCAAACTTGTCCGGCTAGTTAATTCAGCTTTTATATAAACAACATCCAGGTACAATTTCAACTGCCAAACTGTAGGCAAACACCATAAAAAGGAATGACCGGTGACCATGAGCAAGCCTCTTGATCTAGAGCTGCTATTAAGTCACCGAAGAGGGTGAAGGGTTAGACACCCTTCCAGTTTACCCGACTCTGGAGGCCGTGCTCTTCTGCAGACACCTGCCAGGCGGGATGCTACAGTCCTCAGGCCACCGCTCCCTCCACTGAGCCAAACTGTGCCTGTCTAACTGTCCCTGCTGTGCCACACAGCCCGCGAGCCGAGGTGGCCCCGAGAGGCCGTGCCAGGGGGCGGTGCATTCCCGCTGCCGTGAGAGCCGACAAGGCCTCCCCCTCGGCCGGACTCTCGGGGTCACGCTCACTGGCCAGCTGCCGGGGAAGGGTCTTTGCCGGTAAATAAGCAACAGCAGAAGCGCTTCGTGTAAACCAGACTTCACCTCGGCACGCCTGCCCCCGGGGCTGGGCGATCTTCGTGGTGAGGGCTGTGCCGCGTGCTGTGGCCTGTGAGCAGCACCCTGGTCTCTGCCCGCTGGAGGCCAGGGGCACCCCTTCTCCGGCCGTGACAACCATATTGAAGAAACACGTCCCCAGTCGAAACCGGGTTGGCTCAGTGGATAGAGCGTCGGTCTGCGGACTGAAGGGTCCCAGGTTGGATTCCGGTCAAGGGCGTGTACCTTGGCTGTGGGCACATCCCCAGTGGAGGGCGTGCAGGAGGCAGCTGATCGATGTTTCTCTCTCATCGATGTTTCTAATTTTCTATCCCTCTCCCTTCCTCTCTGTGAAAAATCAATAAAATATACTTAAAAAAAGAAAAAAATATATGTCCCCAGATGTTGCTCTGTTTCCTCAGGGACAGAATCACTCCCGGCTGAGAAGAACATTAGGTACTGTTTTCTCGTCACCGAGAGAAACATCTCCAGCGTTGGGTCTTTTCTCTGCAGGTGGCCGGTGTCCAGGGAGAGCGATCTTTAGAATAAACATTATTCTTCACGATGGAGCCGGCTGGCAGCCGGGGGCCACCGGCCTGAGAAGCCGGAGGCTAACGTGTGCTCTCCTGTCCTGCTGTGCGCCACTCGCTCCGGCTTCCCGCCCGCCGCCGCCCGTCTCTGCAGCACGGTGCCAACACGCACACGGGAGAGGACACCGCCTCCACCAGCGGCAGCGGCCCGGCTGGCACCACCCACCCCCAAGGGCGCTGGGCTGGGGCAGGGCCGGTTCCTAGTGACGCCACATCTGGTGGGTGTCGGGGAAGAGGCTCAACATCGACAGAATCGCCGAGATTCTTGAGTCTCTGAGGATCCCAGGCTCCAAACAAAAGCCTCTTGGGCTAAAGGCATTACTTTCTATTATGCTCATTTCCCCCCAACCCGGCTGGACTGACATAATTCCAGTATTTTTTTATTTTTATTTTTTTACAGAGAGGAAGGGAGAGAGAAACATGGATCAGCTGCCTCCTGCACACTCCCTACTGGGGATGTGCCTGCAACAAGGTACATGCCCTTGACCGGAATCGAACCTGGGACCCTACGGTCCTCAGGCCAACGTTCTATCCACTGAGCCAGACCGGTTAGGGCCACAATTCCAGGATTTAATCTGCCCCCAATATGTCCTGTTACTCATCTGACACACACCGCCTTCCTAGTCAGTTCGAGAATGGGGTCAAGGAGAACCCAGGATGAAAGTCACGCGTGGCAGACGCGGGGCATGTGCCCCGTGCCGGCACCGTGCCGAGCGGCCCGCGTGTATTAACCCATTCGTCCCCCTGTCCTGAGGTGAGAACTACTATTTCCCCCGTTGTGCAAAGCTGGACAGTGACGTCCCCACGGCCACAGGAGCAGGTGGTGGAGCTGGGGTTCAGGTCCCAGCGGTGTCTGCGTCCTCGCCCAGCCACCACGCGCACGGCCCCTGCGCTCAGGTGGGAGCCTGTGTGTGCCGAGCAGGGTGTCCACGTGGACCCGGTAAACCGTGGCCTGAGTGATGCGGGACACACACAGTCGGGGCCCCGGAAGCAGGCCGAGGATGCGCTCCGCTGAGCATCACCAGGAGCCCCCAGTACCCTCCGGGCAGGGCTTGCGTGTGTCCGAAACCCGAGGGCCAGGAGGCATCGTGGCGAGTGCGCCCTGCCCAGCGGTGCGCACCGGCTCTCCCTCTCTCCTGGTCCTGAGAAGAGACTGGCAGGCAAGGGGCCTGCATGCCGGCGGGGCCTAGGTTCACGCACCTGAGAGGGTTCTTGCCCGGAAGGGTGTAGGGGGCCAGGCTCTCGGAGGCCCAGGCGGACCTACCTCAGGTACATGCCGACGGCGTAGGCGCACAGGAAGGAGTAGTCCAGGGCCCCGAGCAGCTGCTGGTAGTTGTCCTGATCTGCACGGGGGAGAGCGGCAGGCAGAGGTGAGGGGTGCTTGGCTGTCACTAAACGTCAGTGCGCGCTCCCCCGCGGGGCAACGGTGCACAGGACCTCTGCTCTCCGAGGAGGATGGAGAACGAGGGGTGTGCGCTGCCTGGCTGCCTGGCCAACAGCAGCAAAGCCGCCACATTCCCAACAACCGCGAGGCAGCCTGTGTTTGCGTGGTAAACCCTCCGGGCTCAGGGGGGGCGCCGATCTGTTCTTTCCCTCCAGCACCGCCCGGCCGGCCCCGCACCGGCCTCCCCCGGTGGTCTCTCCCTTCCACCCAGTCTGTGCTCTGCACGCCTGGACTTCCCGCTCTGACAACACGGACACGCACACCCGGGTCAGCAGAGTTCCCCACGAAGAGGATCTCTGTGCAATGGGCACACTTCCGCACGCAGGCCCCGTTGACTGGGCAGCGGCTGGGGGAGCGGGACTGTGGTGGGTCAGCTCCCTGGACAGTTAGTTACCCTTGAGGACACGGGCACTGCCTCTCAATTAGCAAGGCTGGAGGAGTAGGGGGGTGGGGGGGGACACATCGGCGTATCCCAGCCCCGCCGTGGAGGAGCCCTCCCTGTGGGGACAGCCCGCTCCAGAGCTGCAGGGACAGGGGACTCACCGAACGGGGCCCAGCCACAGTCCGTCTCATTGTCCGGGAGCTGCTGAGAGGGGAGCGGGCTGGCTCTCCGGCTCTGGCTGTGGACTCTGACGTCAGCCTCGTTCCCAGCGACGCAGAACTTGTGGAGCTCACCCTGGGACGGGCACGGGAGGCAGAGGCCAGAGAGAAATCGCACTCAGCAGGGGTGCGGGACCACAGCAGTGCCCCTTCTCACCAGCCTTCCTGGGGCTCCTGGCTCCAGGGAAGGATGTCACCGTGGGGCAGTCTGCCTGGGACCACAGAATGCGGGTACGGTTCCCCGAGCTCTCTGCAGCCCGCTCCAGACACACAGCGCAAACACGGTGTGCCCAAGGCACCGAGAGGACTGCTCAGAGCAGCTGTGCAGCTGAACACAGCCTGCCCCTCATCCTCAGACCGCCCGCCCCTCATCCTCAGACCGACTGCCCCTCATCCTCAGACCGACTGCCCATCATCCTCAGACCGCCCGCCCCTCATCCTCAGACCGCCCGCCCCTCATCCTCAGACCGCCCGCCCCTCATCCTCAGACCGCCTGCCCATCATCCTCAGACCGCCCGCCCCTCATCCTCAGACCGCCCGCCCCTCATCCTCAGACCGCCCGCCCCTCATCCTCAGACCGCCCGCCCCTCATCCTCAGACCGCCCGCCCCTCATCCTCAGACCGACCGCCCATCATCCTCAGACCGCCCGCCCCTCATCCTCAGACCGCCCGCCCCTCATCCTCAGACCGCCCGCCCCTCATCCTCAGACCGACTGCCCCTCATCCTCAGACCGCCCGCCCCTCATCCTCAGACCGCCCGCCCCTCATCCTCAGACCGCCCGCCCCTCATCCTCAGACCGCCCGCCCCTCATCCTCAGACCGCCCGCCCCTCATCCTCAGACCGACTGCCCATCATCCTCAGACCGCCCGCCCCTCATCCTCAGACCGCCCGCCCCTCATCCTCAGACCGCCCGCCCCTCATCCTCAGACCGACTGCCCCTCATCCTCAGACCGCCCGCCCCTCATCCTCAGACCGCCCGCCCCTCATCCTCAGACCGCCTGCCCATCATCCTCAGACCGCCTGCCCCTCATCCTCAGACCGCCTGCCCCTCATCCTCAGACCGCCTGCCCCTCATCCTCAGACCGCCCGCCCCTCATCCTCAGACCGCCCGCCCCTCATCCTCAGACCGCCCGCCCCTCATCCTCAGACCGCCCGCCCCTCATCCTCAGACCGCCCGCCCCTCATCCTCAGACCGACTGCCCCTCATCCTCAGACCGCCCGCCCCTCATCCTCAGACCGCCCGCCCCTCATCCTCAGACCGACTGCCCCTCATCCTCAGACCGCCCGCCCCTCATCCTCAGACCGCCCGCCCCTCATCCTCAGACCGCCCGCCCCTCATCCTCAGACCGACTGCCCCTCATCCTCAGACCACCCGCCCCTCATCCTCAGACCTGAGGATGAGGGGCGGGCGGTCTGGGAGTTGGCAAAGGTCAAGGCCTCCACCAGGTGATGACTTCCTGGGTGAGGATGTTACATGGGACTCATTCGCTCTGTGCTCATGTGGCTGTGTCACCCTCACCAGGGCACTGCCCTAAAAACCCAGCCCAGGATTCTGCTTTGCAAATTCAAAGCAGCTATCTGCCAAACAGCCTTCCTCAGCAGACCACTGCCGGGGAGTGGAGGACAGGCTGCAAAGGGCAACAGAATTACAGCCCCAGGTCAGTGTCACGACAACGGCAAGAAAGTGAGGGAGGGGCAATCGAACTGTCTTTGGCAAAAGACAATTTCCTTGTTCCTCTTACAAGAGTCAAACGCCACTCAAGCCTGTTGACAGTCTATAGGCAAAGTGATGGAATTCCAACAAGGGTCAGAAAATTATCTTGCTTTTCCCCAAGTTATGACTGGCTATAAAATCTTTACTCAAAGTCAAGTTTAACTGGCTATTATGTAGGCTATTATCTACTCGAATCTTCTTTACTCAAAGTCTAGTTAAATGCCAGCCTAACAGCTTCCTGCCCGCCCATCATACAAGCAGGAACTCCGTGTTCTCAGAATAACGAAGAGGCACCACCACACCCCAACTCAGGGTCAGAGCGTGATGATCGTGGAGGCGAGTTGGAAACAATTTGGGATTGGATGTTTTGGAGAGAAAATTCACGCAAGAATAAATATTGAACTAAGCTTTAGGGTTCTGGACCTATCAACTAATATTACTGGGAGTATACTACCTTCGAAAATATAAATTCTAAAACATTTTAAATTCAGAAAACAGAAACTTAAAAAGCAAAGCTGCAAAATAACTTGCTTCTACACAATCCCTTTTCCCCATTGACCTTCTCCGCACCCCCTGCCTCCCTCTCCCCCGCTGCCAGTTTTCTCTTAAAGTGACCAGTTCCTTACAGAGATTACAGGCAGGATAGGAAACTAAGTGTTTTACGATTTCTTACCTTAACTATGCTGATAGGCTTTCGAGATAAGTGGAAACTCGCATACAGCAAAAATGTCAAAATGAAAATGAAGGTTCGATACCTGAAACACAAAACAGTAGGAAATGATGCCCAATTACATGAGTTGCCTGAGGACTACATGGCACTGTAACTCTTAAACTGTCTTGTGCTGCATTATATCCATTCAGTCATTATCAAGTGTCAATCCTATTGATCATCCTGTACAATAAAAGGCTAATATGCAAATTGACCCTAATGGCAGAATGACGGGTTGCTATGACTCCCACTGACCACGAGGGGACATACATCAATGCAGGAGCTGCCCCCTGGTGGTCAGTGTACTCCCATAGGGGGAGCGCTGCTCAAACAGAAGCCAGGAAGCCAGGCTCTGGCTGGTGAGTGCAGTGCCGGTGGTGGGAACCTCTTCCACATCTGTGGCAGTGCTAAGGATGTCCGACTCCCGGAGGGAGCTGGCCTAAGCCATCAGTCAGACATCCCCCAAGGACTCCCGGACTGTGAGAGGACGCAGGCCGGGCTGACGTGCATGAATTTGTGCACCGGGCCTCTAGTATCACTATAATATTATCTTTTAAAAGTGAGACTTCTGCTTGGTCCAAATTGAAACCATTTAAACATTCATTTAAAAACCGCCCCCCCCCCCCCACTATAAATGCCTTAGCTGGTTTGGCTCAGTGGACAGAGCATCAGCTTGTGGACCAGAGTCCTGGGTTCAATTCTGATCAAGACCACATACGGTGGTTGCAGGCTCCTCCCTGGCCTGGGCCCTGGTCCGGGCATGTGAAGGAGATGTGTTTTTCTCACATGGATGTTTCTCTGTTTTTCCCTCTCTCTTCTACTCTCTCTAAAAGATCAATGGAAAAATATCCTTGGGTGAGGATTAACAACAATAACAAAAACAACCCAAAACAACACTATAATCAAAGAGAAATCTGGGACTCAGAAGATGAACACACGTCTACACACAGACAGAAAGGAACGACTCTGTAGTCTGAAACAAAATTAACTGTAAGCTTTTTGTAAGCCGCTATCCTGGGCACTGACGATCATGTTTTTTACTTTTTAGCTTCTATGCAACTTTTCCGAAGGACACAAGCAAGGCAGAGACACAAATATCTCACTGACCTCAATGAGAAAAAACGAGTGATGCTGACAAGCTATGAATAAAGCCGATGCATAAAAATACTGGCCAAAAGTCCTGCTGCTCTTTCTGGTTTATGAGAAAAACAGTTGGGGTGGGAGGTGGAGGGGGGAGAGGGTGAGTGCTGAAATATATGGGCAGGTGTCTAAAGAAAAGAAGGTACTTTAGTAAGAAGATGGAAGTTCATTCCAGTCTAAAAATTTGAACCACGCTATTACGGAAAAACATTTCTGAAGGGGAAAAAATACATCAGGAGGAAGAAGTATCTGGCAAGATATGATGACAGGGGCTCCCCCAGGAGGGCAGGTCCTTCTGTGTCCTGAGACCTAGCCCCTCACCCTGAAGAACCTATCCTCCTTCTGGTCTGGAAAGGGTGGTGACTTTCAAGTGGAGTGATGGCTCGAATTGATAATTACCCAGGACCAAGGGGTGCAGATAGGAAAGAGGCAGGAGGGGCCCCAGCCCACAGAGAAGCCATGCCCATTGGCCCTTGGTGGTGCTGGGACCCTCCTCCAGGCTCTGTTCTCAGCTGTGATTGGCACCTCAAGGGCAGCTTTCCTCCAATAACACAAAGATCCTAGGGATGCCTGCCTCTTGGCCAGTAGGAGACACATAAAGATTTCTGGATTTTTTTAAAAAAAGGTCACATTTCAGGTGGGGAAAAAGGTTGGTGGACCATGGAACTAGAACCTTTAACTGCCAGGATACCTGTGCCTTAGGGAGAGGAAAGCACTCAGCGACTACTCCAGAAACGACCAACGAAACGCCCCATGTGCTCCTCTTCCTCAGGGAACACACACTGAGGGTTTCCTAGGATTCTTTGCTCTCCAGGCCCACGCCACGGACCAGAAAGGAAAAAAGTAAAATCATAAAAAATGAGGGGGAAAAAAAAGGAAACATATGCACTACTATGAAATCTAAGTTATACTGAAAAAAAAAAAAAACCATTAAAAAAAATGAGTGCGTATTTTATCCCAACGGACAAAGACCACGTAGCTACAGTGAGTGGAGTTGTCCCAAAGTCCAGGCCTTTGTCCTTGTGTTTCTGAAAACCATCAGTTTGGGTCAGGAATGAAATTCTCTCGGTTCTTTGGCCAAAGCTCTGTTATGCCACCTAACTCTAAGCTCCTATGTGCCTTAAGTTGCCAGCAAAGAAATATTCTAGGCCATCGGAATGCCCTCTCGGTGGGCAAAGATAGGAAATTTCCAGCCTGCAGGCAGGTTCGCTGGCCACTTATGTCCACACTGAGTGTAAATTACAAGGGTGTGTGCAGCCTGTGGGGAACCCTGACCTGTCCCCACAGGAGTATTTTGAAAAAGTCCTCAGACTGGGTTCCCTTCACACCTCCCAAATCTGAGTGTGAAGGAAGAATCTGGTCACAGGTACGCGACCCCCCCCCAGGAGTATCTGAAGTCATAACCACCCAGCTAGGAAGGACTCTGAGAAAGTCGCTCTACTTAAATGGGCCTTGGGTTCATGCTCTCTACCCACACATAAATAGTGTATTCTATTCATAAATGTTCTATTTTTATTAAACATATCCCTATATTTATAAAATAGAACAAACAACCCAGAACTGAAGAGCTTTTCCATATGTTCAGACAATGTCTAATGAGTCCTGGGACCCGGCTATAGCTGCATTCTCAGGTAATCAAGATGTCTAGGGCAGTGGTCGGCAAACTCATTAGTCAACAGAGACAAATATCAGCAGTACAACGACTGACATTTCTTTTGAGAGCCAACATTTTTAAACTTAAACTTCTAACGCCACTTCTTTAAAATAGACTTGCCCAGGCCAAAAACCAACTTCTGTGCATGGGCCACAAAGTTTTAATCGCACTGTATGTGCGTGCCCGCACGTGGTATTTTGTGGAAGAGCCACACTCCAGGGGCCAAAGAGCCGCATGTGGCTCGCGAGCGGCAGTTTGCCGACCACTGGTCTAGGGTATTGAAACTTGGTGGCAATCCCTGGGCCATCATCCCCTTCCCTGGGCCTCCACCTCCATCCCTGGGCCCTGCCCCTTCTCTGACTGGGCCTGGCAGCACAAAGGTGGTTCCGGGACTGGGCATCACTGGGGGACACGCGCAGAGCACATGCCCGGGGACGCTCCACGAACACGTGGCCACAGAGGAGAGCAGCACCCGTTTCGGACTGGATTTTCAGCTCGGTTTGGGTGGAAGTGACATACCTTGCTGACCCAGCCAGCAGGCTGCCAGGTTCCCTCCGAGAACTTCCTTATTTCGGTGGGATCATCTTGGGTTACGGGACTGAGGTCCTAACCCTCCTCAGTCCTTGGCCACTTTGTGGTTCTACCTTCATTGTCTTGCTTCCTTTATCACCCACCATGCAAGGATTCTGGGTGACGTTTGTTTCCCTTTTATCCATCTCGTACCGAGTTGCACACTGTCTCCCCCCTCCCCTAAATTCATGTCCACCTAAAAGTCTCAGAATGTGACTGTATTTGGAAACAGTCTTGCAGATGTAATTAGTTAAGCTGGGGTCATACTTAACTCATGTATGACCTCAAATCCAGTGAGATCCTAAGTCCAGTAACTGACATCCATAAAAAGCCAAGAGAAGACTCAGACAGTCTGGGAGGAAGACCCTGTGACACTAGAGGACTGGAGTGCGGAGGACTGCCAGTCGCCGCCAGAGGCTGGAAGAGGCAGGAAGGACTCCTCCTCGGAGCCTGCCCTGGAGCACAGCCCTCCTGACACCCTGATCTCACACTGTGGCCTCCAGACCGTGGGAATACGTGTCTGTGGTTTTCAGCCACCCAGCGTGTGGCACTTAGTTACAGCAGCCCTAGGACACGAATACAGTCCTCTACTTCTGTGCTTTGTGTTACAGTTAGGCTTGTGAATATCAAAACCACACAATTAAAAGTGAATAATTGTGCCGAAACTGTTTGGCTCAGTGGATAGAGTGTCAACCTGCAGATCAAAAGGTCCCAGGCTGATTCCGGTCAAGGGCATGTACCTTGGTTGTGGGCACATTCCCAGTAGCGGGTGTGAAAGAGGCAGCTGATCGATGTTTCTGACTTTCTATCCCTCTCCCTTCCTCTCTGTAAAAAAAAAAAAAAAAATCAATAAAATATATTTTAAAAAATGAATGATCAAATCCTTGCATTCATCAGTGTCCCACTTATTGTATAGTTATGCCTCATGCTAGCGTCCTCTGCATCTACCAATACTGCGGGAAGAGTGTTTGGGCTCATCCCAAGTTTCTAGCAAAAGAGCCCATCTTGACAAGGATAGCACAGGACAGGTGCCTTCGAAGCTGCCTTAGAAATGCTCCCAGCTGAAGAGCAGCAGCCTGTCCGCCGCCCCATCCCCCCAAGGCTCATTGCAAAATGTGTTTCCTCCTTGGAGTGTCACTCATCTCAGTCATATGCAAATAAGGAATACACAAATGCTTTAGATGAGAGTCACCGAGCAGTCTGACTTGGCGCCGGAATTAGCCCAGAGACACCCTTAATTTAGAAACAACGAACCCACACAGCTGTGATGCGAGTCCTCTCCACAGCAGCCGAGGCACATGGCTTCTGTGACGTCAGCACTGACCGCTTGGTTAAGGGCTGCCTGCCAGACCCCCTTAGGGAAGCTATAACCTTTCTCTCTAAGTACCTAGCAAGGAATTTGTGGGAACACACTTTGAGATTAAGTAAATAAGTTCTTCCCCCAACTTTCCCCTAAGACTGTGTGTCCCTTGATGATCCTCACCTAGACTAAGCATTGCTATTGGGGACAGACTGGCTGTCCAGGTTACAGACACTCCCACCTCCTTAGGAGCTGCCCGTCTGCCATGGGGAAGGGCTTTCCTTTCTC
Source organism: Antrozous pallidus (assembly GCA_027563665.1). NCBI lineage: Eukaryota > Metazoa > Chordata > Mammalia > Chiroptera > Vespertilionidae > Antrozous > Antrozous pallidus. Next base: position 7,328,730 of record CM050514.1, on the reverse strand, counting down.
CCATTTACCCGCTTACTGAATTATAGCCACGTAGACTCACTGGATTCCAACTGGATTCCATGGGCTGTCATCCACTACAAGTATCATTTGTTTTAAATATCAAATCATCTCAGACGTGGCAGTGAGAGCCCCTTTGTTTTTAAGCACACCCGTATTTTCCGGTGTGAGATACTCCTGGCTCCTCTTACTTCCCTGCCCCAGTGTTGACACAGCCCAGTCTCCAACGATGCCCGGCTCCTTCCGTGGAAACGGCACATAGACACGAAGATCTGGCACCAGGTGTGCTCAGTGCTGTGGTGTGTGCTGTTCCCAGGGCCTCTCGGTGGGCAAAGATAGGACATTTTACACACACACACACACACACACAAAACACATAAACACCCACATACACACACACGCAACACACACCACATACACACCCCACATACACACACACACAGGCATATATATCTAGTTCTCCCCCACTTTCTCACCAATTCCTCCTACTTCCTAGTCAATACCACGCGTTTCACTCAGACAGCCCCCCACCCCCGAGCAATATTTTTAACTCCTTCACCATCAGTGAGCAGCTGTTTCCCTTCTGTGGTATTCTTGACAAGACCTGAATCTAATCAGGAGGAAATACTAGATACATCCCAAACAAGACAGTCTATTAAAAACGGCGTGTGCCCTTCACAAATGTTAAGGTCATAAACGACAAAGAAAGGCCAAGAAACTGTCGGGATGAGAGGAGATTAAACCCTCAGGACAGCTAACTGCAGCGAGCAGCCCTGGACCGCGTCCTGGGCCAGGAAGAAAGCTGGAAAGACGTTCTTGGACATCTGGCAGGATTCCGAATATGGACTGTGGATTAGATGATAGAACTGTATCAGTGTTACATTTCCTGATTGTGATGTGCGTGTGTAGTTAAATGAGAATCTCTTGTTTATAGGAAATACTTGCTGATGTATTTTAGAAATAAAAACAGCATAATGTCTGCAACTTACTCTCAAATGTTCATGAGGCATTTTACACACACACACACACACACACACACACACACTCAGAAGCAAAAAACAACAGTGCTTCGCGTTTGTTTGAGCCCAGGCCTCAAAGCTGCCCTAGTTCACTGTTCTAGAGATTCAAAGCCCAGGAGAGAAATCTGTAGTCCCCTCACCCAACTTCTCCCCGCCCTGATTCCACCCTGCCTCCTGCTGTGCTGTTTGAGGAAGGTTCTGGGAACAGAAAGTCCTGAGACTCACCTGCCTATCCCAACTGCATACAAAGGAGGGACGTCAGCTCCCCAACAGAAGTCAAAGTGAGCCCTTTGGCTCAGTGGATAGAGCGTCGGCCTGCGGACTGAAAGGTCCCAGGTTCGATTCCAGTCAAGGGCATGTACCTTGTTTGCGGGCATGACCCCAGCAGGAGGTGTGCGGGAGGCAGCTGATCAACCTTTCTCTCTCATTGATGTTTCTGACTCTCTATCCCTCTCCCTTCCCCTCTAAAAAATCAATAAAATATATTTAAAAAAGTCAAAGTGATACTAGCAAAGGGCAGGTGTGCTGGATAGAGACACATAACAAATGTCCCTTGTAGGCATGTTAAAGCCAGTCTCTGTGGGATTGCTAAATCTCAGCTAAAAATAACTTTTAAAGGTCAAAGAGCAAGTTGGAGGCAGAGATGGAAGAGAGCTGAGACAAATACTCTGCACCCTGGCTACCCAAAGTGTGGTCCAGGCACTGATGGCACCACCGCCCGGACCTGAGTCAGAATCTGCATTTTAACAAGTTCGCGGGCGACTCACATGCTCACTGATGTGTGAGAAGCACTGCTCTATCTTTGCAGGGCTCACCCGTAGGAAAATAAGAATCTGTGATACACAGTTCTTTGAAACATTCTGTTAATTTCCATCTGTGCGTTTGAAAATTATATCGAAATAAAGTTATAAAACCAAGAAGCTAAAGGTAAACTCCCCCCAAATAAAAGGTGAGTGTTGAAACAGTTGTGGCTAGACTTGCAGTCGGCATGAAATGAGAAATGAGGGGACTGCAACGGAAAGAATGAGAGGCCTGAAGTCCCTCCCACCGGACACGCATGAGGCCTGAGGAGATGCAAAGGGTGTGGAGGCCACAGGTGGGTTGTCGTGATAAGATGAAGGGGTCCAGAATATGCCACGGAGGCATAAAATTATTTTGAGGGGAAAGCATTTGAGTTCCTGAAATCTCTTATCTGTCTAAAAGCAGACCCCCCCGCCCCCCAAAGAACACAACTGTCCTAGTCCCTCCCTGGGAGGAAACAGGGAAGACCGCCTCATTACTGAACATGAGAAGTCCCACAGACACTACCAACGCTATCATACCTCCCGTCTATTCTCCTAAGGCCCACTTACATTTCCAAAGAGTCATCTGCTTTCCCATTGGTGCCCCTGTCCTCCTCTTCTCCCCCTATTAAGGTGGCATATTAGCCCCGAATTCTAATACCTCTCTGAGTCACATTTTTCTGTAAACTCCTGTATATATGTGATTAAGTCTCTTTTCTCTTGTGAATCTTGTGGTCAGTTTTATTTGCATGCTCCCAGTTACTGAACCCAACAGGGTAGAGGAACATTTTTCCTTCCCCACTGAGATCAGGAGGGGAGACACCACTGAGACGGTGGGTTAGAGGCCAGAGAGCCCAGCTCTAGACTCTGCCCTCACCATCGGCCTCCTCCACGGAGCACGGAATTCGCGACCACTCTCACTTCTCCCGAAAAGGATTCTCAGAGCACACACGCAGGGGGTCTCCGAAGAGAAAGCTGTGTTCTGGTTAGAATTTAACTTGTTCAGATTTCACTTTCTCTCTGGGGTCTCTGCCCCAGTGAGCTCCGAGTTCATATACTGCTTTCACCCACAGGCATGGTATAACCTTGCCAGTGGTCAGTGATCATTTTTCTGTGGGAGCCGTGGTTATTGTAGAAACCACTGAAGACCACGAGGAGCCCACATGCTACCTGTCAGCGCCAGAGCCAAAGACGAAAGACAATGGCACCATTCCTCACAGCCTCCACCACTGCTAAGTGATTCCATGGTTACAGAGGGCAGCATCCGTGTGCATGTGATCCTGAAACCGGGGAGAGCCGGCTGCGCAGTGGCCCTCACCCACACTCAGGGCCAAGCCGAGGGCCAGAGCCGCCAGCACTTACCACTGGTCCCGGGAGAAGGAGATGATGAAGCGAATGCCGGCAGGGAGTCGAGCCATTTACGCGTGGGCCACAGAGCTTTGGCCACGAAATCGGACGCTTCATAAAGGGGTCAGTGATCCTGGCTGCCAGTCTCTCTCTTGCCCCTGCGCTGGCACAGGCTGGAAAGGAAGTGGAGATGTCCTGCTTGGTCCCGTGCCCTCTCCTCCTTTCTGCAGAGGCTTAGGACTCTACAATGAGAAAGAGGGTTGGAAAGTCAGGGGTGCTTTCCAAAGCCAGCCCAGATCAAAGCTGGCCTTCCTGGGTGATGCGAGTGCCCATCACCAAGGCCACTAGGTGGCAGCACAGAGTCTGCCTGGGGAGCCGGCAGGGCCTGTCCAGAGATCACGGAACTGGATTTCACATGATGTTCTGATGATATAAAAAGCAGCACTGAGTTCATCTCTATCTGGAAGGCATCTGGAGATCAACCGGCTCAGCCCTGATCACAACACTCCACAGACTGTGAACACCCACGTGACCCAGCCTGCGCCCAGCGGTCACACCGTGTGCTCCATTACCAGAGCCGGCCGGGGAACCGGACGTGTTCCATTCCACCCACGCCGAACCAGGCCACCTCGGAGCCACAATAACAGGGGGGAATGTGGGCCTGGACCAGATGGCTGGCCATCAAACCAATCATTTCACTGTGGCTTTGCAACTGAATCAAAATGCATCTAAAGCTCAGGGAATGAACTTCAACTCTAAGTGGCCTCACCAATTCTTCTGAGGGCACCTCAGAGGCCACGGGAAATGGCCCCGTTCTGAAGGCAGAGCCGAAGGCAGAGGAATGGGCAGGGGAGCCCCCAAACCGAAAAGAGGCCCAGCACACCAGGCCTTGTCGTAGTTTTCATTCTTCCGCACTTGGCAACAAGCAGCCTTTGGACCAATGTTTGAAATAACACGATTTCCAGAGATTCGGAGCACGGGCCGTTCTGTCTTCCACTCAGTGAAAAATCACAGGTTCGACAACTTTTAGGAAGAAAGCTACTTTTGAGTAAACACTGATCTTGATTTAAAGATGCTGACAGTTATGTAATGTCTTCAAAACATTTCCTTGGGATAACAGACAAGTCATAGCAAACCGTTCAGATCTGGGGGACTCACGCTTAGATTTGTAAGTGCCTGTCTTTCCGTTAGGCCCCGTTCACTCCTGCCATCTGCTGAATCAACCAGCCAACCTCGACTCGATTCTGCTCAGACCTGTGACAAGCAGCCATCCAGGAGGTGCCGGAGAAGCAACGGGCAGGAAAGTCCCCTTTCCTTTAAAGTCCCGTGGGCCCTTCCTCCTGTGAGCCGGAGAGAGCGAGTGCTACAGCCTTCAGAGCGAGTGCGACCAGGACACGTGAAGACGGTGAGTTCACGTGGGGGATGGTAAGAGCTCAGGTCACTCCGGGGAGGGGTCGATGGGGAGACATATGTAATTGTTTAAACAATTAAAAAAAAGAGCTCAGTGTCATGAGTGCTCTTCCTCCCAAGCGCGAGCAGTGCCCTCAGAAAATCATTCCACTGAGCGCTGGCGGGGACCTCGAGGCCTCCGTATTCCGAGGAAGAGGCAGCCAGCTCACTCCAGAGGCCAAATCTGGTCAAATCTGGTCAGTCCAGTTTCCCTCAGTCCCTCCCCACTCCACCTCACTTCCTGCGGCCCATCCCCTCAAGGAGAGGGCAGCAGAACTGGAAACCATTGGACTTGACCTGTTTTGGGCACACAGCCCAAGCACATAAGAGGACATTTAAAAAAAAAATGGCTCTTATTAGGTGCCCCTGGACCTGCCCCCACAACAGGGAAAAGTGTCAGAATAGCTGGTTTCATTCTATTGTCAAAGAGAGCAGCTTGGGAAACACCCCATTAGAGCATCTTTATGAAAATGTGCAAAACGCACATCTTCCCAAACAGCCTAACTGGTCAGCCGTTAGGAACGGCCGGAGGGAGGCCAGCGTTCTGGGCCCCCGCAGAGTCCCCCTGGGGGCTCCGTGAGCCCAGAACAGAGCCCGGTGCTCTCCGGAGAGGAGAACAGGGAGACTCAGAAGTGAAGGCCAGAGTAAGTCGGAAGGGTCTTCTGGGTACGCAAACCAGCCCAGGCCTGTTTTAAATGGCCCATTAAAGACAAAGTCGCTAAAGTGGATCTTATGTTAAGGCAAAGGTGGGTGAGAACTACATGTCCCCCCAAAACGTGCTCTGAGAGAGAGGAACAACTTCCTTTCCAGAAAAAAACACTTTCTGCGGTTGGTGCTTTAAAGGCTCTACTCAATACGAACTATGAATGACAATGGCCCTAGTCCAGCGGTCGGCAAACCTCGGCTCTTCGGCCCCTTGAGTGTGGCTCTTCCACAAAATCCCACGGCCTGGGCGATTCTATTTTGAATAAGTGGTGATAGAAGAAGTTTAAGTTTAAAAAACGTGGCTCTCCAAATAAATTTCAATCGTTGTCCTGTTGATATTTGGCTGTGTTGATGAATGAGTTTGCCGACCACTGCCCTAGCCCTTTCCCTGAGACTTAAATACAAACGCGCACCCCCTCCTCCCCCAGGACCCACAAGACCCGTGCACAGAACAGGGCCAGGCAGGCCCAGCCGGGGTGAGTACGGGGTGGAGCAGAGGCAAGCTGGATGTAAGCGAGCTCAGGGGGAGAGCCACGGGGGTACAGCTGGCCTAGCTGCCCAGCAAACCACGCACACAATTTAAATTTCAGGTCAGAAAGACCGGCTCGGGACTCCACCTTGAGAAGACGATCAGAGTCCTCCGTTAAATGAACCCCCAGGGTCCCCAGTCACCTGCCTGGGCAGCTGGAGGCCGGAGAAAGGAAACCAGCGCGCGATGATGGTGGCCGGGCTGGGGCGCTCTCTGGCGCCTCGAGCCCTACAAATGCAGGTCGCCGTCCCGGTCGGTCGGCAGGACACCCACGGGCTCGGAACCAGCTGCTCCACTAACAACCCGAAGGCCCGGGCGCAGCCCCAGAGCCTCCGGGCGCTCGCCGAGCAGCTCCTCCCGGGGGCCGGGCGGCGCAGGTGGCAGGTGGCCGGTGGCCCGGGCGGCACGCCCACGTCCCCGCTGCGCCGCGGACAAAGCGCGGTCACCTCCGCCCCGTTCCCGGCCCCCCAGCTGTGATCGCGGCGGGGCGGGTGGAAGGGGCCCTCGCCTCCACTTGCCTGGATGCCCGCGCCGCGCAGCCTGGGACGCCGGCAGGGGCGCCGCCGCTCCTCGGGACCCGGGACCCCTTATTCCCTAGGCCTCGGAGGCGGGAGAGCGGGCGGGCCCGGCCTGGCCACAGACCGGCACAGAGACGGGCGGGGGGGGGGGGGGGGGGGGAGCAGGGCGCGGGGATCGGGTCCCACCCCCGCGGCGCCCGTGGCGGCAGGTGCAGCGCGGCCGCGGCCCCGCAGGTGCAGGCGGTGAGGACGGTCCCCGCATCGATCGGTCGCAGCCCCCGCGCTCACCTGCGCCGCCGGCCGCTCCGCAGCTGGCCGGCTCCCCGAGCTTCCTGCTCGCGACTTCCTGGGGCGGCGCAGGCCCTGCGGCCCTTTCGCTTTCCTGCGGCCGCGGGCGGGCGGGCGGTGGCGGCGGCTCGGCCCCTCCCCTTTCCTCCAGGCCCTGCCCGGTCCTCCCAGGTCCTCCTCAGGCCTCTGGGCGGCCCGGGATCCCGAACAGCCCTGGGGGCGCCCGGCCGGTTGTTGCCATCCCCTCCTCACTCCCCCCCTCACCCCCCCTGCCAGCGCCCGCTCAGGATTCTTGGGGCACCCAGTGTCCTTGCACCCGACATGTCCTCCACGGGCCACCGGGAGCTCCCCAAAGGCCCTTTGTCCACAAGGTGGGTCTTACCTAAAGCCAGCGAACCGGCATAGAGGGCCGCCTTGGCCTCCAGCCTTCACGCCCGCTGCCCCTTCTCAAGGGTCAGAACCATGAGGCTGGCGCTCTCCTAAGTGACCACGGGGCCAAGGCCAGGTTGTGCGAACCATCTTTCATCACACCTGTACACGTATGTGTGGCACACCGCTCACACGCTATTCTGAACTCCCGTCCGGCCCCGGTCACTGGCACTGATACCCACCACTGCTGGGGCCTCAAGACAGTTCCCATGTCAACCCAGCATCAGCCCAGGAACCATGTACGAATTCCACTCTGGCTTCTTGCCACACATTGACCTTGGGCTGCCCCCAGAAGGACTGGGTCATAGATGAGCATGGGGCACCTACAGAGCACTCCCAGCACACACTGCGTCCAACACAGCCAGGTCTCAGCTCCCAGGGAGAGCAAAGAGAGGCAGGAAAACACCTTGCTATGAAATTCCTGAAAGACTGCCCCTCATTAAAACAATCCTTACGGCCAGGACCAATCCAAGGCCAGGCTGTAAGTGCTCCAACAGGTGTATGAACAGTGCCCTGGACCTCAGGCATAGGATGCCGCCTGCCTGTCAGGCCTTATAGTCCCTCCCCTCATTCCAGAGCACCCTAATATCTTTTCCTGTTGGGTCATGTCAAATACACCCCTTCTTTATGCTTTTGAGAAGTGTTCATGCAGAAAGGAAACCTGCTGGCCTCACTGTGGCCACAAGGTATAGCAACAGGGTACCCCTCGCCCCCTCTCCTGCAAAGGAGCTGGCCCAGGGCCTCTGGACTTCTCTCTCTTTGGCAAGGACTCTTTCTGTGGAACTCCTCTCCCGGCCAATTCCTTCTCCTCCTTCCCCTAACGTTCTATTCCTGGTGATGCCCAAAGCAGCCCCGCCTGGCTTCCACCTGTCTCCCAGTTGCTTCTCTGGCTCACACCACAGTCTGCTCAGGGCTCCTCCACTCTCCTGGAACCTGGCACCAGCCTCCCCACTTCCAAGCTCCCCCTTAGGCAGCTACTTTCCCAGCTGCCTCTGGCTGCTGTCCTATAGCAGGGCAGATTCTGTCATTCCTGGACACCCCTCAGGAAGGAGACCACATTTGTTAGTTCCTGAGAAACAAAGCCAGAACGCATGCTTGCAACTTCCTGCCCAAACCTTCTGGATGGCTCTGCAGTTTCCAAGACATGTGCCTTCTCACGTGTTGGTGTTTCTGTCTTGGCCCTCCCCACCCCAGCCTTTCCTAGTGAGCAGGAACTCTGGGGCAGGTCAGCATTCTCTGTCCTCTCCGGCCATCTTCTCTTCACTGCCTATCCGGGCACTGCGGACACCTCTGCATCCTGACTTATCACGTGAGCAGGGACCAGTTCTTTCTAAACCTATCTTGGGGGTCAGAGAGATTCCCCAGGTTGTGCACTGACTTGGAGGACACTGATCCATGTTTGCAAAGTGTACACATGAAGGCAGTGTGAAACAGTACAGGGCATCCTGATGTTTTTCACGTTTTCTCACATAGAAAATATTTGTATGGCACACTGGGCAAAACCAGAGGGCACCTGGGGTGATCCATATCATATTTGCTAATTGAAAAGATTAATCTTTTAATTTTATACAGATTAAGACATTATTTAGCAAATATTGATCTTTTATAGGATTATCCTAATAAAAGAGTAACATGCAAATTGACCATACCTTTGCTATACCCACAAGCCAGGCCCACAAGCCAATCAGAGCAAGTATGCAAATCAACCCAAACAAGATGGCAGTTAATTTGCACATCCGCTTGTAGAACATGGCGTAGAAGGAAGCCAAGAACTGCAGAAGGGAGCAAAGCTGCGGAGAAGCAAGCAAGCGGGGCAGGGGAGAAGGGAGGGAGCGAGGCAGAGGAGATGAGAGGAAGGGAGGCAGCAGAGAAGGAAGCAAGACAGTGGAGACAGGAGCGAGGCAGCAGAGAAGAGAGGGAGCTTTGCTCAGGCTGCAGGAAGCTCTATTCTTTCAGGAATCTTTCTGCAACAGGTCTCTAGTAAGAAATACTTAAACATGCATTAGAGGATCCTGTGCATTTGTGTAAGACTCCCACATAAAAGTTCCCATTCTGAAATGGAAGCTCGTGATTGCTCCGACAAACTTCCAGGCTTTATGCTGACATAGTGCACTCAAGCTCAGGACAGAGCGGCAGCTGGGACAGCACTACTGAGACACTTCTTCTTGCAGGCAGCTATTTCTGAAGCCGTTATTTACAATCACACAAACTTTTTCAACAGTTGGAATGATATTTAAAGAACAACTCTCCCTTTTCTTTCATTGATGTGTAATATTGAAATTTCTGGTGAGAATCGAGTGAACTTCCCATCCAGTCGGATTTTTCAGATCCAGTATTAAAAATCATGACAATGTGTGCCAGGCCAGTCCCGGGCTGCCCTGGGGCTGCCATTGACACAGCTGTGGCCAGGGCTCCAGAGAGATAAGCCCAGATGTCCAGACTCCAGGCTGCCAACTGAGCCCACTGCCTTAACCCAAAACGTTTATGCTTGCTTTGCATTTGTTTTGACTTTATTTCAGTACGAGAGGAACACTGAAGGAGTTCACTCTTGCCCAACAGGTGTTAATCGGGTGCTCAAGGAGGCCAGTCTTGTGCCAGCAGTGAGGCCTCAGGTCAACAAGGGGTCTTTGCCTTTGAAGAGTTCATAGAGCAAAAGCCGGATGGCAAGAACAGGGAGGCTGATGTGAGGGTGAGGGGAAGGGTTTGTCTTCATCCCCTGGGGCTGCCCTAACCAAATGCCTCACACTAGCCGGCCAGAAAGTGCTGGCAGGGCCATGCTCTCTCCGAAGGTTCCACAATCTGTCCGCGCCTTTCTCTTAGCCTCTGACACTGCTGGCTCTCCTGGTGTTTCTTGGCTTGTAGCTGTATCACTCCAGTCTGCCTCTGCCGTCACATGGTGTCTTCCTGTGTGTCTGTTCATAGCATCTTCCCTCTGTGTGTCTGTGTGTCTGCTCTCCTGAGGACACCAGTCAGGGCCCACCCTCCTCCAGTAGGGCTTCAACTGAACTAATTACATCTGCAACTACCCTGGTTCCAAATAAGGTCCCATTCTGAGGTTTCAGGAAGGAAATGACATTTGGGGGGAGGGGGCTCACTACTTAACCCAGTACTGGGCTATTACATAAGGGGAAACGAGTGAAAAATGCATCCCTTGGCTAGCAACATCAGAAAGCTGTTAGCACCCTCAGCCTGAAGGAGGAGGAAGCTGAGGCTGCAGAGGAAACTGCTAGACAAGAGGAGGGGGCTTGGGGAGGGAATGCAGCCGCTTGGAATGTACAGCCCAGCGGGGAAGGAGCGGGAACAATCAGCTCACTCTCCTTTCCTCCGGCCTCCCACTTACCAACCCAAGGCATGGAGGCCCCTCCCCTCACATGAGGGCAGTAGACAGGTAACCAGCAATCCCAACACTGCTACACATCATAATAGAAGACACACCACGGGGTGCAAGACGGGGTCACCTCGCCCAGACTAAATGGTCACAGGAGGTCACATCTCAGCAGCAGAGGAGGAGTTGGCCAAGAGCACCAAGCAAGCTCAAGCTGGTCTGGGGAGCGGGATGGTGCAAATAATGGGAAGAGGAGAGGACAGTTCCTGTGGCAATCCTGAGATTATGATTGTTGTGAGTGCAGACTCCAGAAAGGTCTAGAACGGTGGTCGGCAAACCACGGCTCGTAAGCCACATGCGGCTCTTCCACAAAATACCACGTGCGGGCGCACACGTACAATGCGACTGAAACTTCGTGGCCCATGCGCAGAAGTGGGTTTTCGGCTCTCAAAAGAAATTTCAATCGTTGTACTGTTGATATTTGGCTCTGTTGACTAATGAGTTTGTCAACCACTGGTCTAGAAGGTGAGAGAAAGGAGGCAAGGGAAAGACAGGAGCTGGGACGACACCCAGATGTCTGGTTTAGGCGGCTAAGTGGGGGGTGGAGTCTTCATGGAGAGAGGGAACATACAGAGGACACACAGACTTGGAGTGAGGCTGGGCTAGGAATTCACTTGTACTCATTGAGCATTTGGTTCCTGGGGGAATTTCTCCGTGGAGATATTGACCAGGGTTGGATCTGTGGGCCTGGAGTCTCTGGAAGAAGCCTAGGCTGGCAAGGGAGGCCTGGTAGTGACAGCAACGGACTAGCCTGAATCCCCAGCGGAGCTAATTTCAGGGCCAGGCAGGGAGGAGGGGCCAGAACCATGGATGGAGTGTGGGGAAAGCCAGGACAGTGTGATGTCCAAGAAGCACAAGGAAGGCAGTGTTTCCAGAATGACAGAGAGTGGGTTGCTGCAAAGAATCCAGGTCTGCTGGCTTCACTCAGAAGATGGAGGCTGACATTTCCACGAGTGTGGAGTGGGCGGCAGACGGCTGTGGGGATCGAGTGGGCGTGGGGAAGGAGAGGCAGCCTGAGCAGACAACGTTTCAGGAAAGGAGGAGAGAGAAGGCACAAGGCTGGAGAGGGACTGGGGGCGGAGGAAGGATACTTTTAACTGTAGGGATGTTTGTGAGCAGATAAAGAAGTAGGGAAAACACTACAGCAAAACCCACATACCCAATACCCAGCTGCGTCAATGATCAATGCATAGCCAACCTTCTTTCCTTTTTGTTTCGACCCACTTCCTTTCCCTCAGGAATATTTTGCAGCAAATTCCAGACATCATATTTCACTTGTAAAGTTTCAATTTGGATCTCTAAAAGATATGGTTTTAAATGTAACCACAATATCATCATCAGGGCTCCCCCAACAAGAACAATTCCATTTCCATGACCATAGTGGCATCCCCTACCCAGCCGGTGTTCTCACTTCCCTGACTGTCCTGAAAATGTCTGGCCCTCAGTTTTGTCTGTCTTTTGGAGGGGATCCAAGCAGTCCACCTGGGTATGGCTTGTGTCTCCCAGTCTCCGCTCTGTAGATGACCCCAGCACCCCTGTCTCTCCCCTAGGATGTGTTGCTGTCATTGCTGGAGAGGCCAGGCCATTCCTCTTGCAGTCTCCCGCCCTCCGCGTTGTGCTGACTCTGTCTTCGTGATTCGGTCTAACGTGTTTTTCCCGAAATGGACAATGAGGTTTGGAGGCTTAATCAGATTCCGGCAGACTCAAGGCAAGCACACGGCGCTTTCCGAAGTCTTAGTTGTTCCTTGTTTAGGTTCATTAATTCAGCAGAAGTCAGAATTCACAGAAGTGGTGAAACTGCTATTTTCAGTCTTTCTTTCCCTCTTGGCTAGCATACTTCTGCAAAGAGGGCTCCCCATCAATTATTTACCATCAACTAGTGAACGCGGAGGTACACTTTGCATAGGAAAGGCAGGAAAAATGCAAGCTCCCTCTTTGGTCACTTTTCAAAATGAGCTGGTTTTCTAGCATTCTTCAAATGTTATCCGTGCATTTCTTTTGCATTTTATGCACAGGGGTGTGTTCTGAACCACAGCAGTGACGCTCCTGACTGCAGCTCATCTGCCCGTCTTTGGCCGGTGGGGGCCTCCTCTAATCATCTTGAGTCCATCTGACATGACCCCAGTATATGATAGTGTCCTTGCTTTCTACTGTGACAAGATGTTGTTCTGAGCTCACTTCATACAATTCCTGCCCCAGACCTGGAATCTGCCATTCTCCTAGGACAGTGGTTGGCAAACTCATTAGTCAACAGAGTCAAATATCAACAGTACAATGACTGAAATTTCTTTCGAGAATCGCATTTTTTAAACTTAAACTTCTTCTAATGCCACTTCTTCAAAATAGACTCGCCCAGGCCATGGTATTTTGTGGAAGAGCCACACTCAAGGGGCCAAAGAGCCGCATGTGGCTCTTGAGCCACAGTTTGCTGACCACTGTCCTAGGAGGTCAGCTCCTCAAGAAGTCAGAAGGGAGGACGCCAGCAGGTATGTGCAGGAAAGGAGGCCGCACCTTCAAGGACACAAGTCCCCTTAGAAGCGGGAAGAAAAGGAATTTAAAACCCGTGAGGAGGAATGAGCCTCAGGTGGGGGAAGGGCACTCTGCAAGCAGCTTATGTTGTAGGTGGGAAGACAAGACTGAGAGTTCCTACCTATTTTTCCTTTGTTGCAGGAGGTAAAGTCAGTCGCTGAAAGTGAGGAGAGAGGAAGTGGTCTCTGGTGTTTGAGGAAAAACGAGGATATAGGGTAACCAGTGAGAACACTGACTAGGAAGGGCTAGAAGGAAGGGGATGGTTAATTCCTATTGGTGCACATCTTGTGACGGTGTGAGTGTGTCAGTGAGCCCAAGTGCTGAGAGAGGACAAACAGGTGGACGGGCCCAATTTGAAGGGAGGGCGTTTGCCATCCCCCCGACCTGCAGTGAGGAGTCACTGCTTTCCCTGGGGTTAGGAGGCAACTCTGATACCTACTAGAAAGTTTGGTCTTCACGAGAAAGTCACTAGAAGGAGAACCTTCTATGTGCAGAATGAGGCCCGTGCTAGGAGCTGGGGTTGTGACGAGAGGTAAGACTTTTCAGACAGGACCTTCTGTCCGGGAGCTCAGTATCTCCAGGGAAGAGGACTGTCATGAGGAGCGTGTCCTGGGAAGGCCAAGGAGGCCCAATGGCAGCTCCCCCATCGGGTGCTGTCTCCCTGAAGGTGCTTTGAGGATACTGGCCTTCATTCAGAGCTCGAGCAAATGCCTCGGGCTTGGAAAGCAAAAAAGCATTAACCATTACTTGACAAACAAGAAAGGTAAAATCAGAACCTATTTACTTAATACAAAGAAGAGCTGATCAAAAAGCAAGAATTCCAGCAGTGGGGGGTGCTAACGGGTGAGCACAGAAGATCCCTGTTTACTTCATTAAAAATATATATGTTTTTATTGATTTCAGAGAGAGGAAAGGAGAGGGAGAGATAGAAACATCAATGATGAGGGAATCACAGATCAGCTGCCTCCTGCAGGCCCCGGTGGAGATGGAGGCCACACCAAGCCCTGGCTCATTAGAAGAGGGGACCCCGAACCACAGCAGCCAGGCCGGACGTTCCGTTTAATGACTCACGTTGTGACAAACAGGACGAAGAGCCCCCCACTATGAGGCGAGGCCCGCGTTCCAGGCAGACAAGAGTCCATAGCCCAGGAGTCATCCTCAGTGCTGCCTGGTGGTAGCCCCATCAGGTATGGAGGGCCAGGCCTGCCGTCCGCAGGAGCCCAGAGAGGAGCCGTCCAGGCCCCCAATGGCCGTCCCGCTCCCTCCCCCCTAGGCTGCACAGCTCTTGACTCCTTCATGTATAACAGTCCTCTCCCAGGGGTTCCCGTCCTGACGGGAAAGGCCGGGCAGCAGCTCTGAACATTTAGAGCCATCCTCAGGGGCTGTACTTGTAGGTCCCCCCCGGTCAGGGGCAGCGGGAGGAGGTGTCAGAGAGCTAGATCTAAGCTCCAAAACAAAAGGTCTAAACCAGACCGAAAAGTCAGGGTACTAGGGTACTCAGTCTTTAGAAATATGGGGGGCGGCCAGGTGAAAAGGCCAGGCGTGGGGAGCAGCTGCCTCTGGACTATGAGGTGAGGAGCAGAGGGATGAAGCTGTGCCTGTCAGTACCATTTATTTAAAAATGCAGACGTACATATTCAAATAAAATAAATATTGATATAAGGTACTGACCTGTGAGTGGTAGGGTTTTAGACCCTCTAACACTTGAGTTTGGGACACATATTGGTCCTGAAACCATTTGGAGGCCACTGCCTGTTTACAAGAGCGGCAGACTACCGCTACAGGAGGGCAGCAACTTCCCTCACTCTGGACCCTCCGCCCAGCTCCTAGTGGAGCCCTTTCTCATTCGGTATGTGTGTTAAGGGGCATGGTGGCTGAAAAAGGCCCCGGCGCCCCTGGGGAGGAACCAGAGCCCACTGCAGGGGCTGCCGGCTTCTCTTCCACAGGCCCACCCAGCGCTCTGGGACACACTGTCCTTGCTACAAGGGTGAATTCGACAGGTCCCTTCTCGGAGCTCACAGTGTAATTGGAACAAGACTCCAGAGAACCTCAAGCCACGGAACCTAACTCCCCCCCCCCCCCCATCCTTACTTAACATGCTGTCTATTTTCTGGTGTCAATGATTTTAAAACTCTTTCAGAAAAAAAAAATGCATGTGTCGAATACTGTAATTTTTATGAATCAAACAACCTTTTGACTGTACAAAGGGAACTAATCCAAGGAATGAACCAGTGAAGTGAGATTCCTTTCTCCTAACTGATCTTGCTTATGTAACAAATGCATATTTTTACGTTTCCATTTTGGTTCAACGGGACACTTCTAGGGCCCCTGCACGGAGACCCTGTACCCAGTGTCCTAAATAAACAACACCGAGCCCAGGAGCTCCAGCTCTGCCCAGAGGCGGTTGCCAGGGCCCTAGCGTGGCCCAGAGTGGATCCCCGCCCGGCCCTTCTCAGTGCCAGACCTCAGTGTGCAGGTGGCGCGGAGCCAACACCGCTGGCCTGGTTTAGCTCTGCCTGGCTCTCGCCTCGGTAGAGGGGAGGGAAATGATTCATGCAGTAACCCTGACCACCGTACTTGGTCCCTGACTGCCCAGAGGCCTGCCTTAGGAGCCAGATCCTCCTGGGGAGGAGAGAAAGACATACAGACAAGGGCTGACAAAGGCTTCTGGTGATGGTCCCAGAGTAGGTCCCCAGAAGAGACACCTGAAATGGCATTTTCTTAATAAAGTAATGGAGCACAATATGCTTAAGTACCACCCCTACCTCCTTCACACTTGTCAACATGTCCATTCATTCTTTTGTAGAACCTTGATTGAGTCAACTACCCTTAAAGTGAAATATTGTTTTAGTCTTTTAAAAACACTTTTGAAGAAGTTTTGACATCTTCACCACATAATGGCCTGAGTCATGGCAAAGAAATGAACCAAGTGCAAACAGGTGTGCATTTAAAATGTTCAGACAGAGTCACACCGGAAGGCCAGCAGTGGCCATCTCTGGGAGGGGAGGCTATTGACCATCGTCACTTTCTTCTTTATCTTTTACTGTACGTTCCGGATTTGCCAACGGCACTTAGTAATTTTAACAATCTGAGCCTACACTATATGTCAGGCTCTGTGCTAGAATGGGGATGGGGAGTGGGGGGGGGTCAAGACCCTGGGGAAACTTAAGGGGGCTGACCTGGAAACACGTCACAATTGTGCAGGGAGAGTGACAGAAGCCCAGCACAGCGATGGTCTGAAGGGGCTTGAGGCAATGAGGAAAGGTGTCCCCAAGGAGGTCACATCTGGGTAAGGTAGTGAAGTTGAAGGATTGTTTACCAGGTAGAGAAACATGGGAACCACATTTCAGAAAGAAGAAACAACCACGCAGACAGGTGAGGGCATCCTGCAGGAAAAATGATCTAAATAACTGACAACAGTTAATGGGGATGAGAAATAACTCTTTGGGGATGATAAATAACCCTTATCCTTTCAAATGACGGAGGAATACAGAGTAAATGCACCATGAGACGCTGTTCTGCCCATCACATTAGCAAAGAAGAAGTTACTTACAGCAGGCGAGGGAGCAGCCGGGGTCACTCTGGTGGAGAGAGTGGGGCTGGGCCATTCTAGGAGGCAATGGGGTAGGTAGTAGGTGTTTAGTGTTAATGCTCCGATAATCCTTCAGTCTATGGAACTGAACTCCAGAGCTGGAGTGAGATGTGGGCAGGGACCTGTGCCCTCAGTTGTTCACAATGATTCCGTCCATTCATTCTTCCATTTTGGGGAGTGGTTTGCACAGGTGTCCCACTGCATCACTTTACTACGTTACTGACATAAGTGAGCCTGTATTCTTCTCTATGCATCAAATATTATATTACGGTTACAGAGCACCTGGTTTTCCCAGGGCATTTTCGCCCTGCATTATCCTATTCAATCCTCACGATGTTCCTGCAGGTTGGGTAGGGGTCTTATTCTGAGAGGAAGAGTGTACCTGTCACTCAGCTTGCACCCTCCTCCCCTGTCCCTTCCCTGATCCATCCGTAGGCCCTGGACGGTGCAGCCCCTTGTACATGGGGTCTCCCAACACCACCACTGGCCAGAGCCAGGCCATCTGTAATATCAAAAGTAGAACCAACCTTCCATCTCCTCCGGTAGGGAAGAGTGACATCCATTTTAGAATGAGGAACTAACAAGGTATCACAGTTTGGCTAATTTTTTTTTTTTAACAGAATTTGCCACAAACAGGTCTGAATATTTTTTTTTTCTCATTTCCTCTAAGCCTCCTCCCTCTCCCACCCCCAAACATGACCTTTTGACCTAGGGACACAGCACATGCAGCTGTCGTTATTCAACTGATGTATTGAGAGAGTCCTTGGAAAATGGAATGTGGTTTAAGAAGAATAAAAAAATAAGGTAATAGTTAAAAATCGATGTACTTTGCTTTTTTTCTTCTTTCCCACGTGTTGCATAAAGTACAGCTGTGTGGGCAAATAGACCTAACATTCACTGTGGGAAGCATATGTTGACTGAGCACTTGCTATATGCTGTGTCCTGTGCTATGAGGTGGGGAGGGCAGCAGAGATGAGTCACTACCCTTGAGTTGCTGCCCGACATGAACTTCCGGTCTGTGGGATTTTCTGACAGCTCATCTCCACCTTGGCTGACTCCGCTGGTTGTGGGGCATTGCTGAAGAATCCTGCTTTCTGGGCGGAAAAGAATTTGTTTTCCTCTCTTGATGACAGTATCGTCAATATCCTAAGGTGTGGATGTATCTGTTTATTTCCTCCTTGTTGTACCTTTTTATTTCCTCAAACACTTAACTACTTACTAATACTTAAGAATCTGCATGTTGATGTATTTTTTTTTTTTAGAAACTTCATTCTCTTCCCACCCTCCTGTATATTAGTGCTGACGCGTATGCATGAAGCATAATCTGTTCATCACAGACTAACTTCTGGTGGCCACCAACAGGTATGGACGGGCCATCTTTGGCAGTTTGACCCTGGTCAGAAAGAAATAATGATCGAAAATGAGTCACAAGTTCCCTGAAGACCTATTGATGGACAAAAGGTGCTTAGCCTACTCTATGAATGACAACAGCATAATTAGTAAAATTAGCTAACATCCACTAAGTGCTTTTACTGCGAGCTAGGCACCGTGCTAAGCTCATTATAAGCATCTTATTTAGACCTTGCAACAGCCCCAAGGGGGGCAGTTCATATCGTCTCCATGTTACAGATGGCTGAATTGGCTTCGGAAAGAAGCAAACAGCTAGGATTACAACCCTGGGTCTGATGCCTACCCACTAATAGCCATAAGAACTATTTTTTAAAAAAGAAGTTGCAATTTCTGTCTTTTTGACATCTACCTATACAGATACATATATGTGCATGCGCATAATAGTTAACCTTGCAACACCAATATTTTAATAGCCTCACATTTCCATAGCTCAGAGGGGCCTGAATTCCTTTTGCTGAAAGTCCCCGCTTTTAACCTGGGCGGTGGCTAGACGCTTAAATAAAAAACAAAACACCCTGTTTGCATTCTCCTGGTTCCCCTCTGTTCCTAAGGCCTTTTCTCTGGGTTGTCCTGGGCAGCAGAGAAGAAAGGCCCAGCCAGTTGTCATGGCAACTGCCAGGCTGCCTGGCCCCCAGCCTGGAGGTGGGCCATCAAAGGTGTGGCAGATCGGAAGGGGACCCTCGGGGAGGGGGGCACCCAAGACGGGGCCTCTCCCTGGGCAATGCCCTGTGGAAGGCCTGGGTGGAGAGGGCCACAGCAAGCCAGGACGGAGCTTTCTTTACTCTCCTTTTGGACGTGGCGGGGAGTTCCGTAGAGAGAGGGGTGTCTCTCATTTATAGGTGAGAAAGGCAGGAAGATAACCTCTCACCCCGGAAAGGGAGCACGGAGGAGCCGCAGGCAGCTCCCTCTCCACTCACCTGAGGCCCTGCGGCGGGGACCTGCCTTTCTCCACAAAGGGCGGCATCTGTGCCTGGGCCCTGCTGAGCATGATGGGAAATCCCTCCTGGTGAATGATGGGAAATATTGGCTGGGAGACCCCTGCCGGTGGATTCTGGGAAGGCCCTGCTGGTGGGTTATGGGAAGCGTCTCCCTGACAAGGTTTGTAAGAGGCAGAAAGGGATGCCCTTCCCTTTGTGCCTCGCATTCCCGGTTAGGAAGGAGGAAGATGAGCTAAGGGTCTTTCGAGGGCCTTCAGAATTGGAACCAGCTGCTTCTAGGATCTCCAGGCACTGAGACACCCAGGGGACAGGGGGTGGGGAGAGTGGGGTACCAGGAATCAGCTCAGCTGCTCTTCCTAGGATTCCCCCCGGCTCCATGGGAGAGAGCAGGTAGGGCTGGGCCTGACCTGCGCCAGGAGCAGCCTCTTTCTGGAAGGAGGAGTTAGGGTTTTGTCCAGTGGCTGCTGCTGGGACCTGAGGCCTGATTTGGACAATTGTTAAACCTGGAGTGTAGTGAAACTACTGTATTGAAATATTTTTTTTGGGGGGGGGGGGAGAAACTCTGACCAGCTTGCATGTGTGAGATTAAATCAAATTGTAAATTTTAGGATTCCCTAGCACAGTGGTTGGCAAACTGCGGCTCGCGAGCCCCATGTGGCTCTTTGGCCCCTGGAGTGTGGCTCTTCCACAAAATACCACTGCCTGAGTGAGTGTATTTTGAAGAAGTGGTGTTAGAAGAAGTTTAAGTTTAAAAAATGTGGCTCAAAAGAAATTTCAATCATTGTACTGTTGGTATTTGGCTCTGTTGACTAATGAGTTTGCCGACCACTGCCCTAGCACTATGGCTAGGCACTCAGCTGCTAATGATGTGATTTAGAACAGGGTTTGCTCTATTTGTTTGTTTTTTTGTTCAATCTAAGACTTATTGAGCCTGTGTTTCTCTGCTTCCTAAGTGGTGTAAGGCCACTCCCAGAAAATCAGTGATTCACTTAAATCGGAGGTCTGGGAGGCAGTAGAGGGCAGTGATTAACAGCAATGGCTCTTCAGTCAGAACACTTGGTTTGAGTCCCAGTAGCTGAATAATCTTGAGCAATAATTTCATTTCTCTGAGGTTGCCTTTCCTTAGCTGTACAATGGGGAAATGACCAGGAGGATTTAGTGAGATAATTCATATAAAACTCTTAGAACATATCAGCACAGTCAGAACTTAGCAAACAGTTACTGTCATTGTTAGAGCAAATTTGAAAGTTAAATTTCTGACAATTATTTTTATATGCAAAAAACTAACATTTATTTGTTTAGTCTTGATTACCATTCCAGATTTCTAACACTTACAAACATTTTTGATGTTTTTATTTTAATGACATGCTCAATTGTAATAAATGTGTGTGTGGGGGTTCGATATCCTATCAGGGTACATGCCTAGGTTTCGTGTTCAATCCCTAGTAGGGGTGTGTAGGAGGCAGCTGATCAGTGATTCTCTCTCGTCATTGATGTTCCGACCCCTCTCTCCCGTTCCCTCACTCTCTCTGAAATCAATAAAAACATTAAAAAAAAAAAAACACCTCGACCATGTTTCACTGGCTTGGTTGAACATCTATGGTGTGAAACCACTTTTCTAGGCACATGGGGTGACAAATATAAGGGTGGCATGGCTTCTGAGTATCTACAAGTCAGATAACCACACAGATGACTATTGCAGGAGACAGAACTTGTCTTGTGTATGACAAAGATGATTCGAGGTACTCTGGGAGTTAGAGAGAGAGAGTAAGCACATCTAACTAGAAGTATCTATAGAAGCTGCAGGAAGGAGTTTTCACATCTTAAAAGTAAAAAATTAAAATACAGAGAAATATGCTTAACATATATGAATACACACATCACATAGACAACTGCATTTTGTCACACTCAGACCTTTAAAACAGATGATGGATGGGCAGATAAATGATACATAGAGTTGAAGTCCTTCCTCTTTCTCCAAGTCCCATACCTCATTTCTTGCTGAGGGTACCCTTATGAATTTGGAGATTTGGGGGAGGGGGGAGCGGAAGTGCCCCTTAGTCTTTGAAGAATGGCTATGCTTGTTAAAAGGATAGAGCATGGCACAGGCAAAGGCATAGAAGTGGGCAGTGAAGAACGCATCTGGGGGAACAGCCTGTGGTTTGGTTTTGTGTGAAGCAGGTCACAAATATAGGAAGGGGATGGCGGGCCATGAGGCTAAGAAGATGGCTTTTGGGCCTTGAACATGGACACGCTGAATCCAGCGTGTGAGACAGGTCCCCATTTGGGTTTCTGAGTTGAAGAGGAGTGTGGGTGGCTGAGAGGGCCAGAGGCTGATTACAGGGTGAGTAAAATGCCTGGATCCGGTGATGACCTGGGAACTGGGAGACATCAAGGAGATCGTGTGCAGGCGGAGTCCCATGTCTGGAGGAGCCTGTCAGGTGCCGGAAGAGGAGTGGAAGTTGTGTAAGTCCGGGCAGGCGAGCGCATCTGCTAAGAGGTCGGAGCTGCCTCCGTGTCAGGAGATGTTTACCAACAAGACGGATCTCAGAGGACACCTCTCTGTGGGTCGCCAACACCGCGGGGCGGGCTGAGCCCAGGCAGGTGGGTGGAGCGGACAAGTCCGCAGGTGCCCCAGACACCCAGGAGCGGGGTCGGAAGGGCCAGTGCCAACACCCGGCAGGATGACGCCCTCTCTGGAGGTGGCCCAAAGCGCCTCCGGCTTCCCTTCTCTTTAGGGGCCCGACTCAAGGGTGGCTCCGCGTTGCATCACCCAGCCGCCCCGGGGTAAAAAAAAAAAAATAAAATAAAATAAAAGGGGGATCCCTGGGGTCAGCCACGTGGCATAGGGTTAGACAGAGGGCGGGTACCAAGTCCGCCCCAGGCCCCGCCTCCCCTGTCGTCCCGGACAGCGATTGGCCGATGTGGCCCGTTGCTATGACAGCATCCGAAGAGTTGCGGGTGGCTCTTCCTAGCGCTTTCCCCTCCCTCCGCCGGCTCCCGGAGGGAGGCGGGGCTGGACGCGTCTCTATGGCGACGGAGGACGCCGGGGTGGCTGGTACCGACTAGAGCAGCGCCGGCGGTGGGGATCTAGGTTGAGGCGAGGCCATGTCGGACCTGGGCTCCGAGGAGTTGGAGGAGGAGGGAGAAACTGATCTTGGGGTGAGAGCTGCGGCGGAGGGAGGGGCGTCCCGGGGTGCGCGGTGGCAGGCGGACCCGCGGAGGCCAGGCCGGGTTTGCATAGTGGAGAGTTCTGGAGGCCAGTTACAGGTCGTCCCCCCCCCACCGCTTCCGGAGGCCCAGCCACGCGGGCCACAGTGGGCGCCGCGTCTTGGAAGTCGGCGGTGAAAGGTGAAACATCCGAAGTCTGCAGGCCACATCCCTTCTCGCTCTGTCCTCCTCCCCAGCCCTCTTCCTGTTAAAGGCAAAGATTCCCCAAAGGCCCCAAGCAGCCTCCCTGCCATTAGCTTCCATCCAGGCAGTTTTTAAAAAAATATTTTTATTGATTTTTTTACAGAGAGGAAGGGAGAGGGTTAGAAAGTCAGAAATATTGATGAGAGAGAAACATCAATCAGTTGCCTCTTGCACACCCTCCACTGGGGATGTGCCCGCAACCAAGGTACATGCCCTTGGCTGGAATCAAACCTGGGACCTTTCAGTGTGCAGGCTGATGCTCTATCCACTGAGCCAAACCTGTTTCGGCCATCCAGGCAGTTTTCCTGCATGGCTGGCTCCTCCCAAGGTGCCACACTGTTGTTGAATAAGCATTTCCGCCACGGGGCTTGGCTCCGCAGGATTGGGGTGGAGAGCCACTTCCTGGCAGCCTTCAAGCTATGCTGAGGAGGTCTGGGCCCAGCCAAGGTTTCCTGGAGATCTTACCATTTGGGTCTAGAATCACCTGTGCTTTCTGCACTCTTGCGGGACTGAGAGGTCATTGGAATTGCTCCTTGATTTGGGCCAGTGGTCGGCAAACTCATTAGTCAACAGACGGCCACTGATTTAGGCGATAGAGAGGAGGCAAGGCACGCACCAACAGTGAGGTGAGCCGGGCTCTGTGTGAGCCTATATTGTTGGGAGATTAACTCTAAGCCAGAGGAAGGCCATTTCCTCGCCTCGCCTCTGTGTGTGTGCAGGGCACAGGGTTGAAATAGTTTCCAATGAACAGGAAAGCCTAGCACCTCTTGTGTGGCTACCCATGCCTCTTAACCAGCTCTATGCCTCCATCTCCCAGCTCCTACTTGCTTTGCTGCTCCATGCCCCAGCCCCTCAATCACCGGAACCGACTGGCCAGTAGGGAAAGCCAGAAGGATCAGGGAGCCCAGTGCTGAAACCCAGGACAAGCTGCAGTGATGTGCACTCAAGAATCCCTTGTGCGATGGGGCCGAGTCTGGGACATCCTGGACATTCCCCGTGCTTGGTGGCCTCCTCTGTCACATCTGCTACCCCGATCTCTTCCTGGTTCCCCCCTGGAGCACTTAAAAAGAAAGACCCACTTGCTCAGGGTCTGCTTCTGAGGGAACCCAACCTACAACACCTCCCAGTCAGCTTTCTAGCTTCTCTCCTCAAATGGCCCAACTGATTTGTAACTTTTTTTTTAAAGTTGATTTTGGAGAGGAAAGAAGAGGGAGAGAGATAGAAACATCAATGATTGGCTGCCTCCTGCACACCCCCTACTGGGATCGAGTCTGCAACCCTGGCCTGTAACCTTGACCGGAATCGAACTCGGGACCCTTCCGTCTGCAGGCCGACGCTCTATCCACTGAGCCAAACCAGCCAGGCCGATTTGTAACTTTTCCGTGTCTGGGTATGGTTAGCTGAGGCCTGGGAGGGTCCCATTGGATATCGTTTATAAAATGCTCAGCACATGGATTGGCACTCAACCAGTGGCAGCGGTAACTATGTTGACTTTTTCGTTGTTGCCAGGAATATGAAGGGGAGCGAAACGAGGCAGGGGAGAGGCACGGCCACGGGAGAGCTCGGCTGCCCAATGGCGACACCTACGAGGGACGCTACGAGCACGGAAAGAGACACGGCCAGGTCAGGGTGGTTTTCTGCATCTAACGCTCTGGTCGTGAGGATTTACCTCAGGAGTGACATGAATCCTACGTTCAATGTGTTTCAGGGATTCTACAAATTTAAAAACGGCGCTCGATACATCGGCGAATACGTTAAAAACAAAAAACACGGCCAAGGCACTTTTATATACCCAGATGGATCCAAATACGAAGGTGAAATGTTCTCGCAGAGCAGCGCTCGGTGCCGCAGAGGTCTGCTTTCGGGGACCGAGCTCTTCTGTGAATACCGAGGAGGATGAGAGAGTTACAGTCCTCCGGATTAGCCAGTCACTCCGCAAACGCAAACTGCGTTCCCGTGTGCACACGTCTGATGCAGAGACCAGAGAGCCTTGCAATTATGAGACATGTGACTGTCCCTGTGACCAGCACATTCTCTCCCGTGAGCCTGCGTCCTGAGGAGCAAGCGCCAGGGAGGCTGCTGGGCGGGCACAAACGTTGGGGAGTGGGTTGCAGCCGGGACGCCGGATGCCCTGTAGCATCCGTCTGTTTGAGGTTGTGTTGCCGGCTCCATTTCTGGCAGACCCCTCTTCTGAGGACCACACTGCTTGTTTAGACCTGGCAGAGCCTTCACGGAGGGCTTCTTGTCAGAGAGGCATTCTGCCTTGTTAGACTAGTGTTCTTTAAAAAACTATTTTTTTTATTGATTTCAGAGAGGAAGGGAGAGGGAGAGAGAGAATCATTCACCAGCTGCCTCCTGCATGCCCCCTACTGGGGCTGGAGCCCACAACCTGGGCATGTGTCCTGACCAGGAATTGAACCCTGACCTCCTGGTTTATAGGTCGATGGTCAACTACTGAGCCACACCGGCTGGGCTAAACTGGTGTTCTTATTTCCGCGATAGTTCTTTCCGTGCCGATGTTATGTCTCAGGGAGATTCTGGTCCCCTTATTCCCAAGAATCCCACTGCTGTCCCGGCACCATTGTCACCTGGTGGTGCCGATAGAGTGAGTCCAATCCCAACAGGGGATAAAGGAAGTTCCCACCCTGGGGGGAGAGACAAATGGGGTGTAGGCTTGAGCTTTCAGAAACTGTGTACAAAAGTCATTGCTCTGGGCTTCTTTTCTGGGAAGAAGGTCTCTAGTTTCATCAGATTTCCCAAAAGACTTGTGACCCCCCCAAAAGACAAGGTGTGACCTTGTACAGGGGACCTCATTCCTCCCTGCCGGGGCTTTCTCATGTGCACTGAAATTACGTCATGGGGAACACTCAGGGTCATGCTTGAGGGTTGGGGAGCATTCCGTAAATGTTGGCTGAGTAACCACTTACTGGTGTGATATCGTCACCACTTGGGAACCAGAGGGCGAGATGGGAAATGGAGGAAAATGCTGGCACCTGGCAACCTTGACGTGGTGGTCGGGTCCCTAACCACACACAAGGCCAAAGAGTGTGGTGCTGGCACCGCTGGCGTTCTTATCTGTGATGCTTGTCCAGCCTTGTAGAACCTGTTTAGAATACCGTATTTTCCGGTGTATAAGATGACTGGAACTGATGATGACAGGAGGAAGATAACAAACAAAAGAGAGAGAGCAAGTGCCGGGCAAGTCCCTGGCGAGTTAGCAACACCCATCCTAACTGCAAGCTATGGTGTTTTTACACCGGGCGTATAAGACGACCCCCGACTTTTGAGAAGATTTCACAGGGTTAAAAAGTCGTCTTATACGCAGGAAAATACGCATCTAGAGGAAGATGAGACCTCCGGGTTGTGAAATAAGCAGTACCCTTCAAATGAGCCCTGGTTTGAACCCTCACTGTGCTGCTGGGCACATACATATGACTGTGGCCCCCATCCATACATGTGCCAACCCCGTGCCCAGTTACCCCCTGACTCAGCCTCCCTCAGCCAGCTTTCTACTCCATGCCATCCGGGCGAGAGGCAGGGGCGGAGGGGAGCCGGAGCAGAAAGAGACAGTGGTGACGGGGTCAAGGGCGGGCTCCCTTCTCACCAGGGCTTGCTTTTGTGTCGTGTCTTCCAGGGGAGTGGGTAGACGACCTGAGACAGGGCCACGGCACCTACTACTACGTCAATAACGACACCTACACCGGAGAGTGGTTCGCCCACCAAAGGTTCGCTTCTCTCTTTGGCCCCGGAGATAGTTCATGTAATGAGAGCTTGACGTGTCTTAGTAAGAAACAGGACCAGGACAAAAGTTCATGTGCCAAGGCTGCCAGGCAGTTCAAACCCTGTCAGGCTCTCAGGTGAGGCTGCGGGACGATGCAGGTGCAGACCCGTGTGGGAGAGCACGTGGGCGGTGCACCCCAGGGTCCTGGGGGATGAGAACACAGAGTAAGAACCTTCTGAGGACTGAGCCTCGGCTCCCAGGAGCACAGCCTCTTCACATGAGAACCAGCTGACCCGCAGGAAGGCCGTGCTGTCCACACGCGGGCACAGGGAGCAGGAGCTATGCTCCGCTGGGGCAGGTATAGGAGACATTGGCCGTGACCCCGTGTCCGCCTAGCACCCTCAGTGAACGGCCTGCCTACACACTCGGGAGGTTTCTCATGCTCCCCATCCACAGGCTTTGTGCCCCGTCTCCCCCAGGCACGGGCAAGGCACCTATTTCTACGCGGAGACTGGCAGCAAGTACGTGGGGACCTGGGTGAACGGGCAGCAGGAGGGCGCGGCCGAGCTCATCCACCTGAACCACAGGTACCAGGGCAAGTACTTGAACAAAAACGTAAGTCAGTGGGAAGTGATGTCTGTCTGTGAAATACGCAGCACCCTTCTCCCCAGCCTGAGTTTCCATGTGCCTGGGAAATCCTGGGAACCCAGGAGAACCCTTCGTCCCTCCGCATATGGGAAACGGGACAGCTGCGCCTGTCTCAGAGTATCCTGATAACCCCCAGAGGACAGAGTTGGGGGGCCGGGGGCTGGCCAGCTTCTCTGCATCTCAGTAAATCGCAGTCTCTTCCAGTAGTGGCCGGGCACGTCCTCATAACACGGGGCATGCTGCCCCCCTTGTTGTGTGTGTTCAGTCTCATGGGGGAGTCAGATGTGAGATATCCGTTTGTCGGGAACGACTGAACGTTTTCTGGGGTTGAGCGTGTGGGGGTTCTGACTTTCTCTCCCTGGGGGGGGGGAGCACAGGGCCGGAGCTGGGGAGGAAGACCGTGACCCCCCTCACCTGGTGGTTGTGAGGCCAGAGAACCGCCTGGAGCACCAGACCTTGGGCTGAGGCCTCCAGGTTGCAATACCCACTCCGGTCATCTCTATGGGCAGGACTTTGCGGCTCAGCTTGCCCCTCTGTCCGAGCCCTAGTGGGGTGCAGAGAAACCGATGGACTTAGAACCTACCAGTGTGGGAACCCCTTTCATGTCCTGGGTGATTCAGGGTTCCGGTTCAGGGTTCTGGTTCTGGAGAAGGCCGCACACAAATCAGAAGAGACTCGAAAAACATTAATTTGGGAAATGGGGGCCAGGTGGAAGCCCAAGAGAGGACTACTCCTTGCTCTGGCTTTGCCATCCCTTTTATTAAGATTTCTAGAGGCCCGGTGCATGAAATTTGTGCACGGGTAGGGTCCCTGGGCCTGGCTGGTGATCAAGGCCAATCTGTGGGGCAACCAGCGGAATGATCAGGGGACCCCCTTGAGCACCTGCCTTGGCCAGCCTGGCGCTGCCTGTGAGCTGGCCCCACCCCTAGATCACACTGCCAGCATCAGTCACCTCCCTCTGTGGGGTGACTGGCGGGGTGATGGGGGCGGGGGCTCACTGGCACTTGCCTTGAGGCCTGCGGGCTGGAGACAGCTCCTGCATTGAGTGTCTGCGCCCTGGTGGTCTGTGCACATCATAGAGACCAATTGTCTGCTGTTTGGTCATTTTGCATATTAGGCTTTTATTATATAGGATGGGATACACCCATATTCCCTAGGCAGGAAATTCCAATAATATCCAATCAGCAAATTTACTTAAGACTAACAGGTGGGGGCTGCTTCGGCTACCAATGTCTAGTGATTAGCTCTGACCCTTCAGAGCAACTAAGGTTGACCAGCCCTCCGATCCCCTGTCCATACCTCTCTATTAATAAAACAATGATTGGCTCCCAGCCTCCCAGCCTGGCATTCCTCTGGCTCTGATCAGACACTGTCCCTGAAGAAAGAGTTTGCTGAGCAAGTGAAAGCTGTTAGATGTTGACATTGGGATTACTTAACTGATCCAATGAAGTAACCCCAAACTCTCTTAAACTCAGTTTTCATTTACATATGATCACGCCCTAAAACAGCGTGTTCTCCTCAAACCTACGCACTGCCCATGTAGCTCCCAGCATTGCTCTTGTAGGTATTCCTGGGGAGTGAGACACCCATATCCGAGAAGCAGCAAGTCCAGTGACAGATGCAAGGATGTGTCACAATGTAGCACTCTGTCAGGATGTCATTTCAAATTACTAAGGAAATTATGGCGGAAGTCAAGAAATGGTGCTGGTAACCGTTTGGGAGAAAAAGAAAGTCAGAGTTTGTCCTCCAGTTTATAGATAAAGACATTTTCTAGAAGAAATGAAGATTTAAATATTTACAAAATCACTGCGAGAAAAATAGGTTATTAACTTTAAAATGAGGAAAGCTTTCTAAACAAAAAGCCAGGAGATTTTGCCTAATATAAAAACAATCCCTTATAGATTAGAAAATACTGGAAAGGAAATTTACTAGTAAGAGTTACGTGATGAATGGGGTTAGGACATGTACAACAGTTAATATATAAGACACATCAGTAATGCAATTTAAGTGGTCAAAATATTGAAAAAAATTCAACCTTACTAAATAACTTAGAATATACGACATACAATGATTTGTTTATATGTTTAAAAATATAAAGATAGAGCAAAATGGTAAGGTCCAGAAAAAAAAACACACACACACAAAGGTTTGAAGACAAAGAGGCTCTTACTTGCTTCTGTGGGAGCTTCATTCTTATGTATATACGCTGTGCATGCTTTTATCCAGAAATGTTATTTCTGAAACTTTACCCCGAGGGAACTCTCCAAAGTGTACACAGTGATTTAACTCAGAATATGTTTACTCTGGCAGTCTTTGTCCACGAAACGTGTCCGCAGACCAAATATTGGCAATAGAGAATAAGTAAAATAGATTATAATTCTCAGATGAAATAAAATACAGGTTGACAACCTGTGCTGTGGAGGAATATTGGTACATATGGGAAGGCACTCATGCCATATGTCTAGTAAAAATATGGTAGCATTCAGTATATGTAATTATGATCAGATTTTAAATCCAAACCCCTCTGAAACAAGGTTACAGAGATTACATCAAAATATTGTTAGTAGTTCCAGCTCTATCTGGTTTGCCTGTGGCTGCGGACTTAGTAAAAATTTTGTAATAAATGCATTACTTGTATAAAGGGATTAAATGTAATTAAGTTTTTAAAAAAATATATTTTATTGATTTTTTATAGAAAGGAAGGGAGAGAAATAGAAAGCCAGAAACATCGATGAGAGCGAAACATCAATTAGCTGCCTCCTGCACAACCCCCACTGGGGATGTGCCCGCAACCAAAGTACATGCCCTTGACCGGAATTAAACCTGGGACCTTTCAGTCCACAGGCCGACGCTCTGTCCACTGAGCCAAACCGGTTTTGGCAAATGTAATTAAATTTGTTTTTTATTAAAAAATATATTTTATTGATTTTTTACAGATAGGAAGGGAGAGGGAGAGAGAGTTAGAAACATGCCTCCTGTACATCCTGCAGTGGGGATGTGCCCCCAACAAAGGTACATGCCCTTGACCTGAACCCATCCTGGGACCCTTAAGTCCACAGGCCAACGCTCCATCCACTGAGCCAAACCCGTTAGGGCAGTAGTTAAGTTTTTAAAAACAAACAAAATAGGCCCTGTACTTTGCAATTTGTTAGCCATTAGTTCTTAAACGCATTCTTTGACCTACATTGGAGTTCCCCCACAATCGATCCATGTGGGTGGGTTTTATGGGGGTAGCGTTTGTAAAGCATTTTGGACTTTCTCTAGGGTTCTGAGTCTCAAGGTGAAGTACCTGTTGGTCTCTCTTTGCTCGCAGCCTCTGGGCCCCGGGAAGTATGTGTTTGACATCGGCTGTGAGCAGCACGGGGAGTATCGGATCACGGACGCGGTAAGTGGCAGGGGATTTGTTGTCTCCTGCACTCTGGACAAGAGAGCGGCCCAGACCATGGCCCCTAGGGGGAGAGGAGGAGAGTGGCGCCAGCTCTCAGGGACTTTGCCATTTTTACCCCGGCCCCCTCCTTCTCCACCGGCCCCTGTCAGTCTGGAACTGCAGTGCGGGAACTCAGCGAGATCAGGTCACAGTGATCGCTGACAGCCAGGCCTGGTTTCCCGCAGAGGAGCCAGACACTCTGAGCTAGCCAGAGGGCTGGGCAGCCAGGGCCCAGAAACGTCCACTGAACTCTGCCATGGCAATGTCACCAAATCGTGCCACCGCTCAGTGCTTCGGGATATGTGATGACTCACGCCACTTACTGTTTTCTCTTTTTGTTCCTTTCTATATCGTAACATTAATATTAATACCGAATTGATATTCTGTGGTTCATTTTTAAATCAGCCAGCTAATTTGTCACCATTAGGCATCCAAATGTGTGTGTGTGTGTGTGTGTGTGTGTGTGTGTGTGTGCGCGCGCGCGCGTGCGCTCTGGTGAGGATGGACTGTGACCAAACAGAAAAGCCTGAATGTTCGCTTCTGGCCCCCAAAGGGGAGTGAGTCCCTCAGCGAAGCGGTGATCTGCAGCCACGGACCAAACCTGGTGGCAGCCTGTTTTGACTTTTTTTTTTCAAAATACATACAGTATTGGCCATTTTAACCGTTTTTAAGTGTGCATTCCAGTGGCATTTAATCCATTCACTGTCATGGCAGCCATCACTACCATCCACCTCCAAACTCTTTTTATCTCCAAACTCTGTCTCCGTCGAACAGTGTCTTTCTCCCCTCCCCCCAGTTGTCACTTCTGATTTACCTTCCGACTATGAATTTGCCCATTCTAGATGTTTCATGTAAGTGGGATCATACAACATTTGTCCTTTGTGTCTGGATTTTCACTTCGTAGAGTGTTTTCAACATTTGGCCATGTTCTAACAGGTGTCAGAACATCCTTTTTATGGCTGAGTAACACTCCCTTGACGGACACGTGGGTTCTTTCTACCTCTCGGCTACTGTGATAATGCTGCAACAGACATTGGTCTACACATATGTGCCTGAGTCTCTCTACGTCCAGTCCTTTTGGGTGTAAACCTCTGAGTGTCCTTGCTGGGTCATAGGGTAATTCTATGGTTCGTTTTTTGAGGAACCTCCCAAAGCTTTCTTCTGTGGCTGCACCACTTACGTTCCCACCCTCAGTGCATGTGGTTCCACATCCTGTTTTGTAGATAAGGCTTTCTGGAGCCCGGCCAGGCCGGCTCATTTACCCATCACCTGCGGCTGTTTTGAGGGACAGCGGCAGGGTGCGTAGTGGCCACGGACACCAAGTGGCCAGCGAAGCCCCGGAGAGTTGATAGAAAAGTCCTGGAACAAGGCTTTTTTAAGTACAGGTCGCAACTGTTTCATGACTCCTGGCCTCAATTTAGCTAATTGTGAGCGACGTTTACAAAACTGAAACGGAATGAGAGGGGATGCGGGTCACACAGACAGGCACGTGGTTTGGCTTCAGGCTTCTGCTGCGTGGCTCGGGGTCGTGGCACACCGTGGCTTCCCTCCTATGGGCTGAGCGATGGGAAGTAGCTGTTCTGGGATTTTTTTTCTTTTCTTTCTTTATTGATTAAGGTATTACATATATGTCCTTATTCCCCCATTACACCCCTACCTCTCATTCATGCCCCCACCCCCCTGTTGTCTGTGTCCATTGCTTACATGCATACAAGTCCTTTGGTTGATCTCTCCCCCTTACCCCCCTACTTTCCCTGAGGTTTGACGTTCTGATCGATGTCTCTCTGTCTCTGGATCTGTTTTTGTTCATCAGTGTATGTTGTTCATTATATTCCACAAATGAGTGAGATCATGTGATATTTACCTTTCTCTGCCTGGCTTATTTCACTTAACATAATGCTCTCCAGCTCCATCCATGTTGTTGCAAATGGTAAGAACTCCTTCTTTACCACAGTGTAGTATTCCATTGTGTAGATGTAACTAAAAAATGGAGCTTCCGTTTGACCCAGAGATCCCACTTCTAGGAATATATCCCAAGAAACTAGAAACACCAATCAGAAAGAATATCTGCACCCCTATGTTCATAGCAGCACAATTCACCATAGCTAAGATTTGGAAACAGCCTAAGTGCCCATCAGCAGACGAGTGGATTAAAAACCCATGGTACATCTACACAATGTTCTGGGATTTTATTTTCCCTCCATAATCCTTGAAACTAGAACTGCCATCTTCATCCCCTTCGACATCACTGCAAGGCTGTCTGAGCAGGCGCAAGACCTCTTCTTCCTGCAACGCTCGCTTCATTGTGTAGAAGGGATCTGAGAGCAGGGAAATGTGGCTGAGCCATGGAGAAGCGTCATTCTCACCTGTTCAGGGGCTGAGGAGTGAGTCCGCAGGCGTCCCAGATGCCAGCAGGGAGAGGGTAGGCACAGTGTCCCACTGCCCTTCCTTTCCCCACCCCAGTGCCTTCCAGAGCCACAAAGACTGTACCTGGGAAGCTGGCAATTGATCTGCTCTCTGAATCGTGTTAGACCAGTGGTCGGCAAACTCATTAGTCAACAGAGCCAAATATCAACAGTAAAATGATTGACATTGCTTTGGAGAGCCACATTTGTTAAACTTAAACTTCTTCTAACGCCACTTCTTCAAATTAGACTCGCCCAGGCCGTGGTATTTTGTGGAAGAGCCACACTCAAGGGGCCAAAGAGCCGCATGTGGCTCATGAGCCGCAGTTTGCCAACCACGGTGTTATACTAATGCTCAAACGCAATGACACACCGGCCCTTCCATACTTACACTTTTCAACTTCCAACAGGAAAGAGTGGAAGAGGAAGAGGAGGAGGAGGCGTTAATAACTGCCCTTCCAAAGTGGAAAGCGACCAAAATCACCGAGCTGGCCCTGTGGACACCGTCCCTCGCTGAGGAGCCGCCGCCCACGGAGGTGCCCGGCC
Source organism: Antrozous pallidus (assembly GCA_027563665.1). Taxonomy (NCBI): domain Eukaryota; kingdom Metazoa; phylum Chordata; class Mammalia; order Chiroptera; family Vespertilionidae; genus Antrozous; species Antrozous pallidus. Next base: position 7,295,652 of record CM050514.1, on the reverse strand, counting down.
AGGAGGAGACCCCGGCCTCCGAGGGTACGGCCCAGGCAGGCGTGGGCCGGGGTGGGGTGGGCTGAGCAACAGCCTCTGCACGGGCCTGGTTCCTCCCGTGTGCGTGGGGTTCCTGGGGAGACGCTCTGGGCCCCGGACCACCTGGCACCCAATCAGCGGGATTGAGTGCATAGAGCGCGGCCACCGCTCAGGCCTCAACGCCTTGGTTGATTCCAAGGAAGCCCTGGAGCTGAAAGGTCCCTTGGGACACTTGTCCCCTCACCTTGGTCAACCATTGCCTGTGGGCGTGGCCTCGGAAAAGCCAGCTGACAACAGCTGGGGGACAAGCCCTTCCTGAAGAAGGGTCTAGGCCACGTCCATCACCACAGGCCTTCCTGAGGGGCGGTGAGGCGCCTGGGATGCTGCAGAAGTGCAAGTGATGAGCAGCCAGGTCAGGCTGGCCTCAGGGAAATAGCACTTGTCCCATGGTCAGCAAACCGTGGCTCTCGAGCCACATGAGGCTCTTTGGCCCCTTGAGTGTGGCTCTTCCACAAAATACCACGGCCTGGGAGAGTCTATTTTGAAGAAGTGGCGTTAGAAGAAGTTTAAGTTTAACAAATTTGGCTCTCCAAAGAAATGTCAATCGTCGTACTGCTGGTATTTGGCTCTGTTGACTAATGAGTTTGCCGACCACTGTTCTAGTGTACTGGTTCACACAGCTGTCGGGTCTCTCCTCTCACAGGCGGTGGCTCTGCTCTCTTCCCCTTTGGGACCCTTCTCAGTGACTTTATCTAATTGTCACCCAATCAGCGCGAGCGCCCTGGGGAGCAGAGACCTGCTTTCTCGGTCTGATCATCAGAACACTGGGGACATGGTCATCCTCCCAGCACGGTCACTGTGACGGGGACCGGTTGCTCTGCTGGCCCAGCCTGGGATGGAGCTGGGTGGCGTCCAATGGGGTGGCGGGGTCCCCCGAGGGAGAAGCGGGGTGCTGCTCTGGGCAGGAGGGAGAGTGGGTCCCGAGCAGGGGAGGGAGCGGCCACCCTGCACAGGCCTGCGCCCTGCTGGATGCTGTTTTCCTTTGTTTCTTCGCATGCAGCCCGTGGGGAGTCTGCGGAGGAGGCTCAGGCTCCCACGGATCTCTCAGACGGGGAGGCCGATTTCATGAGGCCCGGAGAGGAAGACGCCGATACCCTCAGGGAGGAGAGCGCCGATTACGGCCGGGAGGAGTTCCGGTTCGACAACGCAGACCCGCAGGGTGAGCCTGAGCTCTGGGGGGTCACACACGCTGGGACAGGCTGGGCGGTTCTCTTCCCATTGAACTCCCCCCGCCCCCCACGCCAAGCCAGGCTGGGAGAAGGTCTCTGAGCACCTTCTGTGAACTCCCGTGGGACCCACAGGGGTGCTGCTCCCTCGCAGATGCTCTTGCAAACCTCCTGTGGTCCTGCAGGCACCCTCTCCCTCTGCTCTTTGCTAGTCTCCATTTCTACCAGGCAAGCCGGCCTCAGGCTGCAGAGTCCGCTGGAAATGCAGAGCGTGGCTGTGTATTGTCACCAGGGCTGAGGCACAGGGGTCGGAGCTGGCAGTATTCGGAACCAGTCCTTTATTATTAAAAACTAGTGGCCTGGTGCATGAAATTCGTGCACAGGGGGGTGGGTGGTGGGTGGTCCCTCAGCCCAACCTGTCCCCTCTCACATACTGGGAGCCCTTAGGGGATGTCCAATTGATGGCTCACCCCCAGCCTGCCCAAAGCCTAAAGCCTCTGGCGAGGCTTTAGGCCTTGGGCACTCAGCCATCTCCCTGTTCAGCTCAGCTCCAGCTGCTTGTGACCACCCAGCCCCAAGGGCTGGGGGCTCACCTCCGCTCCTGTGCCCCGGCTGCTTGCCCCACCCCCTGGCCACCTCCAAGCTTGGGCTGCCAGGGCACCATGGCACTTGCTGCCACTACTGCTTCATCTCCACCCCCCGGGGCCCAGCCCTCACGCTGCTCGGCCCTGCCCTCGGCCCCGCCCCCTTCTCCTGATTGGCTGGTAGCATAGCCAATCAGGAGCCAAGGTACAGTCATATTTGCATGTTACTCTTTTATTAGCTAGGATAATATGTTTTTAAATAGATTCTTGCTGAAGCTGGTTTGGCTCAGGGGATAGAACGTTGGCCTGCGGACTGAAAGGTCCCAGGTTCGATTCCGGTCAAGGGCACGTACTTTGGTTGTGGACAAATCTCCAGTAGGAGGTGTGCAGGAGGCAGCTAGCTGATCAATGTTTCTCTCTCACTGATGTTTCTAACTCTCTATCCCTCTCTCTTCTACTCTGTAAAAAAAAATAATCAATAAATAGATTAAAAATAAATAAATAAATAAATAGATTCTTAGAAGAGAGAGAGAGGAGAGCTAGAAACATCAATGAGCGATAACTATTGACCTCCTGAATGGGAATCAAACTGGTGACCTCTTGGTGCATGGTCAGCGCTCAACCACTGAGCTACACTGGCCAGGTGGAGACCAGCCCTTTTTAAATGGGTTCGAATGCACCACTAATCTAGAAGCTCCTGCCACTGCAGGTCCTGGAAAGGCCTTCCCCACCCAGAGCCCGAGGTGGAGGGAGCACGAGGAGGGGGCCGGCGTGAGCAATACTCGGGATGAGGAGTCCGAGAACCAGGCTGGGAGAGAGCGGGTCATGACATCAGGACCAGCTGGTGTCAGAGACTTCAGGTTCCCAAAACAGCCTGGACAGAGGACCTCACCTTGGCTCAGCTGTTTTGGCCTCTGGACGTTTGGCAGCGTCTAGAGACGTGGGGGGCCGGGCAGGGTGGCAGGCAGTGCTACTGGCATCTTCTGGGGCGGGGGCCAGGGAGGCTGCTAATGTTCTGTGATGCGCAGGACAGCCTCACGCAGACAGCCATCCAGTCCAACATGCCGACTCGGCAAGTAAAGAATTGTAAAATAGAAGAAAGTTCCTATTAAATACTCATGTTTCCCTTTCCTTCCCAGGAAATGCGAATTTCGAAGAAGATGACTCTAGACAATCCGATCCTCAAGACTAAGATGGGCCTAAAGTGAGGGGCCTGTGCCACCAAATGCCTGGCGCTTGGGGAGTTAACCCCGATCAGTTACTCACCTTTAGTATGTAGTTGTTTGTGAAAATGGTTTACAATTGCAAATAAATATTTCATTCTCCTTTGTGGTTGAAATCGTCTGTGCTTCGAGTTCCTTAAACTAAGTTTCCAGGTGGCCTTGCCCTGGTTTTCAGCGTGTCTTCTTCTAGGACTGTGGTCGGCAAACAGCGGCTCACCAGCCACATGTGGCTCTTTGGCACCTTGAGTGTGGCTCTTCCACAAAATACCATAGCCTGGGCGAATCTATTTTGAGGAAGTGGCATTAGAAGAAGTTTAAGTTTAAAAAAAAATTGGCTCTCAAAAGAAATGTCAATCGTTGTACTGTTGATATTTGGCTCTGTTGACTAATGGATTTGCTGACCACTGTTCTAGAGTGAAGAATTGCCATACAGCTGCCCCTCTATAGGAGATGGCCATGGAGGGGAGTCCCGGCTGAGCCAGGACAGGGACTATAGAGTGAATTCCTGGAGAGGAGGAACCAAGATGGGGGCATAGGTAAACACCTATCTTGCTGCCCCACACAGCAATTTCAAAACTATAACTTAATGACAGAACAAACATCACCCAGAATCACTGGAAAGCTGGCTGAGTGAAAATTCCACAAATAAAAGTAAAGATAGGATACTGTGACTCAGAGGAGCAGAGTCAGAGGTTTGGAGCCTCGTGCGCGCGTGCATGCGCGAGCGAGCGGAGAGGGCAGGTGGCTGCAAAGACAAAGGCGTCCCACTGCACTGATTCCCCACTTCTGGGCCAGGTCCAGAGAACCTACACTTATATGGGGTGAAACTGTACAGTAGGGAAGCACGCTGAAATTCGGGCACTGCGAGGGTCTGTGAGCTTGTAGAGAGGGCGAGCTTGTGGAGAGTGCATGTAAACTTGGGAGCAGCAGAGGTGCGTGAGGGCACAGAGAGGACTTGTGACTTGCTCTCTCATTCAGGAAACCACCGGACTACATTGTTTTGCAGCCCTGGGTGAGACTTTGGGTGTGCAGACTCATTTAGGGAGAGGCTGAATTGTCCGGCAGCAGGTTGAGCTTGGCGGCAGCTTTCTCTCAGAGGTGCTTACGGCCATTGCCACCCAGCACAGAGACCCAGGTGCCACATAGGGTGGAGCTGACGCTGCCTGCTCAGTCCGGAGACTCCGCCCATCCAACCTGAGCACAGCTGACTCTCACAGCCAATTGGCCTGGAGGTCAAACCCTCCTAGTGCTAACAACAATAATCTAGGCTTAACTTCAACAAGACTGTGCAACCCATAAAGGAGGCAGCTGATCAATGTTTCTCTCTCATAGATGTTTCTAACTCTCTATCCCTCTCTCTTCTACTCTGTAAAAAAATAATAATCAATAAATAGATTTAAAATAAATAAATAATTAAATAAATAGATTCTTAGAGGTGCTTACGGCCATTGCCACCCAGCAGAGACACCCAGGTGCCACACCTCAAGTAACTGGGGAGACTGAGCCACGGTCCCTTAGAGGACATCTATCACACAGAGCTAATCGACCAACTCAGGAAAGCAGCCACCATGCAGAGACATGGGGTGTGATGTGCTCAAGAATGCCCCCTGAAGTCCGGCCTGTGTTGCTCAGTGGTTGAGCATTGACCCAGGAGAGGTGACTGGTTCAATTCCTAGTCAGAGCACATGTTGGGGTTGTGTGCAAGAGGCAGCCAATTGATGATGTTCATCTTTCAATATATACATTTTTTATTGATTTTTTTTTTTTTTTACAGAGGAGGGAAGAGGGATAGGGAGTTAGAAACATTGATGAGAGAGAAACATCCATCAGCTGCCTCCTGCACACCCCCTACTGGGGATGTGCCCACAATCAAGGTACATGCCCTTGACTGGAATCAAACCTGAAACCCTTGAGTCTGCAGGCTGATGCTCTATCCACTAGGCCAAACTGGTCAGGGCTGATGTTCCTCTCTCATCGCTCTCTCTCTCCCTCTTCCTTTCTCTCTAAAAATCAATAAAACATTAAAAAAAAAAAGAGTGGTCCTGAAAGATGTCCACATCCCAATCCCCAGACCAGTGCATGAGTTCCCTTTCAGGGCAGATGGGCCTTTGCAGATGCCATTGAGTTAAGGATCTTGAGGATCCTGAGATGCAGAGATGATCTTGGATTATCTGCACTGGGTGGACCCCAGGTCACCACAAGAGACCTTACAAAAGGGAGACAGGCGGATCAGAAGCGAGAGGCAGAGAGACGGTGGACAGAGGAACCAGAGAGACTTGAAGATGTGACACCACTGTCTTTGATGATGAAAGAAGGTGCTATGGGGCAAGGAGTAGGGTTGGGGTGCCTCTAAAAGTAGGAAAAGGCAATGAAATGAATTCCCCCCAGTGCCTCCTGTTGACCTGTTTTAGAACAGGTCATGATTTATTTGCAGAATAAATCATGCATGTGTGTTTTAACATTTGTGTTATCTCTACCACTCTGTGATGGTGCCTTGTGATAGTAGCAACAGGACACTAATATCCTAGATGGGGTCACTAAGCAGCAGTTTCCTGGTTTTGGTCTGGTTTCTCTTTTGGTTGAATATTCTACCTTTTTCTGCCCCACAAAGCCAAAGAGTGATTGAAATAGACAAGGGAAAAACAGTTGGAACTTGGCAAATAGGAACAACATCCAATATAATAAAACCCTAATATGCAAATTGACCAAATGGCAGAATGACCAGACCAGCAGAACGACCAGTTGCTACTGACCACCACGGGCAGAAACTGGTGGTCAGTGTGCTCCCACAGTGGGAGCACTGCTCAGCCAGAAGCCAGGCTCACCGCTGGCAAGCGCAGTGGCAGTGGTGAGAGCTCCCCTGCCTCTGCTGCCGGCGGGCAAAAAGGAGTGAGGGGTATCCGACTGTGGGAAGGCACAGGCTGGGCTGAGGGACCCCAACCCCACCCCAGTGAACGAATTTTGTGCACCAGGCCTTTAGTATAAAATAAAGTGGAAATAACCTTTGGTATGTGTATGGTGGGTTTTTAATACCTAGAAATTAGAATCACAGTTCTTACTGCCCTCCAAGCCACATGGCAGACACAGGTTACAAGGTGGCATTGGGCAGCTGAGCCTGCAGGGCCACAGACCCACAGGTGGCGGCAACAAACTGAGAGCCACACAGGTTTCCTGGGACCGAAAAGTGCGGTTTGTGCTTCCACCAGTCCCGTTAGGCGGGACTAAGACACCTGCCCATCACAGTGTCTTACAGCCTTCGTCGGGCCGCGCCTCTTCCTTGTGAAGTTGTGCAAACACAACGGGGCTCTCAGTTGCCCAAGATCCAGTTCCTCCAGTTAAACGCCGAGTTGGAGCCGTGGGTCAATGTCTTCACAGGAGGGGCCACCAACGTCCACTTTCCTTCCTCCTTATTTTCTTCGCAGAAGCACATTCCCAGAGAAGGGATCTGGGGGAGAGTTACGTCACTGATTGATACTTTATACCAGGTCAATCGGTTTTAGACTGGTTCTGAAGCCAACGAACAGGTGTGCCTCAGAGGCTGGCGTGATGTGCCCCGACTGTCATTGACACCTAACACAGCAGTTCTTGGTGGGAGGGCACTCAGGACAATGGGAAATGGGGATGCTATCCAGTGGCTGGAGGTCACAGGGCGCTGCTAGCACCCCACAATGCACAGGACACCCCCACACAAAGTGTTATCCCGCCCACGTGTCTAGGGTGCCAGTGCCAAGGCTGAGAACCCAGTCTACCGTTGGAAGACTGGCTTACAACCTCAAATTTGGCATCACAGGAAGGTCCAGGTGTTGAGTTTCCAGACCCCGGGGAAAAAACGACAAAAGTGGAACTTGAGACAATTCCATCATCTGTGAAATGAATGTGTGGGGTAGAGCTTTCACTTGAAGGCCTTTGGGTTTACCTGTCTTGCTTTCCTTTCCTTACTCTCCCCTTTTAATGTCTAGAAATTCCTTGGTCAGACAGAATTTGCAAAAAACGCCACCATATGGGAGTGGTGGGGGATCTAAGTGGAGGCTGGTGTTGACTCAGGGATGACTCCCTCCTTCTGCTTAGAGAGACTGGGGGAGGGTGGGGAGGTGGGGGAGAGGGGAGCAGCAGAGGGTCTGTTTCCTGCTGCCCCTGACTAGAAGGCCCAGGGTTGGGCAGAATTCCTTGATGAATTTCTGACATGTGAGAGCAGCTGATTTGGGGGTGGGGTGGACACCAACTCATCAGCATAAGAAGGTTACAGGCCTGGCCCATGTGGCTCAGTGGTTGAACCAGGAAGTCACGGTTCCATTCCCAGTCAGAGCTTGTGTCTGGGTTGCGGGCTCGCTCCCCAGTAGGGAGTGTGCAGGAGGCAGCTGATCAGTGATTCTCTCTCATCACTGATGTTTCTATTTCTCTCTCTCCTCTTCTCCCTTCCTCTCTGAAAACATTAAAAATGTATTTACGAAACAAAGAGAGTTACGGGAATTTGGAAACTCAAGGCTGGCATCTCCAGAAGGAAGGCCAAGGATTGGGGTGGGGTGGGAATACGGTCACCAAAAGGAATGGCTTTTGGAGAGCATCAACATGCCATTCTCGCCAGCGCCTGTGTGTGTAGCACGGCTGTCTGTGTGGAGACGGGACCCCCAGGAGATCTGGGGCTGTGGGAACAGTCTCAGCGGTCCATGTGGACAGCACAGGAGCCCATGGAGGGAGAGCAACACTTTATCCAGGAGAATCGGGAGAAAAATTGATACAGTCCCAGTGTGTCCATGCATGTGGACAATGGTCAGCTGGTGGTCCTGGAACCCGGGAAGCTCAGACATATCTGGGTCATACTTGGGAAACACCAGCTGGAGACACCTGGAAACTCCACCTGGACAAATTTCTACTCAGGTCCAGGGGAACTGGGACGGGGAGAGGGCACCTGTGGCACAGACAACCAGGTGACTCAGGTGCAGAAGCTCTTTGATGCTCTCCAGGGGAGGGAGGAGGGAAGGGAGGGGCTCAGGAAGCCAGGTGACTTGCGCAGGCACAGAGCTGATGTGTTTGGACTCCTCTGCAACCCAGACCCCTCGGGGACAGCGACACCTTGCTGTGGGCACACCTGCGCAAACACGCCGTGGCCAGCGGTGCCGTGATAATTTTGTGACGGAATCATATCCAGGGCTCGTCTCCTATCACAGCGGTTGTCTACACACCACTCCGGTCTCAAGGCCACTGGTCAGTTACTTGGTCAATTTGATACAAAGTCAAGGGCAGAAGGCACATCTGACCCTGAGTAGATTTTGGGGGCAGGGGCAGGGGGTGGGGTCTCAGTTTCTGAGTCTGCCCACCTCAATTCACCCCACTAACTGGATAAAAGCAACCTTTGCCTTTTTGGTGATGTTCCCACAAGTTGGTCCAAATACCCATTATCCTCGATACGTCTGTCACCTGGTTGAATTTTCCAGAACTGTTTTCAGTTCGGCCAGTGCCGAGCACTCTGGCAGCTACAAGCTCTTGTGTGTCCCATGGCTGGACGGCTCCCAAGGCAAGAGGCAGCGGGGGCTCCTTTCTGCCTCTTGGGTCCCCAGACCAAGCCAGCCCAGCTGTTGTCCTCGCTCTTTTTATCCAAATTGCTTACTTCTTACTGGACCATCTGGTCAACTCCTGGAATTGCGAGGAATTATCATGTGGACTGATCTTTAAAAAACCCTCTGTCTTATTATTTTTTTAATAAAAAATATTATCTTGGCAGCAAATGGTCAAAGTTGCCACCCTGATGATCAAGATGACAACCTCTTGCCCTAATCGGTTTGGCTCAGTGGACAGAGCATCGGCCTGAAGACTGAAGGGTCCCAGGTTCAATTCCAGTCAAGGGCATGTACCTTGGTTGCAGGCACATCCCCAGAAGGGGGTGTGCAGGAGGCAGCTGATTGATGTTTCTCTCATCGATGTTTCTAACTCTCTATCTCTTCTCCCTTCCTCTCTGTAAAAAATAATAAAAATATATATATATATATATATAAAGATGACAACCTCTCCCCCAGCCCCCTGCCCAAGGCTGTCCCGTGCATAAGAGCTTGTGGGCACATTCTCGGGGGACAGGCGGGCGGGCAGGGCCCTGCTGCTTTGGGCTGTCAGGATGCATGTTTCCATTCTGAGGAGGGCCTGTGATGACCCTGCATCCTCGGCTGCCTGACTTCGTGGTCCAAAGAGGAAGGGTGGGCACGTACCTTTCTCACCAGCTGGGCGAAGTCCGAGCAGTTGCGGGGTGGCAGCCTGAGCAGCGGGCGAGTGCAGGAGTCCAGCGCCGAGCCATGGCCCACGATCAGGATGACGCCTGCGGGGAAGAAGAGCAGCTCAAGGTCCCAGCAGTCACGGGGAGGGCCTTTCTTACACTGGAGGTCCCCACAGTTCCTGGGGTGAGGCTGCCTCATGGTGCTCCCACACCTTGAGAGGCCCCGGGGGTAGAGTAGGTGTGGCTGGTGATTGCTCAGCAATGCAGTCCCGCCTCTCATGGTGAATGGTTGGTTCTTCAGAGGGTATCACATCCTCAGGCAGGGTCTGGGGTGAGACCTCACCTTGATCTGAGCCCCCAGCTCTCTGGGGATGTAGTGGTGGCTGCTGCCCAGCCTGATCTGATTAGCTTGGGAATTATCAGCTGGCTGATCTGATTAGCTTGAGAATTATCAGCTGGCTGATCACGAAGAGTCTGCTGATGACTCTCGATGGGTAAGGACATCCAGAGTCTACTGGCTGAGTGAGTCTCCCTTGGGGGCGGGGTAGGACCTGGGAGCCAGAGTCAGGACAAAGCAGAGCTGGAGAGGAGGTTCAGCCCAGGGGAGTCAGGGAGGTGTTTGGGCCCAACTCACTGGCTCCACCTAGAGGATGAAATTAGGAGCAGCGCTCCCTTGGAAGGCCAGGTTGACACAAGAGCAGTCAGTCCCTCCTAATGTGACTATAAACTCTCCGAGGTGACTCCAGACTAAAGCTCCGATCTACTCTTCCTGTGCTATTTCCTGTCACCTTCACACTCAGACCTTTGGCCTCCAATCTCACGGGTGGTTGTCAGGGTGCTGTTCTGGGAGGTGGTATTTCAGACCCCACGGGAAGGCGCCGTGTTAGCAGGTAATGCCTGTGAAGGGCCAGGGGATCGCTAGGTACCAGGGTTACCTCCAGCCCAGCTGTGCTTTGTGTTGCTTCCATGCCTCTCGCCCCCCTGCCTTGCTCATGTGCTCATTCACCTCCCAATTCTCCTGTTCGTGCTTAGGGTCGCCTCCTCAGAGCCCTAGCCACCTCCACACACGTGGACGGGGGAGCTCGCTCCTGCGGTGAGCAGCACACGCGGTGCTCAGTGGACATCAGAGCCGACAGAGCAACGGTTCTGCATCTGAGTTCCCAGCATGGCAGGGGGGCACATCCCTGGCACTGACATTTAGCTGGTGGCAGAGGCTTGAATGGGACAGCCAGAGAGGGGAGGGCTGGAGAGGGGCCCCAAAAGCTAAGTAAAAGGCTCTTTCACTTTCTGTCCTCTGATGTCCTGTGACAACAGGCGTTTGATAATTAATCAAATGTCACTCCGGCGTGGTTTCCCTGAAATACGGTAGCAATCATCTCAGGCGGAAACTGTTGTTTGGGTTCTGTATGTATTTGTTTGCTAAAACAATAGGAAGTTCTACTTTAATTTTCTGAACTTATAATTGACTATTCCATTGATGATGGTATGAATATCCCATTGATTGTGACCTCACTGGTCATTGGAGTATGTTCTTCTGGGAACCAGGACAGGACAATTACCCTAAATTGCCTCAGTAGCTACAGATAGTGCATTCCTGTTGACTCAGTGACCCCAGAATCAGGACAGCACCATTATTCTAAATTGCCCAGCTGGTCCCAGATAATGTGTTTCTGTCGATTCAGTGATGCTTAGATACTTTAGGTAACTAACTTGCCCAGTTTTTGCTTCTGTAAAAAAGTGCTTTTCTCGAAACAGGTTCCTCATTCCAGACCCAAAGATGTAATCGACACCTTTGTGATATTCTGCCGGGATAAGCCAGACGTGGCGAGCTGTTCGGGGCTGCGTGGTTTAGAGTGCTCTTGCTCCAGACCTTGTATGCTGCCGGCTTTTAATAAATGACTCCATAACTCGACTTTTTGAGGCGTCCTTTGTAAGATGTGGGTACACTACAAGCCCTGAAGTACGTTCCCCAGGTGCAGACCAGTTGAAATGAGCAAGTGACCATCCTCAAGGCCAGGCGTGTTCGGGTGCCGGATCTGGCCAGGTTTGGGGTCTCTTCCTGTGACTCTCTGGGAGGGGCCCGGTCTCAGCTGCCGCCCATGTTCCTGGTCAGAAATTCTTCGTCCCCGGAGCATCTCTGGGATGAGGGGCAGGGACGGGAAGAACACAGATGGGAAGCGGGCCGGTGGTCTCTTACGGACACTGAGACTCTTCTTCGTGTCATTAATATTCCGAATATTCCAGATGTTTGTGCGCCTCCCCCCAACAACATTCAAACTCCTTCACTTAGACTGCCCACCATGTTTTGTTGGCTGCTGGGCACGTTGCTGTGTTCAAGACAGGCTTGCTGACTTAAATTTCTATAAAACCGATTTCTCACTTGTTACTGGGACATTTCCAATATACCCCAAACAAGGGTCTGATGGAACCCCACCTACCTACCACAGAGCTCCACCAGTTGCCCGCAGTTAGCCCATTTGTATAGTCTGCTCTCTAGCCCCGCCCCCTATTATTTTAGAGCACATCGCAAACACCACGCCGTCCCACAGTGTTCCTCCATCTGCACCTCCAAGTGCGTTTGTAACAACCATCTTGCTATCCTCGCGCCTAACAAAATTTACAAAAATTCTTTAATGCTTCCATATTCCAAACCACATTCAAATGTCTCTAGTGGTCCCAATGACCGGCAGGTGCGTTTCCCCACCATCGCGCCAACACGTCCTGACATTTGGTTGTTCGATACCCAGTTTCTGTTTCCTACGCGTCTGGCCCGGGTGGTTTGCGTTGATCTTGCTGTCCTGGGTCCCATGGGCTCTCCGTCCCAGAACGGGGTTCCCAGGGCCTCAGGGGCGGGGAGTATGAGTCTCTGGGCTGGGTTCCCGCAGAGGCAGCGACGCACCACTCTGTTGCTGGGAGTAGGGAGGAGGAGGTTGGAGAATTATCAGGTTCAAAAACGGTCCTGCCCGGCTGGTGTGGCTCAGTGGTTGAGCGTCAGCCTCTGAACCGGGAGGTCACGGTTCGATTCCCGGTCAGGGCACAGGCCCAGGTTGTGCCTCGATCCCCAGTGGGGGGCGTGCAGGAGGCAGCCGCTCCATGAGTCTCTCTCCTCATTGATGTTTCTACCCCTCTCTCTCTCCATTCCGCTCTGAAATCAATAAAAATCTGTTTTTAAAAATGGTGCAGTTTCCATCCCAGCGATAAGACCCCAACCCCCAGGGCTGCTCATCCCGAGCCCGGGGGAGGCACTCACCGTCCTGTGGGCAGCTGCTGACCATCTGCTCCACGCTCACCGCACACCTGTGCACGTACTCGTCGTAGCTCTCCGCGGGCAGGAGGGAGGCGATGGGGAACGCAGGCCTGCGGGCGGGGGAGAGAGGGAGCGCTGCCACCCTGGCCTGCATGGGGCGGGGCAGGGGGCTCGGGGGACGACTAGATTGGGCTGTGGTTACTGGAGAGGGAGTGTGTTTCTGGGCTGGCTCTGCTCCAGGCTCCAGTTTGTGTTCAAACCTGGCAAAGGGCTGGTGTTGAGTCCCACGCACATTCTCATTGAAAACCACAAGGGGCCTGTGATGGCACAGCCAGCCACTGGCAGAGAGCGGCGAAGCTCTCTTTGACCCAACTTGGGGCCCTTTTCTCACTTGGCCCAAACTTTGGGCTTTCGTGCTTGTCCCTGAAGGGTTCATTTAGTAAGAATCCTGCTAAGTCAGTTTAGCAAGAATCCTCCATCTGCATATCTGATCCCTCTTCCTGGTATCCAAGCAACCCCCTCCCCCCGGCCCTTCCAGGTCTGATGGTCCTGGTCTCTCTTTAGCAGGAATCCTGTTAGGTCAGTTTAGCAAGAATCATGATACTCTCTTACTATTTTTTCCCCATCTACCAACCCTGCACCCTGCTTGTCCTAACAGCATTCCATTCCGAGGTGAGTCCAATCTCCACCCCCACCCCCACCCCCCTGCACAGCCCGATTGCCATGGTCCCTCCTCACCGTCTTTAACAAAAATTAGAAAGCCCTGTGCAGACGCTGTGAGCACCGCGTACCTGTACTCGGTGCTGACGTTGAAATTCGCCTCCTTCAGCTCCTCCAGGGTCATGAGGGCCGGGGTGGTTTTGCCCGTCTCCCATTTGGTCCATTCAAAGATGCCGGGCTCCACTCTCATCTTGACTTTTCTCTCCAGCTTGAGCTCTGCCGTCAACAGAATACAAGCGTTGGTCATCTTCGGTGTCCGTTTTGGCTTTATGTAAATGAGACTCTCCTAGGTCTAATAACACCTTTCAGGAATGTGCTACTTTTTCCTGGCCAGTGTTGTTTCGTGACCACCCAGGGCTCAGCTATTTCTGAGACAAAAACCACGAGATACTTCAAGGGACCCGAGGAGTGGTGACCCCCTGCCCAGCGGGGAAGGGCAGCCTCCCAGCCCCCCGCACCACCAGCTGCAGGCCCAGTCTGGTGCCCGTCCTGGTTGCCCAGTGCAAGCCTACAGCCAGATCCACTCTGGGCCTCACTGAGGGTCAAGGATGAGAGCCGGCCAATAAGGACTCGGCCAATCCAATGACCCATGGAAAGGTGAGCTCATCTTGGAGGGTGCTGGTCACACAGGAGTGTCTCCTGACAGACACACCAGCCTGAGCACAAGCTGACAGTGGAAGGGAGCTGTCTTCCGGGATGTTCTGACTTCTCCCAGCTCCCCCTTCCCAAGCATTTTATATCTTGACCAAAAAAAAAAACAATGCCTATGAAGTAAGACCATCTCTTTTTAAGTAGGAAAAAAAAATAGACCTTCCATAATGTTTTTATTTGAAATGAGAAAAACGACATTAAGCGTAAAGGCTGGCAATAAAATCAGTTCCCCAAATGTATCCCAGGTCCATGGATGGGATCTTTGCAAGCAGGTTTAGAACAGAGCGAGCCGGGCTGCGGGTCCCGCCCGCTGAGAATGCATCACACGAAGGAACAAGCAGAAGAGTTTGCCAAATGGGGTTGGCCATGCTTTTTCTCGAGGACACCTTGCAGGCCGCTGCTCTGTGGTCACCCTTTGGGAAGTGGTCCGTCTGGATGCTCACGGCCATGGCGTTGAAATAAAGTCTAGCCTGTTAGTGTCTCAGATGTCAGTCTGACAAATGGCTTGGTCATGGCCGAAGGCCTATGAAGAAGGCTCAGCACCCTTGTTTTTCTGAATTAGCATAGGATGTGTCAGCAGGTGCCCTTGAGCAGGCATACAGGCATATTAATAACAATGATAATGATATTCTTTCTTTTTTTAGGAAGAGTGAAAGAGAGAGGGAAAGACAGAGAAACATTGATGTGAGAGAAACACATCAATTCATCAGTCGGTTGCCTCCTGCATGAGCCCTGACCGGGGCCCTGGCTGAGGAGGAGCTTGCAACCGAGATACATGCCCTTGACTGGAATTGAACCCGGGACCCTTTGGTCTCAAGGCTCTATCCACTGAGCCAAACTGGCCAGGACAATAATATTCTTATTATATAAAATCAAAGCCAACTCCAGTGGTCCCAGCAGGATTTTATTCCACTGAGCTCAACTTTTTCTCTACTATTCACCTCCCCTGGCTTCTAGCTCCCACCGTACCTGACTTCCAACCCACAGCCAAGGACCCTCATCCTCTTGTGTGCAGCCCCAGCTCCTCTCCCTCTCTTGCTTCTCTGCACTCACTTCCCAATCCCGCCCAGAGTGAGACCCAACTCTCCGTGTCAGCACCCGGAGGGAGCCCCACACCAGCTGACAGGTGTCGGTGTGAAGTGCTCCGTGACTTCAGTGGGCTCTGCGTGCTGCCCAGTGGCCACCCTTATTTCCAGGCCAAGTCCTGGCCCCTCTCCCTGACAAGATTTCATACCTTCAGATCTCCTCACACCTGCAGCGGTCCTCCCCTTTCTCACGCTAGCTGGGGACCTGACCCCTGTGCCTCTGAGAAAGCAGAAGCCGCCCCTCCTCCACATTGGCCCGTCCGCGGTGTTTCTGACCTGCCACCGTGGAGGGCTTGCTGTCTCTGGCATCATGAACAGGGTCACATCCCTCCTCCCCAGACAACGAGGGCAGGGAGGGCCCAGAGGGAGGAGCAGAACCGAGGCCCCTCCCAGCAGGACTCGCCTCCCTCCTGCAGGGAGAAGCCCAGCAGCTGTGCCAGGGGCTCTCTGATACACATCAGCCATGATGGTGCTGGACAGCTCCCAGCAGCCCAGTCCCTTCCCCTGGGAGTCATATGCTTTTTGGATCTGGAAGGACCACAGCAGTTCCCAGCTCTCTGGCTTTCTGAATGTCCCTCTCCAGAAGGTTTTTTTTGTGTTTTTTTTTAACAGAAGCTGTGGAGGGTGGACTGCCTGACGACAAGTCCCGGTATTCAATTATAATCCTGGCATAGGAATGTGAAGGGGCTCAGAGCCTGCTGACAATTCTGAGAGGGCGGGTCTGTAACTGTCCAGGGCTCACGTAGCCATTCATTGCCATTTACCCAGTTCTCTCCTCTGCTCATCACCTGCCCCTTGGGGAACAACCATGAGGCCAGGGCAAGCTGAGCAGCTCCCTGAATTCTCACCCACCTTCCAGGATGTGTCTGGCTGTCTGTACACAGCGGAGGGCCGGGGAGGTGAAGACGGAGGTGATTCGAATGCCACTGTCCAGTAGTGCTTCTCCTGGAAAAAGCAGGTGGGAAACGTCTCTGTATAACTGTAACCTCCTGCGGTGGCAGTTCTAACCGGGGGCTTACCACCTGAGGAAGGCAGGACCTTAAGTGGCTTCAAGATCTCCCCCCTCTGCTGTACACACCCTGGGCATTCCCTAAAGCACACGGAGCCTGGGCATAGGGTGAGAGGGCACTCTTGTGACTATGTTATATTCTGTGGGAGAAGGGAGATCACCATAGGTGGCCTGGGCCATTCAGGCGAACCCTCTAAAAGCAGAGATTTTCTCCGGCTGCCATAGGAGTCAGAGAGATTCAAAGGTAGAGGGATTCAACATGTAAGAAACTCTACCGCCGGCTTCCAAGATGGAGGGGCCACGTGGTAAGAAATGTGGGTGGCAAGAAACTGAGTATGGCCCTGTGCTGACAGTGGAATGAAGACTTCAGTCCTACAACCACAAGGAACTGACTTCTCCCACAGCCCGATGAGATGGAAACTGCCTCCAAGAGCCTCCCCATGGGAACTCAGCTCAGTAACACCTTGATTTCAGGCTTGGAGGCCCTGAGCAGAGAACCCAGCCACGCTCTGTCTGTGTGTCCGATCCACAGCACTGTGAGCCAGTGCGTGCTTGTTAGGTTCCCGGTAGCTTGTTCTGAAGCGATGGAAACCTGAGGCTCATGGAAGCACACTATGAACCACACTTCCTCTTGTAGCATCAGACCACCCACATTTCTTGCCATGTGGCCCCTCCATCTTGGAAGCCAGTGGTAGAGTTTCTTACATGTTGAATCGCTCTGCCTTTGAATCTCTCTTGTAGCATCAGAGGGCCTCATCCTTGGTAAAGAAGGAGACCTCTTCAGTAGACGCTCTAAAGTCAGGAGGTTTTAGTAGATGCTATTGTCATGGGCTGAATTGTGTCCCCCCCCCTGATTCATATGTTGGAGTCCTAACCCCCAGAGCCTCAGAACGTGGCTTCCTTTGGGGATGGAGTCTTTACACAGGGGATCAAGTTAAGAGGACGTTATGAGGGCAGGTCTAATCCAACCTGATTGCTGTCCTTATAAAAAGGGGGAAACTGGACACAGAGACAGACACACATGGAGGGAGGCGATATGAAGACACAGGGAGAAGACGCCATCTACGAGCTGAGGAGCGAGGTCTGGAGCAGGTCCTTCCCTCACAGCCTCAGAAGAAACCAACCTGCCACACCGTGGTCTCTCCAGAACTGAGACGATACATTTCTGTCGATGAAGCCACTGGAACTGTGGTGCGTTGTTACAGCAGTTCCAGAACACGAATAGAGAGGCTGACAACGGCCCACATATATACCCATTCACAGACACTCCCAAATACACACATGGAAACTGTGCAAACACCCCGGTCATGCAAACATCCAGGTGAGAATTTAGGCATGAAACACAGAGCTGCAAAGGTATTTTACAGAAAGGACACACATACCCACACCCAGTACACACACCCAGACACACACACACACACACACACACACACACACACATACACACACACACACACACGGTATGTACACACACACACACACACACACAGAAACACACACACATAGCCACGTATGGTGTATATACTCACATGTGGTATACACATCCACATACATATCCACACACCCATACACAGTCCACACACCTACAGACACACACACAATATGTACACACACACACATACACAGAAACACACACACAGAGCCACGCATGGTATACACACTCACACATGGTATATACATCCACACACATACTCACACACCCATACACAGAAACACACACCTACACCGCAGTGTGGGGCAGGCGAAGCAGCCCGGGCAGGGCTGTGGGGAGCAGGTCACACTAATCTGTGGGAGTCCCAACGGTGTCATATCCCTAACTCCACGTGAAGTGACCTCATATCAGTGATCCTGACACCAGCCTTGGTGTGAGCACACTATTTGCACTACTGACTCAACAAGTGCTACCGAGCTGTCCTGCCTGCCCAGACGGCCTCGGACTAAATGTTTGCGCCACACCGGGGGGGGGGGTGAGGGGGGGCAGGAACGCCAAGTCCCAGTGAGTTGCTTCTGTTCTGTTCACCAGCTGTGTGACTCGGAAAGCCCATGTGCCTCCCGGAGTCCAGACTTGAGTTTCTTAATTCATAGAATGAAGACCAGGTGAACTCAATGGCCTCCTCAAAAACCCATCGTGTGGAACCAGAACCCCAGACATAAAACAAAAGCCCGAAGTGACAGATTTTGAAATAAAATCAAAGAAGGGATGTGCGTTTTTTAAAAAATGACATCCTTAGTGCACACAGTGGTCATTATTTTTTTTCCTCCCCTCGCTGTTCTTTCCAGACCTTTCATTCCTCCCGAATTCCCCAGCCATCTGTTCCTGAGTCAAATCGCTGAGCTTCCACTTACTAGCTGTGTGACCTTGGGTGACTTACTTAACCTCTCTGTGCCCCAGTTTCCTCATTAGCAGAGTGGGGATCATGCTACTACAGACCTTCAAGGGCATGTAGCAAGGGCTCAGTACTCATGAATGATAACCACTGCCATGATTATTGTTACTATTCCTAATAGAGTGACCCTCCAACATTACCTGCTGTTCTGGACTGGAAAATTCCACAAGATGACAATGGCGGGTCGTTTTCAAAGCCTTTGATGCCATTGCTTCGCTGGGGCAGGCTGCACGGGAAGTTCAGGTCTGGCCGGTAGTACTTCCCTGAAGCACAAATAGCCATCGGACATTTAGTTCCCTCGAGCTAGTGCCCCGACACTCCCAAGATCAAGGCCCATGTGAGAAGCACGGTTAGCACTTAAATTGTCATCACTGTGTTTTCTATCAAAAGTGTTCTGCGACGTGGATTCAATTCGAGAAGAAAATGCTACTTTAATGTGCACACATTTCCTCAAACACAGAAAACTCAGATTTCAGCCCCAGAGTCCCGAGACCCTCTCTGTCCTCTCCCGACCCTTCCGGAAGATTCGCCCAGGCAATTTTCCCGATTAAGAGCCAAGTGTCTCCATGACTGACAGAGCTTCATTTGATAAGCATCTCAAGTTGGCATTAATTAATTAGTGAAATTTGATCATTCCTGTAGCTTAAGTGTGTCATATTGCTGATGGGGACAGAATCCATATGGCCGGAGGGGCCCTGCGTAGTGCATTATTCAGTCAATCACTTGAGGTGAGACTGGAATGTAGGGGATTCCTTGGACTCCCACCTCCCTCGTACCCCCCATCCATGGTTCACTTAGAGTTTGAACCTGAGCTTTAACCTGACAGGCACCACTAGTTACTGGTTGTGTGATTAGAAGCAAATGACTTAATCTTCTTTATCAGTTAAAGCTGGAATGTTTTGATGAATCATTGAGGCAATGCTCAGAACCTGGCTCCAGTCAGAGTTCAGTAAGTGGTAGGTCTAATCTCATTGTCAAATTACCCATTATCCTACAGAGGACACCACTCCACACCAAGACCTCACCTCCTCCCAAGTCACCCCCAAACCTGGTATAAAGGGTTCAAGCAGCTCAGCTCCTTTCCTGTGACCTGTGTATACCACATGGCAGGGTCTGACTACCCCACACCAGCCCCCATCAGCCTCCCAGCCCTTCGCCAATGCAGAGGCAGGCAGCGGCCAGTGGGCATGCTGTGATTTTAGTTTTCATGCATGTTTTCCTGAAAGCTCCCTCCCTGGAAATTCCATTGGCAGAAACTGTCTGATCCATCGACTTGAAAGGCTGTTAAAAGTCTGTGCTTTTGTTGGCTACTCCAGAGTGATGAAAGGGGAGGAATGGGTAGTGCCAATGTGCTTCCTGGCCTGTAGGTGATGGAGAAGTTGCCCAGATAATGGCCAATCATCTCAGGCTTGGTTTCCACCTGGTGGAAGGAGTTGTGGTTGTACACGCCCACCTGGCTGCCCACCATCTCCCGCAGGAGGATCATGTCCTGCAGGTGCACATGCGTTTTCATCACCACAGGCTCCTTCATGGGCGGGGCCTCCTTCTGGGCATCACGCAGGGCTTCAGCAGCGAGTGCTCCTTGCTCCGCAGGCCCAGGCTCAGTCACCACATGGCCGGGCACTGCACAGCTGCCCACAGGACTGGTCAGGCAGCTGATGGAGACCCACGCCACGGTATGTGAACTTGTGGAAGGTCCACTTTTTCTGTTCCACATCCCCCATCTTGTTGATTCTTTGGAAAGGACCACCCACTCTTTAAAATTTTTTTTATCTGTATTGTTGAAAGTATTGCAGGTGTCCTCCCCCCACCCTACTGACCCCCTCCACCCAGCTCCCTTCCCCTCCCCTGGCCTCCCCTGCACTATTGTCTGTCCATGGGCTATGTATATATGCAAATAAATTCATTGGTTAATCTCTTCCTGCCCCACTTCCTTCTGAAATACTTTAGTCTGTTCCATGCTTCTATGTCTCTGGGTCTTTTTTGTTTATCAGTTTATTTTGTTCATTAGATTCCACATATAAGTGAGATCATAAGCTGGCTGGCTTATTTTACTTAGCGTAATACTCTCCAGGTCCCTCCATGATGTCTCAAGTGGTAAGACAGCCTCCTCCTCCTCCTCTTCCTTCTCCTCCTCCTCCTCCTTCTCCTCCTCTTCCTCCTCCTCCTCTTCCTCTTCCTTCTCCTCCTCCCCCTCCTCCTCCTCCTCCTCCTCCTCCTCCTCCTCCTCCTTCTTCTTCTTCTGCTGCTGCTGCATAGTATTCCATTGTGTAGATGTACCACAATTTTTTATCCACTCATCTACTGAGGGGCACTTGGGCTGTTTCTAGATATTAGCTATTGTAAATTGTGCTGCTATGAACATAGGGGTGCATATATTCTTTCTGATTGATGTCTTTGTTTTCTTAGGATATATTCCTAGAAGTGGGATCACTTGGCAGTTCCATTTTTATTTGAGGAAACTCCACAGTGGTTATACTGGTCTCATTCCCACCAGCAGTGTACTAAGGTTCCTTTTTCCCATATCCTTCCCAGCACTGTTGTTTGTTGACTTATTGATGATAGCCATTCTGGCAGGTGTTAGGTGGTACCTTATTATAGTTTTAATTTGCTCTCTTTGATTATTAGTAATGTTGAACATTTTCCCATATGTCTCGTGGCCTTTTGTATGTCCTCTTTGGAGAATTGTCTATTCAGGTCTTCTGCCCATTTTTTAGTTAGAGTGTTTGCCTTCCTTTTGTTGAGTTGTATGAGTACTTTATATATCTTGGAAATTAACCCCTTATCAGATGTATCATTGGCAAATACGTTCTCCCATACAGTGGGTTCCATTTTCACTTTGATGTTGATTTATTGTGCTGTGCAGAAGCTTTTTAGTTTGATGTAGGCTCACATGTTTATTTTTTTCTTTGTTTCCCTTGCCCTAGGCCAGGGGTTGGCAAACTGCGGCTTGTGAGCCACATGTGACTCAGGAGACGAGGTTTGCCACTCTGTTGGCTAATGAGTTTGCCCACCACTAGGATAGGAGCTTAATCACAAAGAACAATAACAGCCTGTAATTATTGGAATCGAGAGCCTAGGTCATTGGTCAGTTTTCTGACCTCGGCCCTGGGCGATGTATCGGTGAAAATTCTGCTCTGTGAGATGTCTGACATTTTGCTGCCTTTGGTTTCTTCTAGGATTTTATGGTTCTACAACTTACATTTAAGTTTTTTTAATCCATTTTGAGTTTATTCTTGTGTATGGTGTAAGTTGGTGATCTAGTTTCATTTTTTTCTGCATGTACCTGTCCAATGATCCCATCACTATTTATTAAAGAGACTCTCTTGACTCCATTGTATGCTTTTGCCACCTTTGTCATATATTAGTTGAGCATAATGGCTTGGTTCAATTTCTGGATTCTCTGTTTTATTCCATTGATCTATGTGCCTGTTCTTGTGCCAGTATCAGGCTGTTTTGACTACAGTGGCTTTGTAGTTTAGCTTGATATCCAGTATTGTGATTCCTCCAACTTTGTTCTTCTTTAGCAAGATTGCTGCAGCTACTTGGGGTCTTTTTTGGTCTTATATAACATTTTGGAGTATTTGTTCTAGATCTGTGAAAGCAAAGGCCTTTATGAATGCCAAATTGTTAGCTGTGTTTGCTTCTCTTTATTCATTGGAGAGAAGGCCCATCAGTCGTGTCATCTTCTCAAAAGCATCTGGGATTCAAAAGATGTCAACCTGCTCCACTTAGGTTTTTTGCCTTCGGTGACACTCTGTGGTCACTGCTAGAGGCAGAGAACAGAGCTCAGAAGACCAGGCTGCAGGGGAAAATTAGGTTCTGATGGGAGTGCAGTCTATAGACTAGGGGGGTGCTCTGGGCCAGCACCACTGGGGAATCAGTGGCCCTATGAAGGGTGAGTGCTTAGGCCAGAAGTGAGCAGAAATCAGGAGGAAAACTGGAATCAGAGGAGAGGGCAGCAGAGCCCCCAAATGTCCTGTTGTCATTGACTAAACAGTGTGTCTCTGAAATGCAGATGAATTAAACTGTGAGCACCCACTTTATCAAGGGGTTCTTTATCCTGTATTAATATCTACCACGAGTTTCCTTTAAGTTGGCAATTTCAGTGCCTTAAAGTATTTTCCCTAAAAGGTGACTTGACCTTTTGTCTAGATGACCAAATACTCTTCCTCATATCCACCTATTGTCCTATTGTTTCTGTCCTGAGACTTGGTGTTTCTACTTGACCTTGCTTTATAGAGACAACCACAGCACTACGTCTGTGGGTTCTTAGAGGTGTATTCAGTCATCATGTCATCTGCTCAGAATTTTCCTGGTGTGTGCTGGTCATCTGCCAATGGTTTTACCCATTCATTTCCTCCTTTTTTGGCTTGCTGGGCTCCTGGAGGGATCCCCAAGGGCCAGACTAGTCCAACTTTTGTGTTCATTTGATACATTCATGTATGTAGTTAGCCTTGGCTTAGAAATAGTGGTTCTCTGTTAGGGGACAAGCACTGATACAGATGTGGATCCTCAGTACAGAGATCAGCTTGTGGGTATGTTGTATTTCCAAGCACTGTTCATAGTCTTGGCATCCTCAGTACGGAGATCAGCTTGTGGGTATGTTGTATTTCCAAGCACTGTTCATAGTCTTGGCATTCAGGGGGTACAGTTGTGGTGAGCAAGAGACACATTAAAAATATGTCCTTTGGTTGAGGAAGATAGCCAAACATGATAGGGAAATGACCACTGCAGTGAAGATCAGCTGGGAGAGATAGAGCAATTTGATTGTGAGATGGGGTATGTGTCATCACCTGAGGGTTCAGAGACCACAGGCCAGGGTGACTTGCTTGGAAGTCAGGGCTGCACTCACTAACCAACGACTGTGTGAGCTGCAGGAGTAAACGGACTGGCCATGTGTCACATCAGTGGACTTGATTACTATGGAAGCCATTCCTCCATCTTCCACATCACATTTGACCTAAGAGACTCATAGACAACACACACTCTCAAATGCTTCCGTGTTACCCCTACAAGGAAGATGTAGCATGCATCCATTTCATGTGTACCATGATACGGAGTCGTTCTAAAGAATGGTACCCTGGGGAATCTAGCTCAGGAAATCCGGGAAGTGGTCTCAGTTGTTAGATTCATCTTGTTTCTGTGGTTAGAGGCAACCCGGCCTTGACCCACCGTCAGGAGTGGAGCACTGCTGTAGCCACGACTTCCCGAAGATTTGGTCCACTCTCTCCCCATGGCGCACTACCAGCACGCTTCTCCTCACGATGGTGGCCTGCGACGGAGGAAGGGAAGAAAAGTTGGGGTAAGCCAATGGTCAGCAAACTCATTAGTCAACAGAGCCAAATATCAACAGTACAATGATTGAAATTTCTTTTGAGAGCTGAAAACCGACTTTTGCACATGGGCCACGAAGTTTCAATCACACTGTACGAGCGCGCCCGCTCGTAGTATTCTGTGGAAGAGCCATAATCAAGGGGCCAAAGAGCCACATGTGGCTTGCAAGCCACAGTTTGCTGACCACTACGGTAAGTTATCAACATGTTAAAAAATATGTCCATCCTTTGAATAGCGTAGCCAAACATGGTTAAAATGTGCAATTTAACATCTGCATTAAAAGACTTCTTCAAAAAAAGAAGTCATCCAATAGGTGGCCATGAAAATGGGTCCCTTCCTTCCCTGTTCTGTAGCTACATCCCATTTTACCACCATCGTCACAGTGAAAGAGGACTAGGAATTGCAGATGCCAATGTCTTTAATTTCTTCTGAGCATTATCACATTATCCTATATAATAAAAGCCTAATATGTTAAGTGTCTGGTTGTCTGGCATCTGTTCAACCAATCAAAGTGTAATATGTTAATGATATGCTAAGGCCTCTCAACCACTCACTATGACATGCACTGACCATGAGGGTGCAGATGCTCTGACCGGTAGATTAACTTGCTGCTGGGGTCCAGCCAATTGGGACTGAGCGAGACAGGCTCTGGAGTCCTCTTGCGGTCTTTCCCTGATGGCCAAACTTCTGCATCCCTTCCTAGCCCCAATCATGTACCAGTTGGGTCCCTCAGCCTGGCCTGCACACTCTCATAATCCGGGATCCCTCAGGAGATGTTGAAGAGCCAGCTTCACCCCAATCCCACAGGCCCGGCTGAGGAACCCCACTGGTGCATGAGTTTGTGCACCAGGCCTTTAGTCAAGGAAATGAAAAGAAACAAAATTCCCAATCATAGCACATTAACGTCTCTACTCTTTGGTTTCTTCCAAGTCCTTATCCCTTGTCTTAGTCCATTCCAGCTGCTGTAACAGAACACTGCACACGGCTGTCTTATAAGCACAGACATTTATTTCTTCCAGTTCTGGAGGCGGGGAGTGCCAGAGATCAGGGTGCCAGCGTGGTTGAGTGAAGACCCTCTTCTTAGTTGCAGACTTCTCTCGGTGTCCTCACGTGGTGGAAGGGGCAAGGAAGCTACTAGGTCTCCTTTATAAGGGCACTAATCCCACTCACGAGGGCTCCACCCTCAGGATGGAAGCACCTCCCAAAGGCCCCGCCTGTTAATACCATCACCCCGGGGCCTAGGGATCAGGCAAAGCAAGTGACATGATCTTCTCTTACTGGAGTGTGCAGTTATTTGGTTCTGGATGCTAATACTCACCTCCTAGGGCGGAGCTTCATGTAGGAAGCTGTCTTGCTGTCTTACAAATTTGAATATAGTGGCTCAGAGGTTGCCTATACTGATACCAGGATATCTTTCCCCTCCAAGAATGAATATTAAAAATATCCTGTCCTGTTCCCTTGTCCCTACTTGATCCCCAAGTAATTTGCAAGGCACACAGGTGCTCCTGAGTTCAGTCTGCTTACTGACCATCTCAAAGTATTCTCAGGGCATTGGGATGAGGTTTTCAATTTGGGGTATTTTCTTCCCTAGAAGATTCTGGATCACTTTAACTTTGAAAAGCAGAGCTCCCCAACAAGAATATTTAGATACAGTGAAAGGTCTGTGGGGAATGAAATGATCGAGACTTGG
Source organism: Antrozous pallidus (assembly GCA_027563665.1). NCBI lineage: Eukaryota > Metazoa > Chordata > Mammalia > Chiroptera > Vespertilionidae > Antrozous > Antrozous pallidus. Next base: position 7,270,270 of record CM050514.1, on the reverse strand, counting down.
GGTCCCAGAACAGCATGGTTGTGCTGATTCTTTAGAACAACATGGAGGTGATGTATGTGTGTCCTGTGGCTGCTGCAACCAGGTGCCACCAATTGGCTTGCTTTAAACAAAATAAATGTATTCCCTCAGAGTTCTGGGTAATAGAAATTCAAAATCAAGGTGTCCGTGAGGCTGTGCTCCCTCAGAGGTCACAGGGGAGGGTTCTTTTTGCCTCCTCCAGCTCCTGGTGGCACAGCAAGCCTTGGGTTGTGGCCCCATTGCTCTAATCTCCACCTTGGGCTCACGTGGCATCTTCCCTGCATGTCTGTGTCTTTTCCTCTTGTGCATCTCAAATTCCCCCTGTTTTCCTCTCATAGGACAGTTGTAATTAGATTTAGGGCCCACGGGATAATCCAGAGTAATCTCCCCATCAAGACCCTTCACTTAGTCCCATATGCAAAGACCCGTTTTCCTTATAAAGCAACATTCACAGTCCTGGGATTAAGAACTCCTATCACTGAGGACATTATTCAGCCACTACATGTCCATTTTGCCAAACTTGATGCCACAGTTTTTTTTTTTTTGTCTTGCTATTTGGAAGGGGCATATGCAGACCAGGTGAGAGGGTTCATCCTCAGGAAGCGCATGCTAGGTTTTCATGCATTTAAAGCACCAGGAAGTTTAGACACAGGCTGAGCGATAGCATGTCTTTCATCCCAGCTTCTCCCTGCCCATCAATCTGGAAAGGGGGTCACAGCCTTGGGGAGGCCCCTGGTTTATGTCTGCTTTCATACTCTCTACCTCGTGAGTCCAGGCTCCACTGTGCCTTCTAGCGCCTGGGCAGTTGTGGGGTGGAAGCCCCGTTTTTGTGTCTGTGGCTGGCAGGTCTCTAGCTGCGGCCAGCAGCTCCTCTGCCCTGGTCTGTTCTCTCTAACTGGAGACCTGGCTAATGGCGATGCCGGGCTGCCTCCCCAGCGTCTGGCGTTTTGTGCTCAGCTTTTGTCTGAACTAAGCCCGGTCCAGCCTGGAGGCAGCTTCTGGGGGACTGATGGGAGCTTGGGGATGGAGTTTTGGATTTAGGGTGATTCGGTCTGGAGTCTTGATCAGGGCCCTTATTAGGTCATTCCATGGCTTATCCCATGAGGCTTATGGGCCGGGCCTGAGCCAGGCTCTGGGACACAGGAGTGAGCCAGATGCTGTGGCCCTGCCCAGAGGGCCAGTCTCTGAGCCCCCAGGGCCTGGCCTGCAGTGGACAAGGGACATCCTGTCTCATGTAATTTTTGAAACAGCCCAATGTGGGGGGCGTTTAGGTGTCTGCACTCACACAGCTCCCAGCCTCTGCAGGGCTCAGCCTTCAGATCTGTAAGTTGGGGATGGAGTGGGACTAATGCCACCTGTGCTGGTTGGGGTGGTAGTGGCTGGAATGAAAGCCTTAAGTAATGGGTGTGGCACAGAGTGGGGACGTGGATGGACTGCTCACTCAGGCCACAGAGGTATTTGCGCTGGAGAGGAACAGGCCGAGGGCCAGCTGCAGGTGTTGCCCAATCCCTGGGTTCCCTGTAAGGGAAGGCTGGACTCTGTCCAGATGGGTGCGGCCTGCTCCTTGGGGGCGCTGCTGTGGCCTTCACCCCTGATGCGCCCCATGCAGGTGGTTGGCTCAGATGCCCTTGACATGCCCCCGACCCAGGTCCTGAGGCTGCCATAGTCCCCTGTTACTGAGCCAGAGCCTCCTTACCTCCCCCAGCCTGACCTGAAAGCTCAGAAGCTCCATTGGGGGCTCAAGAGGGAGAGGACTTCATCAGGGTCACCAGCTTGTAATGAGAGAATGAAGTGAGAGCGCTAGATTCCAGGCAGGGCTGTGTCCCTGTCCCTCCCCTGCCCTGTGTCATAGCGTCTTGATGAGTTACAGCCAAGTGCTCTCTGTTCTTGCAGACTCTGCAGACTCAGCAGGCACCTCTGGAGCACAGGCTGGTTCATAGCCGTTTTGGGGGGCGGGGTTTCACTCTATCCCCAGGCGACAGAACAGCATGGTGCCTCAGCCCCAAAGGAGAGGGCCTCCTCCCACCCCACCCTGTCTGTGCTTTACTCCCGGAAGCAGGGGTGGGTATGTGTCCATAGAACAAATGCCACACCTGAGAGGCGGTGTCTACTCAGAGTTAACATGAAGGGCCCACTTTACAAAAAGGGCTCCCTCACCTGTAAAGCCTGCAGGCTGCCGATACTCCTGGGCCGTGGCGGGGGAAGGAGCTCCCCATTCCGTCTGCTGCTGGCTTCACCGTCCTTTCTGTGGGTCGGGTCCACGGCCAGACTGAAGGTGTATGTCCTGTGGGAGAGGAAAGGAAGGGAGGTCCTGTGTCAGGATGACAAGGGAAGCTCTGGACTTGCACGTACGTGAGAATGCACACGTCCAGAGAGCAGGTCATGGCGAGGACAAGCGAAACCATGAGGTCAAAGAGCTCAGTGCTCAGCACATAAACGATCCCGAGTAAATGCTGGCCGATTGTCACCGTATCGCCACCTGATCACCAAATCCATAAGTTAGAGTCCTGAATCTTTGGGACCTCAGAATATGACAATATTTGGAGATAGCGGGTCTTTAAAAAGGCAGTTAAGGTAAAATGAGATCATTAGGGTGGGCCTTATAAGAAGAGGAGGCTAGGACACAGATATACACAGAGGGACAACCATGTGAGGACACAGGGAAAAGACAGCCATCTGCTTGCCAAGGAGAGAGGCCTCAGGAGAAACCAACCCCACGAACACCTTGATCAGCCTCCAGACTGTGAAAGAATAGTTTCTACTATTTACACACCAGCCTGTGGTACCTTGTTGTGGCAGCCTGAGCAGACTGTACAACAATCTCTTAGAGTCCCCCTCTGTAGTAGCCAGAGGTGTAAAGGCTGGCGTGGTGGAAATGCAGGAATGAGTGAACAGAGAACACACACATGAAGAGCTATGCAAGCAGGAAGGGGCAGGTGCTCTGGTGGGAGGTGGGTGAAAGCAGTGCCCGCATGTTGCAGGTCATGAGGAAACGGCTACCTGTCCCTCGAGTCAAGAACGGTGCAGGGGTGGGTGGGATTCATGAGTTCATGAGAGAAAGGATCATGGCAGGCCATGGGATAAGAGGGGTGCTGCCTGTGGGGTGCCCTGAGTGAGAGTGTCTGAAGGAACTGGGGGGGCCAGAGGAGGAGAGTGACCAAGGAACAGAGGACCTATGGCCAATGGTCACACATCCTCCTGGAGCAAGCAAGTGACCGTGGCCCAGGGGAACATTCCTTTTGTAAAAGGAAAGGTCATCTTTATAAACTCAATTTTAGAATAAAATCTACAGAAATGGGCAGCAGCTAGAGAGGGAAATAGGAAAAAGGAAATGGTGCTGGGTTTTGTTTTTAAGTAAACATGGTAACAGCGTGTTTGTGTGCTGGTGGGAACGATCGGGGAGGTCTTAGGAAAAGCAGATGATGCTGGCACGATGGTCTTGGAGGGATGGGCATCCCTGGAGGGATGGGATGCAGGCCTCCGAGGCCAGTGTCTGATGAGGGAGAAGGGCAGCTGGTGTGGAGACCGCAGGTGGGTGGTGTGGGGCAACAGCTGGTGGACACTACCTGTCATATTGGGTGGGAATGAAGACTACAGTAGATGGCCTCCTGGTTAAACGGAAAGTTAGACACAGATCAGCTGGTGGGCAGGAGTGCCCGAGGGCTGCGTGACCAGGGACGCCTGGGCCACAGATGGCCCGATTACAGAGCAGGAGCAGGAGGCAGGTGCTCTGATCACGCAGGTGACTGGGGAGGGAGCACTGCCTTTGTGACTGTTTTCTTAAGAGTACTGCTCCCAACTGGCTTTTCTGATTTTTCACATGCAGAAACTTTAAATTTTAAGCATTTAATCACCATTATGAAAGACAGATCTAACGCCTCAGCCTGTTTGACTCAGTGGATAGAGCAACGGCCTGTGGCCTGAAGGGTCCTGGGTTCGATTCTAGTCAAGGGCACGAACCTTAGGTGCAGGCACTTGTGCAGGCAACCAATAGATGTACCTCTCTCACACTGATGTTTTTTTCTCTCCCTCCATTCCACTCTCTCTCTAAAAACAAACAAATCAATGGAAAATGATCCTTGGGTAAGGATGAACAAAAATAAATAAATAAATAAATAAATAAATAAATAAATAAATAAATAAGTAAGTTTTCAAAAAGAGAGAGACAGATCTAAATGTCTCTTTAAGACCTCTTCTATCCATGTGCTTTCAAAGCTCTCCCAGAGAGTCCAAAAATCAGAAATACACTAATTTAAACTGCCTTCTATTTTAAAATAATTTTCTGTTTAATTCTTAAGCTTTGCCAGGAATTGATTTCAGCGTATGACGTGAAGGTATGTAAAATACCATTTACTTTACACCCATTTCTTTCCCTACTTCTTTTCTTTTCTTTTTTTTAAAAAATATATTTTATTGATTTTTTACAGAGCGGAAGGGAGAGGGATAGAAAGTCAGAAACATCGATGAGAGAGACATCGATCAGCCGCCTCTTGCACGCCCCCTACTGGGGACATGCCTGCAGCCAAGGTACATGCCCTTGCCGGAATCGAACCCAGGTCCCTTCAGTCCACAGTCCGACGCTCTATCCACTGAGCCAAACCGGTCTCGGCCCCTACTTCTTTTCTTTAAATATGTTTGGAAAATTGATTTTTAGAGAGAGAGGATGGGAGAGAGAGAGAGAGATAAAAAGCTCAATGAGAGAGAAACTTCATAGATCAGCTGCCTTGAGCCCACAACCCAGGCATGTGCCCTGACTGGGAATTGAACCGGTGACCTGTTGGTTCCTGGGTCGATGTTCAACCACTGAACAGCGCTGGCCAGGCTATTTTCCTGCTTTTTTTTTTTTTGTAGCTATTAGATGTGAACTTCCCAATATCTCACATGTACTGATCTTTTAGCTATTCGGTCTCACCAATCTGTGTTTTCTTTTTCCCTCCAGCCCAAACCAGATTAGAGATTTGTCACACAGTTTTAACATCTGGTAGATAACTACTCTGATTATTTTTATTTTCCCAAGTTTTCTTAGCGTATCTCTTGTTTATTCCCCCGGACAAACTTTTCAGGTATTCTTCAAAGTTCCAGAAAATGGCACCACTGGGATTTTTCCTGGAATCTTTTAAAACCTGGAAATGACTCTACATTCACATGATTCATTCTTTTCAATCAAGAATGTGGTGTGTTTCTACTTATCGGCCCATTTGTAGAGTTTGTGTTTCTCTTATAGAGGTCTCAGAGCCCCAAGTTCTCACTGGACTGCTAGCTCCCAAGCCCCCATCCTGAGCTCCTGAGAGGAACAGAGTCAGGAGCATCTCAGGGACACCTGTCCTGCATCTCAACCATCCAGCACCTCAGCTCGCCTGCTTCCACCTCCATGGGCCACATGCCTTGGATCATTCATCACCCTCATAGTGTTTTGCTTTAGTCAATGCATTTCTTACATTGCCTGAAACTTGTACCTTCTCTTTCCACCATGTTGCCTGTCCCGTCTTGAGTTGTAAACCACTATTGGTGGTAACCAAGTCTAATAGACTCAGCTTGTCCACATGAAATGTGAGCTTTAGTTGTGCATTGACCCGAAATCTATAATAATAAAAGCATAATATGCAAATTGACCAAACAGAACGACTGTCCAGACATCTGGAAGACCACACTATGACACACACTGGCACCAGGCCAGTCAAGGCAAATGCGATGCAATTGGTTGGGGGGTCCATGATCGCCCCCGCAGTGGGAGGCCCAGGCTACCTGGCCAGCGGCACTGCAGTGGGTGGGCAGGGACTCCCTCTTTGAGGCAATCAATCTCAGGGCTCCCCTGAGAAGGCAAAAGTCAGGCTTGAGGGAGCCCCCCAAGTGCATGAATTTTGTGCACCGAGCCTCTAGTACTGGTATTACAGTCAAACCATTGACATTTCCCACTTCAAATGCACATGCTCTCAGTAGCAAAGGCGCTATTCATAGAGTCTCATACTGACACAGGAAATGTTGACTGGTTTCCTCTTCCTGAAGGCGAGGGGGAGGGGGACACCCGTACCCTGCCTGTGGCTCACCATGGAGATAGTAGTCTTGTTATCTATAAATAACATCTGTGAAATTTACAGTTAGACACAAAATTGACTTGTTTTTGCTAGTATTTCAAATGCAATACAATCAGAATGCCAATGGGATTGGCAATGAGAGGAGAAAGGACTTCACATTTTAATATTTCTGTTTTTTTTCTTTAACTTAAAAGAAGCACCTACTGGTTAACTTATAACCATAGATGTGTTTAAATTCTCCCTGGCTTTTAAAAGGGGTTGTGTGAATAACGTCCCTGTGTTAGTTGCTAAAGCCACCAAACAAGATACTACCACAGACTGGGCGGCTAAGCAACAGAATTTATTCTCTCACAGTCTGGAGGCTGGAAGTCCCAGATCAAGGTGTTGGCAGGGTTGGTTCCTCCCGAGGCCTCCCTGCTTGGCTAGTAGATGGCCAACTTCTCCCTGTGCCCTCACGTGGTCGTCCTCTGTGTATCTGTGTCCTCATCTCCTCTTCTCATCAGACACCAGTCAGATTGCATTAATGCCCACTCTAACGTAATTTTAACCAAATCTCCTCCTGACAGACCCCACCTCCAAGCACAGTCACATTTTGGGGAGCCGGGAGTCAGGGCTTCACCGTATGCGTTTTGGGCAGATACAATTCAGCCCAGAACAATGCTTGCCACCAGCTCATGCTGTGGTTTTGCAAAGTTACAGACTCAGTGTTGGGCACCGCCTCTCGGCTAGAACGTGACTGAATGTTCTCTAAACCTCACCCTCTGGGCCTCTCTGCTTTTGGTTCTATGGTATGCTACTTACACTGTTCTGCGTGGAGGGTTGAAAACTGTTGCAATTCAAGACTCCAGTCCTCTCTCACCTCTGATTCTTCTTTTTATAGCAACAGATAAACGTTGTCATGTGAATTGTTGTCCAGGAAATCCAGGCTACTGGAACCAGCAGTGTACAGGCTGAGGTGGTTGTATTGGTGAGGGGTGCCTGATGTTTTAGTTGCCAAGCAATGAGCATCATAGCTGCAGACTCACACCTGGAAGTATGTCCCTGAAGGACTTCTCCTGCACCTGCTCCCAGAATTTATTCTTACTGACTGGGTTGCACAAGCCAACCAGTGCAGGGGCCGAGGGTGAGTTCTGCAGTTGATGCTGTAGTGGTATCTACATCTGCCCACAGCTAAGCTGGCCTTTGGAGAGGGCCATCTGACCACAAGCCCCCCTACTCAAAGCTTTTATTTTTTTAAAGCACAGTTTTGGCAGTTTTAAAAGCCTTGGCCAGGACCCCGAGTCTGACCGCACACTGGCTACCTGCCATTCTGGCCGACAATCATGTCACAGTTTGTCTCACTGCTCCTCCAGGAAAGATGGGCTGCTTCTAAAACGCAGCCAGGCAGACGCCCCACAGCTTAGCCTAGTACTTGCTTTTCTCTCCTTTGGTTGCAGTTTTCATTAATACTGATGAATTCCTAAGGGAAATTTGTCTCTGAGGAGAACAGTCCCAGAAATGTCAGGCTTAAAGGCTGGAATGATTATTTTGGTGGCTGACATTAATTGTGAAGTAAAAAATGGTATAGCCACAAGCTTATCTGCTCCAGGGTCTTCTAGAAACATCCAGGTTGCCAACTGCCTAGTGACAGTGAAGCTCCCTGGTCTTGAGCAGAGAGGAGGACCAGCTGAAGGACAGGAGCCTTGGGGAACCCCACGACCCCTGGAACTCAGTCTGTTAGGCTGGAACCAGCATCTCCTTTCCTGCTTGAATAGTGTCTTAGATCCGATGAAGATGGAGTTGGTACTAAGAGGAAGCAAAGTGCTTCCTTAACTGTGTGACATCATCCAGCCTCTCTACCCCCTGGGTCTGAGGGTGCTCAGCTCTCCAGAGGGAGGGAGGGAGGTAGTTGATGATATCTGCAGTCTCTGGGGGCACCACCACCTGGGATTTTGTGGGGGCCCATGAGACCCATGGCCCTGTCTGCACCTGCAAATTATGTTTCTCCCGAGCAACTAGTCTACCCGCCTGTGGGCTGGCTGTGGTCATTTGGTAGAAGCTGCAGCCCTGCTCCCATTGGGTGTGGGAGAGCTTGGAGCTGGGGACTCATAGCATGCACCTGGAGTGCAAACCTCAGCCCTGGATCATCTGACTTCTCTCCCTCTGACCCAATTTTCTTATAATCTTTACTTTTAAAATTCTACTTTGAATAAATAATACATTTATAGGGTTCAAAATGTAAAAATTAAGGAATGGTTCTAGAAAGTCTTCCTTCCATTGCTGTCCCATCCTCCCAGCTTCAACTCCCAACCCCTACGGGTAACCTAGAGATTCTCCTTTCCAGGGAACTGTGATACATAGACTTGCCTAAAATACATATCATGCATGTGTATGCATAGCTAAGTATGTTTAACTTCCCCCTTTCTCCACAAATGGTACTATACACACTGTTCTGCAACTTACCTAGTTTTTTTTCTCAAATCAGTACATCAAATACTTCCTCATGACCATTTAAAAAAATTGCAACTATTCTATTGTGCGGATGTACCACAGTTTAGCTCATGGGCTTATTTTTAAATGTAGCTATCTCTTCCGTAGGCAGTCTAGGTCTTGGTTGAAAGCACACACACACCTTTTCCCAGTTACTCGCTCAAATGCCATAGATGCTGCTGTGAAGAGATTTTGCAGATGTGATTAAAGTCCTTAATCAGGTGACTATAAGTTAATCAAAAGGGGGAGTGTCCTGGCTGGGGCTTGATTTATTTAGTTGGAAGGTCTTTCAAACAGGCTCCGGGCTTCCCTGAGCTCAGAGAGTCCAAGTAGCAGCTGTGTCTGCAACTGCTCATCCCTCTGCCCATGCATGATATGTATTTATATGCAAGTTTACTGGAGTGTCACACCTAGACCATCCGCTTTCACTCGCCCATGGTTTCCAGGCAGCCGTGGACTCCTTCCTGACCTTCTTGCCTGCCCTTGCTTGGCCAGTCCCAACAATTGCACAAGAAAATTCCCTCTAATAAATCCATATATGAACATGTGCATACATGTATGCAATGTATATATATGTTATAATACAAATAATACAAGTAATATAACAAAATTTAAATTATAATTATATATTACTTACAGACATACACACACACACACACACACACAGGGTGGGGCAAAAGTAGGTTTACAGCTCTAACTAGTGTGGCTCAGTGGGATAGAGCACCAGCCTGCAGACTGAAGGGTCCCAGGTTCGATTCTGGGCAAGGGCATGTTCCATTAGGGAGTATGCAGGAGGCAGCTGAATTGATGTTTCTCTCTCATTGATGTTTCTAACTATCTCTCTCCCTCTCCCATCCTTTCTGTAAAAAAATCAATAAAATATATATTTTTTAAAAGTAGGTTTACTATTATGGAAAATAATACAATAATCCTATATAATAAAGAGATAATATGCAAATTGACCCTCACTCTGTCACACTGTCACAAGATGGCTGCATCCACAGTGAAGGCAGGGTTACCATAATACAAGATGGCTGCACCCACAGCAGAGGTGGGGTTCCCATAACGAGTGATCAGCAGGGACCTGAGGCTGCATGGCACTGGGCCCGGATGGGGGACCTGAGGCTGAAGCCCCCGCCTGGTGGAGCTTGACGGGGGACCTCAGGCTGTGTCCTCTGCCCCAGGCCGAGGGACCTGAGGCCATGCTCCTTGCCCCAGCACTCAGCTGGGGGACCTCAAGCTGTTACCCCTGCTCAGCAGGGCTTAACTGGGGACCTGAGGCTGCGCCCCCTGCCTGGTGGGATTTGACAGGGGTGGGGCCAGCCGGGTCTGGATCTCACTCAGTGGGGATGGGGCTGGCCAGGTCTAGGTCTCGCACAATTTCGAGGTGCATGCGGGTGGCCATGGACTTGATTCTGTGACCCTTGGCATTCCCCAGACTCTGGAAGGAGGAAGATTTTCATATATATTTTACTAATGTTCTTTCATCTCTATCACTACTATTATAGAGAAAGGGCAAATAGCAATATTAAAATATTTCCTCTAATTAATTCTCTTTTAATGTGCATGAATTTTGTGTGCTGGGCCACTAGTAAATACATAATAATCCAAGAATAAACTCTTGTTTTGCATACTCACAATTGTAAACCTACTTGGGCCCCACCTTATATAATATAAAAATTGCTGGTTAAACCTTAATAGAAATATGGATGTTAAGGTGTTGTTGGTGAAGACTCAGAGGGAGTGAGATACACATTATAGGAAACGGAAGGAAAGGGTGTCCTTATTATGTAGTGGAAAAAGTTTAATTTCATATAAAATATATATGAAAAAGTGAAATTGTCTGTGGAAACAGAGCTTGTAAGTGAGGAAGTAAGTTATGTAGCTAAGGACACAGTGTGTTAAAGGTGTGAGGGGAGAGAGAAATTGAGGGAAGACTTTTTAAATAAAAGGAACCAGTACCCGGTGATTGTAAAAATCCTCAGACTCTTCAGGTGATGTTAAAGATGCTAAAATTAAAAAATTCCGGCCTTGCTAGTGTGGCTCAGAGGGCGAGTGTAAACCCATGAACCAGGAACTCACAGTTTGATTTCTGTTCGGGGCACAGGCCTGGGTTGCTGGCTTGGTCCCCAGTAGGGGGCATGCAGGAGGCAGCTGATCCATGATTCTCTCCCATCATGGATGTTTCTATCTCTCTCTCCCTTCCGCTCTCTGAAATCAATAAAAACATAAAAAATAAATTCCAGCTGAACATGAAGTCACAAGGAGTCCCATAGCTCTACAGAAAGGAATTCTGTCAACAGCCATGTGAGCTGTGAGAGGACCCTGAGCTAAGCCCCCGCCCCAGCCAATCCTGACTGCAGCCTTTGGGAGCTCCTGAGCTAAGCCATGTCCAGACTCCTGACCCATGGCAACTGGGGGACAGCCAACTGTGGGATGTGGTGTAGCTGTTAAGGACGTGATTACACAGCAATAGGACGCTAAGAATGTACTGCAGGATTCTACAGTTTACGCATTGGGTGGAAGGATAAGTAAAGCCAAGCATGGGGCCTCTGATGGTAAGTTATGTCCATACGAAGAAAGTGGTATTTTGCAGCCTTTCGGGATTATGATCTTAGAAGCCATTAGAGTAATCCGTGTTTTCTGAAAGTTATCAGCAGAAAACCACGAATCAGCCAGGACACTTACCCTATTCCTGCAGGGAGAATGCTGCTGGCACAGAGCAGGCAATTTTTCCCCAACGATGGAACGGTCGGGAAGCGTGCAAACTGTGCCCACGGTCCTCAGGGGGACGCTCTCAGGCCCTGACTCGGAGGCCGTTGGGCTGCGGCTCACTCACCTGTGTTTCACCCAGGTGTCGCACTCGCTGGCTCGCTCCGTGTAGTTCTCGGGCAGGAAGCCCCGGCAGCCGGTCCGCTGCGAGATCCCGATGGCCCAGCCCTCGCTGGCTTCCTCCTGCTGAGTGGGGTCCACGAAGATGTACTCGCCGGGGTTTAGTGTCAGCTCGTCCACGTTCTGGGGCTTGTACTGAAACAGGGCCCTCAGGGTCTGGAAGAGAGGCAATGGTGGTCCAGTCTCCTGCAAGGACCTGAGCTGGGAAAGATGGCCTCAGGGGCTCACTGCTCCGGCTTTCAGCTGCCTGGGGGGTTATGTCCCCAAGAAGCTCCCCAAGCCTTTGTGTGACAACAGGGCAGAATATTACAAAACACAGCATGGAATTCTTTGGATAGATTTAGAAATGAATGCTGGTGTCTACCATCTGTCTATGCATGTATCTATCTATCATCAATCTATCACTTGTCATCTCTCTACCATGTCTGTCATCTCTCTGACTATCTTTCCATCATTCACCTATCATCTGTTCATCTACCGACCTACCTACCTACTTACACACCATCTAGCTCTTTGTGCTTATTTTTTATATGACAGATCTCAAAGTATAATCAGACTTTTACGTCTCCCTTCCTTGCTGTGAAGTTTTTTATGGATTCTCTCACAGCATGAAATGTGGTGGGTTCATTCATACTTATTCTGTGGGTCCGTAAGGAGCACTGCATGGTTTCCATTTGAACGAATCAGTGAAAGAAAGTCTTTGCCCAAATCATTGTCTAAATAAATTAATAAGCAACATAATATATTGATAAATATTTGCAGTCCTCCATTTTTAATGACCAGAAATGCTTCCATTTATTTTATTTTTTTCCAAAGTCGTATGTCTGTAACTAATAGAGGATGGGGCAAAAGTAGGTTTACAGTTGTGTGGATGGAAAAATAATACAATAATTAATAAATAATATAAGAATAAACTGTCTTGCCAAAACTGATTTGGCTCAGTGGATAGAGTGTCGTCCTGCAGACTGAAAGGTCCCAGGTTCGATTCCGGTCAAGGGCATGTACCTTGGTTGCAGGCACATCCCCAGTAGGGGGTGTGCAGGAGGCAGCTGATAGATGTTTGTCTCTCATCAATGTTTCTAACTCTCTATCCCTCTCCCTTCCTCTCTGTAAAAAAATCAATAAAATATATTAAAAAAATAAATTGTCTTGCATGCTCATAACTGTAAACCTACTCTTGTCTTGTATTGATAAAAGAATTCTAGTTGCAAATTGCACAAAAAGAAAAATAGTTTTAGAGAGAGAAGATTTTCCTTCTTCTAAAATACCTCCAGTGGAGGCTCCTGGGTAAGTGCTCAGTCGGAGGGGCCATTCATGCATTCGTTCCTGTGGGAGGACCCCGCCCGCCTGCCCGCCCGGGTGCTCACCTGGTAGTGCACAAAGCGCATGTCCCGTGAGTACAGCGCTGCGGTCCACTGGCAGCTGTGGCCCGGGTGCACGGCTCTGGCCAGCTGCTCCAGCGTCCTCTGGTGGTGGGGGTAGAACTTGTGGGCCAGTGTCAGGTGCAGCTGCTTGGTGCACGGCTTCACGGTGCAGTCTGCAAAACCGGGTACACCAGGGGTGCCCGCCGTCAGCACTGCGTGGCCAGACGGCTACGTGGCCAGGATGGCTGCATGCCCCGCTCAGCAGCCCGAGCCTGTATACGCAGCCTCCCTGCCTCCACACTGGAGCCCCCTCGGCCAGCGTATGCCATCTCCCAGAGTTCACCTTATAAAGGAGCTGGTTGGGTACCTGCAGGTTCTTTAAGGAAGTGTAGGAGAGCTGGGAACTGAGATGTGGATTTTAGGGGGTGTTTGAGGCCTATCAGTTTGTAAGCGAGTTGTCCAAGCGGTTGATTAACACATACAAAGTGGATGCTTCCCTCCCTGGGCGTGCGTGTCATCAGCGGCCTGGACTGGTGGGCTCACTCTCAGGGGTCAATGACTTTGCTCAGCTGCAGAGTCTCAGGGAGGAAACACCAGAGGCAACGGGACTCTGTTTAACAGGACTGTCCCCCCCGACACCGCTCACTGGTCCTGGGCCTTCTGGGGGGTCTCTGGCCTCGGGGCCCAGCCCTCAGGTCCTCACAGGGCTGTCCGGCCAGCCAGGGTCTGATTTCAGCGACATCATGAGCCCTCTATGTTCTGGGGAGGCGGTGACCGGCGGAATAGTTCTGAGTTTAGTGCCAGTGGCCCTGGCTTTAGATGCAGAAGCTTTAGATGCTTCTGCCCCTTTTGGGGCGGGGGGCACCTTAGCCTGCCCAGCCTTCGTGGTGACAGCAACAGCACGAGGTCAGTGAGGGCTGCCTGCTGGGGCTGCTGTGGAAACCAGGCTCTCGGAGTCTCAGTAAATATCAGTTCCTGCCTCCCCTGCCATTCCCTGGGCAGCACACACCAGCACACAGGACCTGTCTCCCCTGAAAAAATGTCGGGGGTGCTGCGAGCACTTCCTGGATCCCCGACGTGGCAGCCCCACCCACAGTTTGCCCGCCTTTAGTGGCTTATCACCATGGAGGTGATAAGGCCGAAGCAGGAGAGTGAGTGGGTGTCGGGGAAATTCCTTCTCTCAGCAGCGGGGGCAGGGTCTCGCCACATGAGTCAGTGCAGCCTGAGAAAGATCCACTGCTCTCCGCATCGGGGCCATCAGTGAGTCACCCTGACTTCTGAATGGGCCCTTGTCTTTTCTTCTGTCTGAGCCATGTGCCCAGGGGGACGTTTCATTGGGGAGGGACCCAAGAGACACCGGAGCTGGCCCCTCCTACGCCCTCAGGGTCAGGTGCAGGGCACAGGCAGCGGAAGGACAGGGCAGAGGCTGCTCGGGGTTCAGTGATGGACATGATAGTCAAGGCCAATCTCTCAGGACCGTGGATGCTCAGCATGAAACTCAGAGCTGGACTCGAGGTCCGGTCCCACCACCCACTGGGTAGGAGACTGTTGGTTCCCTAGGGCTGTCCTCACAAATTGCTACAGACTGGATGGCTTACAACAGAAATGTGTCCTCAAAGAGTATGAAGAATGGAAGTCTCCAATCAAGGTGTGAGCAGGGCTTGGTCCCTCTGGGCCTCTCCCAGCACCTGGGGCCTCCAGTCCTCCTTGGCTGTCGCTGCCGCACTTGATCTCTGCCTCGTCTTCCCATGGTCTCCTCTCTTCTCACAAGGACACTGACCCCAGGGATGGGATTTGGGGCACACCCTACTCCAGTGCGACCTCAATTTAACCAATTACGTCTACAAATACCGTTTCCAAATAGGGTCCTTTTCCGAGATTGCGGGTAGACAGGGATTTTAGGGGACACTATTCAACCCATGACAGTGACCTTGGGCAGACATATTACCCTTCAGAGCCTCAGTGCCTCCATTTGGAAAATGGGCAAGGAGACCCACTTTTTTGGGGAGGTGTGAAGACTGGCATTTGGAGAAAAAGGAATTTTGTGGATTCTCAAAGTATTTTTCCCCAAGAAGCCAAGGAGAGAGGACTAAGCTCATGCCTAAAAGTTAAAGTAAATCAGCTAGGATTGTGATTTACACGCAGCACTGACTTGGGGCGGGGCGCTGCTCAAGGTGGGCACAGGGGTAGGAGATACCCTTTTCCTCCCCCATATTCCTACCCCCCACCCCCGCGGTGTGCCCACCAGCCGACAATCCCACCTTTACAGAGCCGCACACGTCCACCCGGGACAGTTTCCTCAGCAGCTAGAATATGGCAAGTGTTTAGAAAACCATTTGAAATCGATGTAAACAAGGCTATTCCCACTTTGAGACAAGATGCTACCGGTTCTCAGAATCTGTTTGCTTACCTTGTAAGGACACCTGCTCCCTAGGGAGGACCGAGTGACATGGCTCAGCCTTGACTTACGGCCATATTGAAGAAGTCGCTTGGCAAGGGAGAGGGGGAATGGGTATGGCCAGGGCAAGGGTGGGTGCACCCCAGGTCCCGGCCCAGGCAGCCATCGCTGACCATCGCGGTGCCAAGGATCAGCCTGCGTGTTTCCTGCGCTGGGACCCACCTACCATGTCCAAGTGTGGAGAGCACAGCCCCCCACCCAAAGGGGCCTCTTTCTCTGGACCCAGCCTGGTGTGTTCGACCCTACCTGCCAAGATGGCTGCTTCGGTGGCGAATGCCATGGCGAAGTCCCGGATGACGTCCGCGGGGCTGTCGTTGACGAAGAAGCCGAGGTAGCTGACGGAGGAGTGGAGCACCAGCGGCACCGCCGGGGGGAAGGAGCCCAGCACCTTGTCGCCAGCCCTCTTCAGAGCCTCGTACAGACACTCCACCTTCTGGTCCTCGCACTAGGGGGAGAGACAGCCGCGTGCTCGCCCCGCTCTTGTTGGCGGGCCACCCCGTGACACTGAAACAGCAGCCTTTCAAAGGGAGAGGCAATGGCAGTGACTTTGATCCAAGGGAAGAGCAGCTGGCGGGAAGCGAGGATTCAGGCGGAAGACAACGACCAGGGTATGTTGATGGGGAAGCGAGGGGGGGCAATGACATCCATAGAAGGAAGGCATTGCTGTTGGTGCGGATAAGCTAGTGATGCTAATGCGAAATGACGTTTCTAACTTTCAGCCCAGTGGTCACCGCAGCCGCTTTCTGGTTACCCTTCGGCCCAGTCCAAGGTTGTTTTGCCTGTTCTAACATTCCGAGGTCCGAGGCGTAAGATGTGTGGGGCATTTCTGGGATGGCAGCTCTGGCCCCGTTTTAAAGTGGCTTTGTTTATTATTATTTTTAAATTTTTATATTTTTAACATACTTTTTTATTGTTGACAGTGTTACAGATGTCTCCCACTCCCCCCCCCCCATACCTCCTTCCGCCCAGCTCCTACTCCCCCCACCCCACTGAGGTCTCCACCACCCTATTGTCTGTGTCCATGGGCTATGCATATCCTACTTAAAGAGTAATATGCAAATTGACCACACCTCTGCTACACCCACAAGCCACACCCACCAGCCAATCAGAGTGAGTATGCGAGATGGCGATTAATTTGCATATCCTGGCGAAGGAAGTTAAGTGCCACAGAAGGGACCAAAGCTGTGGAGAAGCAAGCAAACAAGCAGGGTTGGGGAGATGGGAGGGAGCCAGGCAGAGGAGATGGGAGGGAGCGAGGCAGAGGAGAGAAGAGAGAGAATGAGGCAGTGGAGAAGAGAGCAAGGCAGCAGAGAAAGGATCAAGGCAGCGGAGACAGGAGGGAGCTTTGCTCAAGCTGCAGGAAGCCCTATTCTTGCAGGAATCTTCCAGCAACGGGTCTCTAGTAAGTATATAAGATCTTTGGTTTCTCTCTCCTGGTATCCCCACCCCTACATCGAGGTATGTCAGTCTGTCCCATGTTTCCATGCTTCAGGTCTTATTTTGTTGGTCAATTAATTTTGTTCATTAGATTCCACAAATAAGTGAGATCATGTGACAGTTGTCTTTCTCAAGATTGGCTTGTTTCCTTAAAGCATGAGTCTCCAGGTCATTTATCATTTTTATCTCCCGCTAATGTAATTAATAAAAATCAGGCCACCTAGCGAGCCTCTTTTCTGTTCACAACACTGCAGTGCGATTGATCTGGGTCATGTGTTTGGGGATTTGTTCTATAGCGGGTCCTCAGGTTCTTAGAGATTTCAGGGTAAGATTCTCCATGGAATGGAATATTCCTTCAAGGTTGGAAATCCAGTGCCACGTAACTACAGCCTCTCATGCCCCATCACACTGACTCAGCCTCCGCATCACATCCTGAGTCAGCACGCTTTCTGCCCTGTGGCCCAGGGCTTTGCTCCGAGTGGCATCCTTTGGTTCTAGAGGTTTCTGTAGACCCCAAGGCAGCCATGGGGCATTGCTCAGAGCCCACAGTGAGGAGGGGGCTGACCTGTGACCCAGCCATAGGCCACTCTCCCATAGTCACCGGGTCAGTCATGGCCACTAGTGGGCGTCTCAGCTCTCAGATTCCCCATCTTTCTGGGAGCAGCAAGTGCAGGTGAGACTTTGGTGCCATCTCCCTTATCCCCATCCACAGGTGTCAGCCCTGCAAGGCTCACCCTGTCATCCTTCCTTCTCCTTTATCCCTCACGGTATTTCTCCCACAGAAATCCCCTACACTTCTACTTTGGTGGCTGCTTCTTGGCAGACCAGCATAGACTCTGCCCCCCAGTTCACTGCACTCCGTTCTGTCTCAATACTCTCCCTCATGCCAAATGCCACTGCTTACCCAGAATCTTGCCTGAGCTGCCTGGCCAGACTGCTGGGTGGGGCCCACAGAATTTTCTGGCATCAGGGCCAGGCCAAGGTGTGCCCTCTGCAGATTGTTTTGTTGGGAGCCACAGAGGAAGTGGTGTCTGTCCCTTCCTCTTCCCCTCCCTCCTCACACCTCCTTCTTCTCTTTTGAGCAGCCCAGGTCCATCTCTCCCTCCCAGGAACCCCATGGAGCTGCCTATTAGGCTGTTTCCTGTCAGGGCTGGTCCTCCAGCAGGGAACAGTCCTGCGTTTGTGACTGGCCATGCTCACCCATTCCTCGGTTGATCCATCACACCTTTCTGAAGCATCTCCCCTGTTTCAGGCACCATGCTAATCTTTGGGAGTACAAAGATGTAGGAAGCATCCACCTTTACCCTGAGGGGTTCCTTCTGGTGAGGGATGCAGAGGTGCCCAGACACATTGTCACATGACAGGAAAGTGCCAA
Source organism: Antrozous pallidus (assembly GCA_027563665.1). Lineage (NCBI taxonomy): Eukaryota > Metazoa > Chordata > Mammalia > Chiroptera > Vespertilionidae > Antrozous > Antrozous pallidus. Next base: position 7,252,222 of record CM050514.1, on the reverse strand, counting down.
TCGAGATATAGACAAAAGGAAGGTGGAAGCACAGAGGGCAGCCATTCCTTCTGCCTGGGAAGCGGGGAAAGACGTAGGAAAGGGTCGGGATAAATGAATTGGGCTCTGCAGGATGAGTAGGAGTTGACCAGATGAAGGTGAGGAGGAAAGTAAAGGACATCTCACACAAAGGTCAGCTCACACTACAGCTGTGGACGCCCCATAAGAATAAGTCACGTGACTGCCCTCAGTGGAGTCCCATCACTGCCCAGTTATCACCGAACATGACTTCAGCCGCCGTGGAAATGAGCCTGAGAGGCAGTCGGGGCCGACTCACCGTGAAGAAGTCACAGAGCGTTATGTGAGGGAAGACCTCGTGTGCTCTGTTCTTCGTGCACTGACGCCGGCTCTCTCTCCAGAACTCTTGAAGCTTCTCCAGCAGGGACCCGGTGGGGCAGAGGAAAAGGGCGTATTCCTGCGGGATGGGGTCATCTAGAGAAGGATCGTTACAGTGACAGCGCAGCCTGCAACAGAGAGCCATGTCACCTGGTGTCCTGACCAAAGACTCTCTCCCCTGGGAGCACAGAGGAACAGGCCGTGCTGAGCGCCCGAGGCCACGTACACCGGTCCTCCAGCCACCTCACAGTGACAGGCCCAAACGTTAGCTGCCCATGGCCACGGAGGAGCCAGAGTGCACTCAGGGTCCAGGCCCAGCTTAGGCTGATGCCCTGGTCAAGGGTCAAGAAATTGAGAGAAAGGTGACAGTGAAATAGAACCTGGTCTTCAGATGACCTGTGTGGTCCAGCCATCCCCTTAGTGTTGAAAAATTTTGTGGAAAATATTCACATTTTAATTTTATCTCACACTTCCAATTAAATGTAAAAATCAAAACCACAAAGAACTAGACAATTTAGGTGGCCATGGTATTTTCTTTCAACTCAGAAAAAGTTATTTTTGGTTCAAGGGGAAAGAATATACAAACCAAAACTCAAGTTCATTCTCATTAATAAGAAAAATGAGAATTAAAACAACCATTTGCTCACCTGTCAAATGAACAAAATGTTTTTCAAAGGATGAAAGTTCTGTTCAATGGTATAAAGGTGCAGTGAGCTTTAAGGATGAATTTGTGCCTCCTTTATACAGGGCAACTTGCCGGGATGTGTCTAGAGCTTTAAAATACCAGACCATTTGGACTAATAACTCTACTTCCAGAAGTTAGCCAAGGGAAAAACAAAACGTCTGGGAAAACTGCAGGTATGGAATATTGAATGTAGGGTTATTTACAATAGAAAAGAAGGACAAACTAGATAAAGAATAGTAAATTTACGTATCTGTTCTTTATAAATTGTGGTTTTGAAGAATTTCTAATGAGTCAGGAAAGTGTTTGTGAGAGGATAAGTTTAGAAAGTAGTAGGCAACCACTTGGGAAAACATTAGTTATAAGCAAATACCTCTCCCTAATAGTAATAAAAAAAATACCCCCCCTTCATCCTGGCACCTCCCCTTTATCCTGGCTCCTCCCCCTCATCATGGCTCCTCCCCTTTAAGCTGGCTCACACCCTGCTTCTAAAAGCAACCTCAATGGTTAATCTGCTTTGTTTTCTTCTGGACACATACTATCTAATAAAAGAGTAACATGCAAATTTGACCATATCTTCGCTACATTCACAAGCCACACCCACAGCCATGCCAACCAGCCAATCAGGAGCAGATTATGCAAATAAACCCCAACCAAGATGGCTGCTGCCACTGAGAGCAGGAGGGAGGCTTGGGTTTCTCTGGAAACAGAGGAAGCCAAGCTTTCTGCCTGCCATTGCCGGCCTAGGTCTCCACTCTAGGCTACTAAGTTTCAAACAGAAATGGCTGCTGCCACAGAGCGAGCAGAAGGCTTGGCTCTGTTGCAGGAAACAAAGTTTCAATTGTAGACATAAATTAGTCCCAGATCCCAGGGCTTCTGCTTGGGTTGATGGGGGACATGGCCAGCCTGCAAACCTCCACAGGCCCCTTGCCCAGGCTGCCCCTCACCCCAAGGGAACCCCCACCCTGATCTGGGACACTCTTCCAGGCAACCAGCTGGCCCCCACCCATGCACCTGGCCTCTATCCTATCTAATAAAAGAGTAATTTGCAGAGTGACCATCACTCCAACACACAAGAGGGCTGCCTCCATGTGGTCAAATATCCTGCCCCATGTGGACACAAGATGGCCATCACAAGATGGCCAGCAGGGGAAGGCAGTTGGGAGGTTCCAGGCCCTGCAAAAGAGGCGAGTTGTGGGCTATCAGGCCAGCAGGGGAAGGCAGTTGGGAGGGACCAGGCCTACAAGGGAGGGCAGTTGGGGGTGATCAAGCCTGCAGGGGAGGGCAGCTAGGGGTGACCAGGCTGGCAGAGAAGGGAAGTTGGGGGCAAAGAGGCTGGCAGGGGAGCAGTTAGACATCAGTTAGGCTGGCAGGGTAGTGATTAAGGGGTGATCAGGCTGGCAGGCAGAAGCAGTTAGGGGCAATCAGGGAGGCAGGCAGGTGAGCAGTTTGAAGCCAGTAGTCCTGGATTATGAGAAGGATCGGGCCTAAATGGGCAGTCGGACATCCCTCAAGGGGTCCCAGATTGGAGAGGGTGCAGGCTGGGCTAAGGGACATCCCCTGCCCCCTGTGCACGAATTTTGTGCACCGGGCCTCTAGTAAGTAATAAATTTATAGATAGCACTTGTATATGTCTTTTATATAAATCATAAGCTATTGTTGAAATTATTCCACCACTTGCATTTTTTTTGCTCAACAATGTTTTCCAACTTCCCCGCGCCAATACAGATACTCCTAGTTAAGCAGGAACCTTCTCAGGACCGTGTACCAAACCATCACGTACGCACATGTGCAACCCTCCCTTCATCCATTGCATTGGTGTGCATTCAAACAGTTTTCTTTTTAACACTGTAATTAAGGGTTCTGTACTTGCTTTTTCAGCCCCTTTGTGTTTCTCCAGAGGATATCCTTAGTCTTGGGACCTACAGTCTCCCAGTTTGTTGGTAAGACTTCTAGGCTCATGGCTGAGGGGCCAACTGAGGCCTTCCCAGCCGTGGGCTTGGTTTCTAATTGAATCTGGCGGCTAATAGAGTGAGCCTCGCCCAGAGCCTTGCTCTTTCTCTGTCCTGTGGTGGGCCCTCGTGCTTTGCCCTTGGCCTAGAGCTCCTGGGGGAGGAAGTGCATCCCACGGAGGGCATGCTGGTCACTCAGAGACCCCCTGCCAGGATCTACCGTCTGCTCCGTGGAGGGCACCCCAGCCCACGGGACCCGGTCTTTATTGTCTGCGGCTGTTTCGGGGCTGAGTGAGGGGACTTCCCGCCCGGGCCAGGTTGGTGGCATCATGGCACAGTCAGGCAGGACCGGGTTCTAGAGAATGGGGTGCCCTTTCCAGGTTCCCAGAACAGGTGGGCGGTGTGCAGCGTCACATAGCTGGTGGGTGGGACCTGCCTGGAGCCAGAGCGCCTCACCTGCCCCCAACCACCTAGTGCTCCTTAAGATCACCTTGCGGACGCCTCAGGGGACATTTACAACCCCTGGAAATTCTCTCCATGTCAGAGGCAGCCAGAGAGTGGCAACCGCTAGTCTATGTCAGCAGAGGGCTCTTCGCTGGGTGTGCAACCAGTTGCGTGGATTTTCTTCCTTGACAGCCGCGTGGGATTGAACACGATTTTAAGTGAGGATTTTCTGTTTTAAACGTGGATTCCTTACTCCCGTCCCTCAGCGCTGGGTGGGCTGGCACCCGTCCCGCCAGACTGTATTGAGCGCCGCCCAGGGTCCCCCCGTGAGTCCTCAAGCCACAGGCCCCCCGATGGGCAGACGGCCCCACTCACCAGTCTGCGGCCTCCTCTGCCGTCTTCCTCCCAGTGGCGGCCAATGCCTTCAGCCTGGAGGAGAGTGGGATGCAAGGGCGTTCAGAACCCGCCTTCAGTGTGTGCGGAAGGGGTGAGAGGCAGGGGCAGCCCTGCCACACAGCAGGCCCTGCCCTTGTCCCTTGTCCCCTAGGGGCTGGACCGCACACTCACAGCTGGATGCAGCGTAGGCCCTGCCCTCCCTCCCCCCCCCCCTCCGCCCTCTCTGCGCTCTGTGGGCGTGCAGACCTGCTCCCCAGCCCCTGCCCGTTCTCCTTTCGGTCCTTGGCAGTGAGGCCCAGGGCTCATGCCGGAGTCCACCCACACCTGCAGTCTGGCCCCCCTCCCCCACCGTGTGCCCTGCACCCGGCCAGGCGGGCTCACTCCCCATCCTCCGGGCTGGCAGGGTCACAGCCCTGGCTTGCACACCTGTCTCCCTGCCAAATGCAGCCCCATTCCCACACACCCATGCGCGTCCTGGCTCAGCTCAAACGTCCCCTCCAAGGCCCGCTTCAAACCGCCTCCTGGTGGGCCTGCAGCCCCTCTGGTCCCAGCCACGCACACGGCCACCTCGCTTATCGAGTATCGTCTCAGGGAGCCTCGTCGCCGCTTGCCTCCCCTCCCCGATTGCGGTCCCTGCGGCCCCACCATGTCCTCTCACCGTTGTAGCCGGGAGGCACATCCCCGAGCTCAGTGTAACTGAACCGGAGCACACTGAAGAGAAGGGAATCGGTAAAGGCGTTGGTCCAGGGATTCAGCCCGAAATGGCTGCGGGTGATGGGGAGGCCAGGGGCTGCGGCTCAGGGCTGCTACGTGGCCAGTCCCGAGGGGATGGGCCTCCCGGAGGAGTTCCACCAGAGAGGCCTTGGCTCGGAGCCTTACTGGGGTGCTTCAGACTGAAGAGGGGTTTAAAATAGGTCTCCTGGCCCTGGCTGGTTTGGCTCCATGGACAGAGCTTCGGCCTATGGACTGAAGGGTCCCAGGTTCAGTTCTGGTTAGGGGCATATGCCGGGGTTGTGGGCTCAATCCCCAATAGGGGGCGTGCAGGAGGCAGCCAATCAGTGATTCTCTCTCATCATTGATGTTTCTAGCTCTCTCTCTCTCTCTCCCTTCCTCTCTGAAATCAATAAAAAATATTTATAAAATAAATGAATAAATAAATGAGTAAATAAATAAAACAAGTCTCCTACCCCAACATGCGGTGAAGTTTAAATTGGAAGGGATTTTGAGCGCGTGTCCATGCTCCAGTGTGAGCAGTGTGACAGAGCGTGGCTTTCTCGGTGCTTTAGAGCAGTGGTTGGCAAACTGCGGCTCGTGAGCCACATGCGGCTCTTTGGCCCCTTGAGTGTGGCTCTTCCCCAAAATTCCACGGCCTATGCAAGTCTATCTTGAAGAAGTGGCATTAGAAGAAGTTTAAGTTTAACAAATGTGGCTCTCCAAAGAAATTTCAATCGTCCTTTGATATTTGGTTCTGTTGACTAATGAGTTTGCCAACCACTGCTTTAGAGTGGGGTCTGGGTGCTGCCCAAGGTAGAACCACCTGCCCTCTCTGCCTCAGTGTCCCCCTCTGCCCCCGATGTCAGGTGCTGGGGATGGGGGTGCACACGGCTGACACCTGCTCACACTGCCTTCCGCTCCATCTCACAGGCCCCGGGTTATTGTGAACACAGTGTGAGGACAAAGTCCAGCTTCAACATTATTCCACCCAATTTGGTTGGGATTTCGTTATAATGTTCAAGGGACGTCTGCCCCCCTCCCAAGTCCAGGGATCGCTCAGGGGACTTCCGGTGTATTTCCCACATGGATAACCCTGGAAAGGGCCGGCTCTAAGAAATCGGATTTCTATGGAAGCTTCCCCGGGTTCAGTATCACAGCCCGCTGCTTTCTGGGTCTCCCCTCGCTGAGAGGGTGACTCCTGCAGTTCGAGTTTTCTACACGCGGGCTTTTTCTGTGGACACGCGGGATCGTGCTAACCCAGTAGATTCTTTGCCATGTTGTTTCGTTATCGGGCCCTCGAGATGTTTCCTGAGGACGGATGGTTTCCTGGACCCTTTAGAACATTCTCACCTCCCCCGTCCCAGCATCAGAGACTGACTGGATGGCGGGGCCTTTCAAATCAGAGTTTGAAAAGTCCCCTCGGAGGCACTGAGCTGCCCACAAGGACGGTACAACAGGCCCCAAGCCCCTCCGAACCCTGAGACATCGGGGCCCCGCAGTGACACGTGGTTTCCAGCGTTCACAGATTCAGGGCCCCCCACCAACCGGCCAGCAGAGTTGGTCCCGATCCTGTCATTTAAAGACAGCGGCAAAGGGCCTCCTTTAGCCGCAGTGCCTCTCCCTGCCAGGCGCACGCCCTCGACAGGAAGTAGGTACTCAGAGAGGCCTGCAGTTTCGTGGCTGGGTCCGCAGAAGGGTCAGGCTGGGCGACAGGGGCAGGTGCCAGGCGGGGAGTACTCACGCAGTGTGTGCTGGGAAGCCCATGCTCAGAAGGGGGTCCAGGAGGGAGGCGGCGTTGCGGGCCTTGAGTTTGCTGTTGACCTTGGCGTAGACCTGGGTCTCCCCGGCTGCCATCTCTTCCTGCCTCCGACTGAAATGAGTAGATAAAGCCAGAGAGGGAGCGGCTGAGGCGGTGAAGAAAAACCTCAAGCCTTTTTTTGATCTTTCTGACAAAACCTAATATCCTGTTTGCATGTGATACTGGTTTTCAGAATTCTCTTTGTGGGGAGCTGGGGTACAGCGCCCATCAACCCTGTTTCCACAGTGGGTTCAGGTCCCAGAGGTCGCTGTGCGGGGCCAGCCTCAGCTCTGCCTGGGGCGCACTGGGGGAGGGGTCCGAAGCCACAGAACCTGCATGCGCCGGGGTCTTAGTCTCTTACGTGCAGACAGGACATTGGGCTGCACCTGTCTTCCGTGCCCACTCCAACATTCTTTTTTGGCCCATTTAGTTAGTCATTGACTTCTTTTTTCAACTCGCAAAGCGTTAAGTTTAAAAAGGTTTTTATGCATGCAGCAGAGTTGCTGAATTGTGTGTGTGCAGTTCAATTAATTTTCATAAAGTGAGCACACACCCCTAGCTCCCCGAGAACCGCAATAAATCTATGGGAGTTCTGGCTCCCCCATGGCAACCTCTGGGGACATTTTTGATTGTCAAAATGAGGGGCAGGGGGTGTTTGTTACTGGTTGAGGCCAAGGATGCTGCAATGCAGAAGAAGGCAAAGAAGGAGGCAGCCCAACATACCAATAGCACAAGGCTGAGCAATTCTGCTCTTGAATTTACTGGGATCTCAGGGGCTCCCCTGCCCCCAATCCCCACCCAGCCTCCTAGTTATCTCTTCCGTCTCTAAAAAAAAAAAAAAAAAAAGCAGCCGCTCTGCTAGGTTGTACATCAGTTTCTGAACTTTATATAAATACAACCAGACAGGAGAAACTGGTCTGGCTCAGTGGATAGAGCCTCGGCCTGCGGACTGAAAGGTCTCAGGTTCGATTCTGGTCAAGGGCATGTACCTTGGTTGCAGGCACATCCCCAGGGGGTGTGGAAGAGGCAGCTGATGGATGTGTCTCTCTCATCGATGTTTCTGACTTTCTATCCCTCTCCCTTCCTATCTGTAAAAAATCAATAAAATATATTTAAAAATAATGTTTTTCCATTGTTTGGCTGCTGCAGACCCCCTCGTGTATGTCTTTTGGTGCCCGACGTACATCGCTGTTAGGCACTTATCCACGGGTGGGGTTTCTGGCTCACAGGATATGTACGCGCTGCACTGCATTAGAAGCTGCTGAGCAGTTTTACAAAGCAGCCGTTCATTCGCCCCTCGCCAGCAGTGGGCGAGCATTCCTCCAGCTGCTCTCCATCTTTGTCCACACTTGATATTGTCTGCTTTTCAGTTTTAGCCAGGCTGGGGGTGGGTAGTGGTATCTCCCTGTGGTTTTAGTTTGTGTTTCCCTGCATGGCAATGACCCTGAGCACCAGGAGATAGGCAATTGGCCACTTGGTGGAAGATCGTGTTCAAGTCTTTGGCATTTTTAAAACGGGTTGTTTGGTTTTTCTTATTTATTCGTGGGAACTCTAAAGATAAGTCTTTTGTTGGAAGCATGTAACCATAATAATTCATCCGGGGCGTGGTTTGCCTTTTTAATCTCTTACTGTCTTTGGGTGAAACAAAATTTCTCAATTTGAATGAAAATTAATTGATTAATCTTTTTTTTTTTAATGGTTAGAACTTCCTGTATCCTGTTCAAGAACTCGTCATTAATCCAGGGTTGATGAAGGTGGTCTCCCATGTTTTATTCCTGGAGCTTTACCACTTTTACCCTTCACATTCAGCTCTACGATCCACTTGGATTAATTCTGTGTATGGTGTGAGGTAGGGGTAAAAGTTCCTGTATTTCCCCACACCTGCCTTGCAAAGACCATCATCTGCCCAGTGAGTCCCTGTAGGATGCTTACTGTAATTCAGGTGACTGTATATACAGGTTGGGCAAAGTAAGTTTACAGTTGTGAGTAGGCAAAACACAGAGTTTATTCTTGTACTAGGGGCCCAGTGCACGAAATTTGTGCACTGGGCGGCTAGTGATCCCTCAGCCCAACCTGCCCCCTCACACATACTGGGAGTCCTCCAGGGATGTCCTACTATCCACTCACCTGAGCCTGCCCAAGGCCTAAAGCCTAGGCCTTGGGCATCCAGCCATTGTCCTGCAATGGGGCCGATAACTGGCTCTGTCCCAGCCACATACCCCCCCCCCCCCACCATGGGCCTTTGCCCCAGCCAGCTTGAGCCCAGATAGCATGGCCCTCTGCCTCGACCCCCCAGCCCAGGTCTTCTCCTTGGCCAGCATGAACTGGCTGCCTCGACCCTGTCCCCTCATGGCCTGGGCTGCCTCTGCCTCACCCCTGCTCCTGATTGGCTGGTGGGTGTGGCCAGTGGGCATAGCAAAGGTACAGTCAATTTGAATATTACTCTTTTATTAGATAGGATATTAATACTTGTATGAGTGGGGCCCCTTGGCACGACCAGCGATTGGGACGATAGGGGCCAGCTGGCCAGGGGGAGGTTGGCCAGCAGGGGGAGGTTGGCTGTGGGAGTGCACTGACCACCAAGGGGCAGCTCCTTCATTGAGCATCTGCATCCTGGTGGTCAGTGTGCATCATAGCAACAGCTCGACCGGTTGTTTGGTCACTTAAGCTTCTATATATATAGAATGTATTATTTTCCATATGAACAACTGTAAACCTATGTTTGCCCCTTTCTGTGTATTAGTTTGTAATAGAACTCTATTATGTTCTCTTGTTTGAGGTGTTCATTTTTGTGTCCACATTACACTACTTTCATTACTCTAGGGCTAATCTCTCTGATTTTGTTTGGCTCCTCTAGGCCGCTTGCATTTTCATATAAATATAAAAATCAGGTGGCCCATAGTGTGCATTGGAGAGTGCAGAAACTTCCACATATGTGGTCAACTGATGCTCAGCAAAGGGGCAATGTAATTCAGTAAGGGGAAGGTTAATATTTTTAACAAATGCTACTAGAAAACTGCGTACTGATATGGGAAAGGTGTGAACCTCAATCCTTCACATCATGTACAAAAATTAACTCTAAAGATATGGTGAGCTTAAATTACTGTTGGGCTAAAACTTCTAAAAGAAAAAACTCTTTGATTTTTGGAATTTTCAAAGCCTTCTTAGCATGTAAAAAACATAAAAAGTATTTTTTAAACTGAATTCCATTAAAATTGAAAATTGCTCTTTGAAAGACACCAAAAACGAAAATAAAAATGCTGCCATAGACTGGGAGAAAATATCATTATATATACACTTGACAAAGGACTTATATCCAGCATATCCAGAATGTAATATAAGATTATATATATATATATATATGTGTGTGTGTGTGTGTGTGTGTATATATGTATATATGTATGTGTGTATATATATATGTATGTATATATGTATGTATATATATACATATATAGTATGTATATGTATTCTTAAATCAATAATAAGAAAAAAATCCACTTTAAAAGGGGCAAAAGATCTATATAGACAATTGGCCAAAGAAGATACATGAGTGGTTAATGAGGATGTGAAAAGATATTTATCATTTTTAAAAAATATATATTTTATTGATTTTTTACAGAGCGGAAGGGAGAGGGATAGAAAGTCAGAAACTTCAATGAGAGAGAGACATCGATCAGATCAGCTGCCTCTTGCACGCTCCCTACTGGGGATGTGCCTGCAGCCAACGTACATGCCCTTGCCGGAATCGAACCCAAGACCCTTCAGTCCGCAGTCCGACGCTCTATCCACTGAGCCAAACCGGTCTCGGCAGATAATTTATCATTATTAAACACCAGGAAAATAATGAAACCACCATAAAAAAACATAAGATAAAGCCTTATTCATAGTATGTTAGCCTTGCCATGCAGGGCTGAATGTGAGTTGCTAACACCTTGTTTAGAATTTTTGCATCAGTGTTGGCGAATTAGCTTGGCCTGTTGTTTTCCTTTCTTGTAAATTTCTCGTTAGGTTTTAGTGTCAGTAGGTTGACTAACGTATTCTGGTTTTCCTGTGACTTTCCTGGTCTTAACACCGGAAGTTCCCATCAAAGGACCCCCTCAGTGTCAGGCATATAAGGACAGTTGGTCACATGAAGCATCAACATTATTTTGGCCTCATAAGTGAGTTGGGAAGTATTTCTTTCCCAATTCTCTGAGATTTTGTTAAGATGGTAGAACTTCTGTCTTAAATGTTTGAAGTCATCTGAGCCTAGAATTTTCTTTGTTCAGAAGTTTTAAATTATGAATTTAATTTATTTAACAGGTATAGGAGTATTCTCCTTATATCAGTTGTATTAAGTTGTTTTTTCAAAGAACACGACGATTTTATCTAAGTCAAATTCCCTGGCATAAAGTTGCCAGATCTTTATTTTCTTTAAATTCTATTATCTAAATTTCTGTGATAGGTCTTGCAGTATTTATTAAATTATTCTGAGGTATTGGGTCATTTTTGATGCCACTGTAAATTGTGTCTTTTAAAAATTTCATGTTTGTATTCTTTGTTGCTGATAAATCAAAATACTATTGATTTAATGTTGAACTTATATCCAGAAATCTTGCTTGACTTATTAGTCAGTTCTAATCATTTATCTTTAGAATTTTAAGATAGTCTATGTCCAAAAATAATTTTGTCTATGAATAATGATAGCTTATTTATTTATTAGCAGTATATATTCTTTTCTTTTAAAATTTCTTTTTTCCTTTCTTTTCTTCTTTTTCCTCCCTCCCTCCCTCCCTCCTTCCTTCCTTCCATCCTTCCTTCCTTCCTTCCTTCCTTCCTTCCTTCCTTCCTTCCTTCCTTGATTTCATTGCACTGGCTTGGATTCCAAATGTTGACTAGACATGCTGTAGACCTATAGTGAATCTCCTTGTATTATACTCCATCTCAGAGGAAGAGGTTTCAATATTTCGCCTTTAAATATAAGTTAACTGTATTTTTAAATAATATCTTTTTTCTTTGAGACATTTAAAGGATGAAATAATTTCATGAACAAATGAATTTGATAGCTTAAATTTGAAAGTCAGCAAGTAGACAAAACTTATTCCCCAGAGGGAAAATATTAGAATTGGGGTCTGAAATATAGCCTCTACTCAAATATATTTTCCTGTTCTAAATGAAAACCCACTTTTTGAACAATTGTTCTTATATTAAAATGTAAAATTCTCTTTTAAAGGAAAAGCTTAATTATACAAACCAGGAAATACCCATCTAACTTAATCCCTTTTTCTTAGCTTGAAGAGTTATCTTTCAAGAGCAACAGGGAAAATATTAAACGTTTGATCAGGGAATGGAGAGCAGAGTTAGGAAAGATGTGAAGAAGGGATTATGAACTTGAAGGATGATCGGTGTTAAATCCAAAAGTCATAGACAGGTACCTGGGCAGGAAAACAAGACTGAATGAAACCACGATTGGCAAATCCCTGCCAATTCTACTTTTAAGCAACCCCAAATCCAGCTCTCCTCTTCATCTGCACCCCTAGGACCTTGACCAAGTCACAGCCATTGTGGCGGAGGTTTTCAGTAGCCTACTCCAGCTCTCTGTTGTGTCCAACCCCACTCTGCCCCGCCTCACCCCGCCCCACCCCGCCCCGCCCCGCCCCTGCACTCAGTGCACATGCTCAGACCTGACCTTGCCCTGCTCAGCTCCTCTCAGTTTTCCACCACAAAGAAATCCAACAGAGTCCTTCCTTCCAATGGCCTGGGTCCCCATGACCCACCCGCTGGCCTCTCCGAACACACAGGCTTTCATGGGGTGTCTGAGACACCCCCAGCTCATTTGCTCTGGGTCTCTGGCATTGATGGCCCCACGCTCAGAACAACCTCCCAAGACCCACTCGATAGGTTCTGGAGGCCTTGCCTGAAACATCACTCTGTCTAAGGGCCTTCCTCCCCCCACCCTGTCCCATCTCTCACTGAGCCCCTCCCAGCCTCACCCCTTCCTAGCGTCTGTCACCACCTGAGACCACAGGTGGATGCTCTGATCCCTCTGCCACCTGCTCTGAGTCTAGATGCCTGGCCTCGTGGCAGATGGCCATGAATATCTGTGAATGAACGAGTGCACATTTCACATCCCCCGGGCTTAGAGTGCCAGGGGCCTTTCTCTCCCGATAAAGCATCTCTAAGCGGCATTGTGTGCAGAAACCCCTTGGGGCACAGAGGCCCCCGAAGCATGGCATGCGCAGTGTCTCTGTAGAGAGTTGGCTGTGAGACCAGTCAGCTTCCCTGCCTTTTGTCTTCAGAGCCGCTTCAAGTCTACACTTGGGCTCAGTCGCATGGGGGGACGGGAACCCCCACCAAGCCTTTCCCCTGCCTCTTGGTATGCTTGCTCAGCAACGGGCCCGGCCGCCCTGCTCTTATAAGTAAACCGAGTGCCTGCGTGCAGAAGGTTCTGCTTACCTTACCTGCTAATTAACGGGCAGCCACGTTCCCCCCTGCCCGGTCCCCGCGGTCATCCCGCCGATGGCTACCTGATAGCCACACGCAGGTTGGGTTACACCGTCGCCCACGATCGGGCCATTTGCTGTCACGACTGAGTCGACAAGGCTGAGTGACTTGGAACTATTTCCCGGTTGGACTAACCCGTTGGCAGCCGGCTCACCATTCCGCTTGCTTTTATAATGAAAAAGGAAATTAGCTGTGCTTCTAATGATGGCGGCTCCAGAAATGGTGAGTTCAGTGAGTGGCAGGGAGAGGAGGCGCCTCTGCCTTTCTCCAGGTGGTGACACTGGCCAGCAATGGCCTGTTTGGGTCGGGGGGCGGGGGGACTTCCTCATCTGGGTCCCCGGTTTCAGGAAGCACTTGGGCATGTATTCTTATCCTTGTTATAAAGTGAGGCAGCGCAATTTGCTCCCTGCTGACAGCTACCCAGCCGGTATCAGCCAGAACCAAAGTCCAGGATGCTGACTGTGACTGCGTTACTTTTCTAAGATGCTCTTCAAAGCTCCTCTTACGGTGGGAATGAAATAAAGGTTTTGATGCGCACACTCTCGAGTAGGTTTTCCTGTGAGCACGTGAAACAGCACGAAGGCAAAGTCTGCTTTAAATGGCTTCACAGTTCCTTTTTGAGTGGCACACACGGCAGCAGGTGAATGAAAGGAAAGAAGACAGGTGCCCTAAGAGTCTATGCTCTATGCCTGTGGGGCCCCTGGATTTCAGTGCGCTGAGGGGCACACCTGCTGCTCGGGACCGGACACTGCCATGTGGTTGGGACATTTGGCCTTTCCCTCGCTCCTTCCACCCCTGGGGGAGTTACTGGGAATGAATTCCAAAGGCTCTGGCGTCTGGGGCCCAGCGACAGGAGGAATTCTCCTGGACGAAACAGAGCCCCAGTGTAGCTTTGGTGCCAGCCACTCCTCCCTTTGCTCTGAGCGTGGGGCGGGGACCGGGCACCCCAAGGGCCCGGATACTTTCATCCTTAATTGGGTCATGGCTGTGAGAGCCAGGAAAGCTACAAATACTGTGGGCCAGTGTCCCTTCCCCGGGGCCATTGCCACCTGAGGGGCTCGGACGTGATGTGAGTATCGGAACGTCTTATGTGTAGGTGGGCTTATCACAGGTGCAGGCAGAGGGTCGAGTTTATGGGAGACAAACGGCTGTGATAAAAAAGAGGAGGGGCGAGCTTTGAAAGTTATTTATCTTCTGTGACATCCTGGTACGCCGGCCTCTAAATGGCAAAAGGCCGTGTCTCGAACGCCGGGGGCTCAGTTGGCTTTGAGATCGGTCGGACAAGCACCGGGAAAAGTCGTTATTTTAGAAGAATTAAGCTCCTCGTTGTTCGCGAACTCCCCGAGTTCCTCTGCTATCCGTCGCAGCTTAGGAAACAATGCGTCCTCACCAGACACATCGTTTTGATTAATCGGTACTGCATTTGCTTAATGTGGACTGTCGGGTTTCTAAGATTGAACACAACCAAGATGCATTTGAGGCCGAAACTATAAACAGGGGGGCAAACACTTTCTGTTCTTCCCGGTGAAGGAGGTGGAGGTGGAGGCGGAGCCCAGCCTCAGAGGCCCTGAGATAGTCACCATGGGGGAGAACGACCCGCCCGCCGCCGAGGCCCCCTTCTCCTTCCGGTCCCTGTTTGGCCTCGATGACCTCAAAATAAGTCCTGTTACACCAGGTAGGTGGGACCGGGTGTGATTTCTGTATGACCCTGCCCTCCCCCCACCCCCACCCCCGTCTCTTCCCAACCCTCATCCAGATGACAAATGTCGCTGAGAGCTGAATGTCCCCGTGAGGAAATAGCTCACGGGAGTCCGTACACTAACCTCTTTAGTTTGCAGATGGGGGATCAGCCCCTTGCGGACTCCCTGGACACGGGTGTTTGCATTCTCTGATGGAGAGTTTCAGGAATGGAGGCTCCAACTGCCCCTGGGATTTAGGGGTCGGCTCCTGGCCAGACTCTGAGCCCTCCAGGGAGGCCTTCGCGCCTTCGCTCACCAACCCTTCCCGAAAACTTAAAATAAGATGGGCATCTCGGAAAGTATTAGATGCTTAGATTAAATTCCACCAGCGGGCCATGGTGTCGCTCCTAGCAACAGAGGGAGGGAAGTTGGAGTCGTAAACAAGTTGCGGATATGTGGAGAGACAGTGGACTCCGTAGGCCGCTCCAAAGAGGCTCTTTCTGGTCAGAGTCTATCAGGTCGGATGGGTCACAGTGAGCTGTGCTCGCTGGTCCTGGACGCAGTCAGGAGTTCTGGCCTCGGGGGCTGTGAGGGGGACACCAGGGGGCTCTGGCTGAGATTCCAGAAAGCATGAGTAGGGGCTACCCTAATGCTTCCTTTTAAACCACAGTTGATGTTGGGGGTTAGTGGAGAAGATGGGAGATGGGGGGAGAGATTCCAAGTAAAAGAAAAGATACACAATTTAAAATATATTTTATTGATTTTTTACAGAGCAGAAGGGAGAGGGATAGAAAGTCAGCAACATCAATGAGAGAGAGACATTGATCAGCTGCCTCTTGCACGCCCCCTACTGGGGATATGCCCGCAGCCAAGGTACATGCCCTTGCCAGAATCGAACCCGGGACCCTTTAGTCCACAGTCCGATGCTCTATCCACTGAACCAAACCGGTCTCTGCAAGATACACAATTTAAACCTACTTCTCCCAAATCAACATAAATGTAACTTTTAGAAGTACCGGAAGTCACCTGGTCCCCCAGTTTCACCTGGTTTTAACATCTGCATTCCTTCTCTCGCTGTCCTTGCTTATAAGTACTTGTTTATTCATGGAGCCGACAGACAGGCATTTTTCCATGTGCTTTTGGTTCCTATAAAAGCCTTTTAAAATAGCACCACAACATTCCATCAAGTATATGTGTCACTTCCATAGCCATTTTATCATCATTTGACATGTAATTGTTTCTAATGTTTTTATAATATAAATAATATGAACATGAATAGCATTATACATATGTCTCTATGCTAATGTTTGTTTTTTTCCTCATGATGAATTCCTAGCAGTGGGAAGGAACAAATGTTTCATTTTCAATAAAGCAATGTGTTGTCCATTATAGAAATTTGGAAAATACAGTTAATCAAAAAGATTTTTTAAAAGTTGCCCGCAATTTTACCGTTATTCAGAGATAACTCTGCAAGCACTCTTTGTAGATTTCCTTGCCTTTTTTCTTTATATATATATATATATTTTCTTTATATATATATATATATATTTCTCTTTGGAAGTGACATATACTCTTTGCACCATTTTGAAGGTTTTCTTTTAACTAAACAATATCATGTTTATTTTTCCATGGCATTAACTAGTTAAATATTCTTCAGAGTTTAGCAAGCTATGGCCCACGGACCCAATCTGGCCCAATGCCTGTTTTTATAAATAAAGTTTTATTGTAATACATCCATTTAAGTCATGTATTGTCTATGGCTGCTTTCATGCCATGGTAGAGGTGAGCAGTTGCCACAAAGACCATATGGTCAGTAAGTTTAGAATATTTGCTATCTGGCTCTTTACAGAAAAAGTTTGCTAACCCCCTTTCTCCGTCATTTAAGTGTCTCTATACCATTTATTATTTCACCAGTTTCTTCTGTTGGTCATTTAGGGTATTTCCTGTGCATCAGTATTATAAATGTCACTCCTCTAAGTATCCTGATAGGTAGACATCCTATCTAATAAAAGAGTAACATGCAAATGTGACCATACCTTGGCTCCTGATTGGCTATGCTACCAGCCAATCAGGAGCGGGGGGGGGGGGGGCAAGGGGCAGGACTGAGCAGCGTGAAGGCTGGGCCCTGGGGGTGGAGACAGCTGGGAGGGTGGGGTGTGGTGAGCACAGGAGTGCCATGGGGTGTGGCAAGCGGCTGGGGTGCGGGAGGTGAGCGTCCAGCCCCTGGGGCCGAGTGGTCATAGGCAGCTGGAGCTGAGCTGAACAGAGAGATGGCTGGGGGTGAGCCATCAGTTGGACATCCCCTAAGGGCTCCCAGTTTGTGAGAGGGGGCAGGTTGGAATGAGGGACCCCCCCACCCTGTGCACAAATTTCGTGCACCGGGCCACTAGTTTGTGTATATTTATGATGGCTTCTTAGGATAAATTCCTAGGACTGAATTTACTAGGTCAAAAACTCCATCCATTTTTAAACTTTTGGTACATATTTCAAATTTGACTGTCCAAAGGTTTACACAGTGCAAACTCCTATTGACTATGGTTGGCAGTCCATTTTCTTTCACTTTGGACTATAGTGATAATAATAATAATAATAATAATAATAATAATAATAATGGATTGGGAAGTTGATATGTAGTTATGTTTAATTTGTGTGTGTGTTCATCTCCAGAGGGGTTGAATTTTTTCTATGCTTGTTTATCATTTGCCTTCCTCTTTGGAGAGATGTTATGCATCTTGCTTTTTCTTCTAAGCATGTTCTCAAAGACAGAACCAGATGGGGAGTGGGGCCACGCTAGTGCCCACGGGTTCCTGTGGTGGAGCAGTGAAGGGGCCGAGGTGAATGGTACCAATGTTCTAACTGAACAACCTTGGACTCCACGATCTGGATTCATTTCCTAAATTAACTCTTAGATAGAGAATAACTGGAATAATATGAGGTCATTCTTGGGGTTCCACTGGTTTTTAAATTGTGATTGGATTGAAGGCATCTCAGCAGGGGCCAGACAAACTTGGTGCAGGCCTCTGGGGGGTGGGGCAGGTGGCCAAGAGGCTTCTGCTCTGTTAACTCAAGACCATGCTCTTGTTGCCTTGAAAGGAACTGGTCTCTAACCTGGAGAAAACAAACTTCATTATCATATGTCATCCATCCATCCCTCCATCCCTCCATCCATCCATCCACCCACCCACCTTACCAATGTTCATCAGGAACTACCGGGCCTGGCCGTGCTGGCTCAGGGACAGACCATGAACCAGGAGGCCATGGCTTGATTCCTGGTCAGGGCACATGCCTGGGTTCTGGACTCAGGTCCCACTGGGGCACTTGCAGGAGGCAGCTAATCAATGATTCTCTCTCATCATTGATGTTTCTATCTCCCTCTCCCTCTCCCTTCCTCTCTGAAATCAATAAAAATTAAAACAAAACAAACAAACAAAAAAAACTACCAGGCACCAGGTGCTGTCCTGGGTGCCGAGAAGGCAACTATGAACAAACCGCCTGCTCATCCAGACAAAGCAAAGAGCTTGTGTTCGTCTCTGACTCCCCTCCTTTCTCATACTCTGTCCCCATGTCACTTAGAACTGTATGTTGCATGTGTGTCCTTATTTCCTTTGCTTTCTTCTGTTCTCTCTCATCTTTTTCTTTTGCTTACTCTCTCCTCCTTTTCCTCCCAATGCCCCCTTTCTTCGCACCCCATATTAAAATTACCTTATTTTTAAGGCTGCCTTGAATTATTGATTTCAGAGAGGAAGGGTGAGGGAGAGAGAGCTAGAGACATTAATGATGAGAGAATCATTGATCGGCTGCCTCCAGCACACACCCCATTTTATAATCAGACGATTGCCAGAAGGTGAAGTTGTGTGTTTCCAAAGACAGGTGGAGGGAGATCTTCTTGGCTCTTTCACGGGAGACCTCTCTGCTCACCATCTCCAAGATCAGGAGAAGAGAGGCAGGGTGGTCTCTGAGCAGTAGCATGGCTCTTGGAAGGCTTTCTTCACTTCCTCCATTTTAACCTTCCTAAATTAAGGGAGGACAACTTGGGCACGCATAGATTTTCAGGCCTGATGAGCTAATTTGCCTAAAATGGCCTGTTCCTTTGAGAGTAAAGGGAGCCATGGAAATTCTCCTGGTTATGCAGAGAGGCTTGTACTTCTGGATATCTTAATGCTCTTCACATCTCCTCTCCACGCAATCTGCTTGGGACTGTAGGCAAGAGCTGGGCAGGGTCTGGTACAAACTAATGAGTCAGCCTGGCACAGTTCCAGGGATGCTGGCAGAAGACAAGGAACGTCCATGTGAGACAGAAAGGACGCTATTACTCACAGCACAAGTGGCACCTGCATCCTGTTTGAGTTGTTGCTCTTGCCCACCAAGTCTCATGGAGGTGACACGGAGCAGCCCAGGTGTAAGTTGCACACACAGTGGGTCTGCCTTACAGCTGAGGAACCCATGGCAAAGGAAACCCGAATCTTTATAATGGACTATAAGCAGACCTGCACAAACTTTGCCTCAAAGGAAGACATTATATTTATTAAGCTGAACAGTCAATAAACCTTTCTCTTGCCCCAGAGAAACACTGTCTTTATCTTCTAAGGCTGTTTGCTCTGCCAGTATCCTCAGAAAGTCGCTCTGGAACCAAGGCCATCGGTGCCTCTGTGCACAAGACCCATGAAGAATGGTCCTGCTACAGCATCTCAGAGGTCCCAGCTCTCCCTCTCCTGAAAGTACCTTGTGTGGATTTTACTTATCACCCTCATCTGTGGGAAAATGTCCTTTGAAAGTTGGTGCCCTACTTTCCCTTCATTTTGGTTTCCTAAGACCAACCGAACAAAGTAGGTGGCTCAAAACAACAACTATCATCTCACCATTCTGGAGGCCAAAGTCTGAAGTCAAGGCCTTGATGGGCCACACTCCCTCTATAGCCTCCAGGGGAACTCTTACTTTCCTCGTCCTGGCCTCTGGTGCTTTGTTTTGCTGACCATCTTGGTCTTTCTTGACTTGAAGATGAATCACCCCAATTTCTGCCTTTACCTTTACATGGCCTCTCCCTATGTCTCTTCATATCATCCCGTGTGTGTGTGTGTATCTGCCTCTGTGTTCAAATTTCTCCTTTTTATAAGGACACCAGACAGCTTAGGGCCCATTTTAATGTCCTCATTTGAACTTCCCTACCTCTATTTCTTTTCTTTTCTTTTTTAAAAAATATATTTTATTGATTTATTACAGAGAGGAAGGGAGAGGGATAGAAAGTCAGAAACATCGATGAGAGAGAAACATCCATCAGCTGCCTCTTGCACACCCCCTACTGGGGATGTGCCCGCAGCCAAGGTACATGCCTTGACCGGAATCGAACCTGGGACCTTTTCAGTCCTCAGGCTGACGCTCTATCCACTGAGCCAAACCGGTTTCGGCCCCTACCTCTATTTCTAAATAAGGTGACCCTAGGGGTTAGAACCTCAACATATTTGTTTTGGGAATACACAATGCAACCTGTAATACTACTTCCTAACCTGTGATGAACAGAATTGGGTCAGGGTTGGAGAGTGTGGGGCTGAACTTCCAGGGAATGTGCCCTGGCTTGTTGGTGGCCCTTCTCCAAATGAAGGCAACTTTCTCTGACTGGGATATTCCCTGCATTTGAGGGAGGGCACATGAAGTGAAATTTTAAGTTTCCTTTTAGTCAAATTTGTGGCTATGTCCCCCCCTCCCCGTCTTTTGGGTTTTCAGATGCAGATGCAGTGGCCGCACAGATCCTGTCTCTGTTGCCCTTGAAGTTCTTCCCAATCATCGTCATTGGGGTCATCGCACTGATACTAGCGCTGGCCATCGGTCTGGGCGGTGAGTATGATGTATTATTTAGTAGGCTCTCAACTCCCTATCCAGGCACTTAAACTTTCATGAGCTCCCCCTACCCGCATCATGGTGCGGCCAGCCACCCAGCCTTAATTACTGGAGGCAAACATCTTTCGGGGTTGCTGGCTTTGAGTTCGACCTGCCTGCGTGAATGTCAAGCCAGCCTGGGGCCCAGCAGGGGCTGTTGGCCACGCTCGGGGCTTTGTCACCACAGAACCTGCCCAGTTCCTAGTGTCCACGGGCACCTGATGAAACAGAATCCACAGGCAGGAGGCGGGGGCAGGGCTGGGGGAGAGGACAAGGAGGCCATTCATGCCAGGCCCAGCACGCCTGCTGTTTTTAAAAGAAGGTGCTTGTGGCTTTTGGGAAAGTGAGTCATTTGGATGGTCTCTCGTAGGGAACCATTTCCAAGTATCTCTTTGAAATAACTGGGATACAGATGAGTGTAATTCTCCATCTGCCTGGCTGTGTGGTCTGACTCGCTGCCCCGGGTCAGAGACAACAGGAGGTGGGGGGGAAAGAGTCCTCTCTCAGGGCTTGCTCAGCTGGCTCAGCTGGTCGGTCTGCAGACATGCACTTTCTCTCCTGACCTTGAAGATGAATCACCCTGGTATCTAAGTTCACCTTCAGTGTGGCTCAAGGCCACTTAGTGAGACCGAGTGGGGTGCAGCAGCCCCGCCCCCTGGACTTCGGAACAGAAACTGGGCTGTAGTCAGAGAAAGATGAATCTCCCATGATCTCACTCCTATGTGGGATATATTGATCAACATAATTGGATGAACAAGAATAGATCCAGAGACAAATGGTAGGGAAGGGAAGTTAGAGAGTAACCAGAGGACTTGCATGCATGCATACTAGCATAACCAATGGCCACAGACACTGGGGCGGTGGGATGGGGATGGCTGGGGGGTGGGGGTCAGTTGGGGAAAAAGAAGACATATGTAAAACTTTAGACAATAATAAAAAATTAAAAAAAAAAGAAACCGGGGTGTGACACAGATGCAGTTTCAATGGTGCTTCATTACTGACGGGCGAGCTCGAGGGCCTGGGCAGGTGGATAGCTGTTACGCTGCACACGGAGGGAGCCGCTGCTAATGTCCCCGTCTTCTCCGGTCCTCAGTCCACTTCGACTGTTCCGGAAAGTACAGGTGCCGGTCGTCTTTTAAGTGTATTGAACTCTCAGCTCGGTGTGACGGCGTCTCGGACTGCAAAGCCGGGGAGGATGAGTACCGATGTGGTAAGGTCCTGCCTCTTCACTGTAGACACAAGAGGAAGTTAGCACCCTGGGCCCTTGCCTCTCCCATCTGTGAAATGGGTCCACGTTGATGCTAGTGTCAAGTAATGTTCTCAACTGCAATCCAACGGACCCCTAGGAGATCCTGGGCTGTGGTTTAAGGGCGGTGGTGTTCCATGAAGCTTAAATTGGGTTGAGGAGACCCCCATGAGCAATAAGAGACCTCCAAGAGAGTTCAGGGGGTCCAGGCAGCCAGAGGTCCCTGCGAGGGTGGGGCGCTGTGGGCGAGGAGCAGGGCAGACTCAGGAGAGGAGGCCCTGGGCTGGCTGCAGAGAAGTCCCTGCGGGTGGCCTCAGGGCTCTGCTGACCGCTGACGGGCTGTTGTGCCCGGGCGCCGGGCAGTCCGCGTGAGCGGTCAGAATGGCGTGCTCCAGGTGTTCACAGACGCGGCCTGGAGGACCATGTGCTCCGACGACTGGAAAGGCCACCACGCTGTCATCGCCTGTGCCCAGCTGGGGTTTCCAAGGTAACGTAAGGAGCACCTCCTGGTGATGGTAGGACATGAATAGTGGTCCCAGGGAGACTATTACTTGGGCGCTTACAGGGCTACATCTCCTCTCACACTGCACCCTTGTGGCAGCCCCATAATGCTGGACATCATCTTCTTCACCTCAAGGTGTGCAAACCAGGCCTGGCACACCAAGTGATGCTCAAGGTCACTCGGGCAATGGCATTTCGGGGAGTGTCTCAGGGCCAGGAGAGACCCAGGTGCAAATAGGTGATAATGTGATAAAGAGCTTCAGAGATAAAGATAACCCGACCCTCTAGTGCCCCAGGTCTCAGCTAGGGAGCAGTCTCCGGCACCCCCACTCCTGTTCTGGGGGTCACGTCCTCATCCCTGCACGCACTCCCAAGCAGCCCCAGAGAACCAAGTGCAAAAGTGAGCAGTTTGGTGAAAACACAAGTATTCATTACAGTTGCCTAGCAACATGTAGGAGAAAGAACTGCTGCCGTGAAATCTTCACTTTTCAGTGTTTGCTGTTGTCTCTGTGACTTTTTCTTCTTTTTTCACTGAAATGATACCTTTTCTCCTTGGTACAGGGGCCTCTTTCTCCCTGTCGTGAAAACTGCCATCTTCCACAGGAGCCTGCACGTCACTCTCCTCTCTTTGCTCTTGATTCGGAGCTCAAAGCAGGCAGGCTCCTGAGTCACATGCCACATAGGAAGTGAGCGTGGCGACAGGGGGGACCTTGAAAACACATCCCTGTTTGTGTCTAAGGAAATGGGCTGGGTGGTTAAGGCTCACTGCTCAGAATTCTCCAGGACCACCCCCCACTCCCCCCCGCCAATTTCAAATTCGATACACCATATTCTTAGCTCCTTTCTCCAAAGCCTGTGAAACCCAGAGGCCCTCCAGCCTGTACCCCTGAGGTCTGCGTCTGTCTCCCCAGTGACTCAGAAATCAGTGCGATTCCAGCTCAGCGACAATAGCAGACACCACCACTCAGGTGCCTACAAGATCCCTGCAGACTTTCCTCCCGGTGAACAAGCATGATACCAGCCTCCAGTGTAGCCCCCGCCACACACACTCCTACAGTTGGACCTTCTTTACCATGGTTCTCCAGGAGGCCTGTGTCCTGACACTTTCACCAGGTGCTTGCTTCTGGTGTCCCTGACACTCTTCCTCCAACGTGTTTGTCTCTCTGACAGGGACCCATGCCTCTGGGCAGACTGGGAAATTATTCTCCCCAACCTATTGATCTTGGGGTGCTCATCCTGACTTTGGTGCCCACCTGAAACACCCACCTAGTTCTATGCTCTATTCCCTCTGGATACACTATGTCCCCAGTAGGATAACTGTGATGCTATGACTTGAGCACATTGACAGTTTGGGGGATACACTATGTCCCTAGGAAGGTGCCTGTGGTGCTGTGACTTGGGAACATGACAGTTTGGGGGTACACCTTGTCCCCAGGAAGGTGCCTGTGGTGCTGTGACATGGGTACATGACAGTTTGGGGATACACTATATCCCCAGGAAGATTCCTATGATGCTGTATCATGAGTATATGACAGTTTGGGGGTACACTATATCCCCAGGAAGATTCCTGTGATGCTGTATCATGAGTATATGACAGTTTGGGGGTACACTATGCCCCCAGGAAGGTGCCTGTGGTGCTGTGACATGGGTATATGACAGTTTGGGGGTACACCATGTCCCCAGGAAGGTGCCTGTGGTGCTAGGACTTGGGCACAGTTGATTTGAGCACGGAGTGAACTTCATGCCGCATCTGTTTCCAATGTGCTTATAGCTACGTCAGTTCCAGAACCCTCCGAGTGGACTTGGTTGAGGAGCCATTCCAGGAGGACTTTGTTTCCATCAACCACCTCCTGCCAGACGACAAGGTGGTGGCTCTGCACCAGTCGGTGTACTTGAGGTGAGCGCCTTCAAGGTCACAGCTCCTCGAAGACAGAGACATGGACGTGTTTCCCCCGAATCACGGTGGGGCTGGCCGTGTGGCTGGATGGGTGGACCACCGGCTGCAAGAACCTAACCCCAAACCAGCAACCGTGCCAGCAGGGAAGGGGGTGGGGAGGAGGACAGTGACATGCACGTACGTGTAGCCACAGTACTGCACCCCACACAGCAGAGGCTCCACGTTTTGGGGGACAATTGGAAAGAAGAAAGAAACATTTTTGCTCACAGAGTCCTTTTACGTGTACCTTGTGCTGCTCATGTCCCTCAAAGTCACGGGGAGGGTCAATGAGGTCCTTCGTGATGCCAGGGGCCTGGAGCTGAGAGGGGTCACCGCCGGGTGAGGGTCAGGGTTCCGAACCCGCGTTCCGGGGCTCTCCCGGATGCCTGGACCAACCCCCCAGAGGAGCGTGTCCTCTGCTCAGGGAAACAGCTTGTCATCCTGTCCATCCCGTAACTGACAGCCCCCTGGCATACATGCAATCCGCAGGGACAGCCCGTTTCGTGGCAGGCCTGGGGCTCTGACATGGGAGAGTGAGGAGGGGGGCCGGGTGGACTATGAGAAAGCAGGTGCCACTCCCCCACATGCAGGGGATGCCCGCCATTCCCGGGGGTCACAGCTCTGCTCCAGCAGTCCTGTCCTAGGCGTGTGTCCCCGGTTTTAAGGACTTAGTGCCAGGAGAGCTGCCACCCGTGCAGTGGGCACGCCGAGTCCCCCAGTGGTCAGTGAAGCGGCCCCGGCAGATGTTTGCGGACAGCTCCGCGGAGCTGGCGGTCCCGGGCCTCGCCCGCAGTCTGCAGGCTGCCGGTGCTGCGGAGGGAACCCGCTGCACAGCCTCCAACTGTCCTCTGCGCTCAGAGCAGGCGAATAGAGCTTTTCTCTCTTTCACCCCAACACTGAGTTTAAAATGGGCATTTCAAAGCCTCGGGTGTTTGTCATTAAGCTCACTCTTTCTGCACTTAAAAAAAAACATTTTTTTTTATTGATAAAGGTATTACATATGTGTCCTTATTCCCCCATTACCCCCCACTCTTTCTCCACTTTAGGGAGGGGTGTGCCTCGGGTCGCGTGGTCACCTTGAAGTGCACAGGTAAGAGTTTTAGAAACACAGAGGCCCGTGGAAGCCAGAGCTCCCTCACTGACCCCCTTCTCTCCTCCTCGGGGTCCCCTCCTCCTCGGGGTCTCCTCCTCCTCGGGGTCCCCTCCTACTGGCTGCCTGGTGGGAGTCTGTGGACTCCACCTCTGAGGAGGGTCAGCCCAGTCGCACCTGTCAGGTGGGGGAGGCGGCCCAGAGTGACTTCTCAGCAGCAGAAGGACCATGGGCATGAGGTCCTGTCACTGCAGTGGCCCGTGGCCTGACTTCCTCCTCCTCCTGCCCCCTCCAGGGACGCTGCCCCAGACCCACCCCCAGCAGGCGGTCCTTATTGCTGGTGGGGGTGGAGGGGCAGCATCTGGCTGCAGGGGTTGGGCCTGGAGGAGTCAGGCAGGTGTGCTGGCAGCTGGGTTAGTGAGGAGGGGCTGTGGGAGGCTCCCCATGGTCCTGCTGTGCTGTCATCACCCCAGGCGCATGCACACAGGGGAGGGGGGGAGGAAGAGGGGTGCTGCTAGCATCGGGCTCTTTGCTCCGATGGACTCTCCCCACTGTGCCCCCACGACACCCCACTCTTCCCACGTCTCAGGGGGCCTGTCTCCACCCCTCACCATGTGTCTCTCCTCCCATGACTCTTCTGGACTGTAAGCTCTGTGCGGAGGGCAGATGTCAGGGGAGGAGTGCTATGGGATGGACCCCCCAACCCCATTCTCCCTGGCAGCCTGCGGTCTGAGGATGGGCTACACCTCGCGCATCGTGGGGGGAAACATGTCCTCGCCCGCACAGTGGCCCTGGCAGGCCAGCCTTCAGTTCCAGGGCTACCACCTGTGCGGGGGCTCCGTCATCACCCCGGTGTGGATCGTGACCGCCGCCCACTGCGTTTACGAGTGAGTGCTCTGCCCCCCTGGGAGGGTCCCGTCCGGGCCAAACGGCGGGACAGGGCGGATTTGGGTGGTCAGCGGCAGGTCCAGGAAGCAGGCCAAGGGACCACAGTCATACCCACATGGAGGGACCTTCCCTCCTCACCGCGGACCCATTACCGTGGGCTGCGGAGACCCCAGGCCGTGGCTCTCGCAGAAAAGATGGGATGCTCCCACACAGGAGAAAACCCACCAGCGTAAAGGTCTTAAACGGAGCTGGCCATGGTGGACCCTGTGATGGCCGAGAGGGTGAGAGACAGTGCAGGGTCCGGGGGCAAAGAGTCTCCCCACAGTCTCCCTCAAGGGAGGTGGGCAGAGGGGAAAATCTTAGAAAGCACTTGGCTATTTGGGCTCCCTGTGATTTTTGCCTCTCTCAGAGGTGCAGGGAGGGAGGCCACTGCGGGACGTGTGTGTGTGTGTGTGTGTGTGTGTGTGTGTGTGTGTGTGTGTATCTCCTCTGTGCTTCTGAAGGGCATGGGGGCTGAGGTGGATTCGAGCACAGGCAAGCAGGGCCGTACACACCTGCCATCTCCGTGGGGCTGGATCAGGGACACCTGAGGTCCGCCCGTGGGTGACCTCCGCGTTACCCCGCGTTACCTCCCAGTCTTCTCCTTGCAGCCTGTACCTCCCCAAGTCATGGACCATCCAGGTGGGCCTGGTCTCCCTGCTGGACAGCCCCGCCCCCTCCCACCTGGTGGAGAAGATCATCTACCACAGCAAATACAAGCCCAAGAGGCTGGGCAACGACATTGCCCTCATGAAGCTGGCTGAGCCGCTCGCCTTCGACGGTGCGTCCCGATTTCTTGGTCCCTCGGTGGCTCTCACCTGTCTCAGGGGAAGTTGTAGCTGCTTGTGGGGTCTCTTTAGGACACGCTTTACGGTCCTTGTCAGGCAACCCCAACGTCCGACTCACTTCCGTGTGGCATTAGGTGACCCTGTCGTGAAAGCCGGCATTTTTCTGGTTCCTGGTGAGATGAGGCGTTTTTGTTCAGGACTTCCAGGCTGTTGTGCTGGGAGACGCTGGGCGCTACTTGCATCTTCAGTGTCAGGAGGTGGTCACCCAGTTCAGGGCACTGTGAGCTGCGGGGACACTAACTTCATTCCAGAGCCTCTGCGGTTCTACTTTGATCAATTCGATTTGTCGGGTCCCCTGGGGCTCCCACTGGTACCATGTTCTTCCTGCGATGCCACCTAGAGCTAGAAGGGACTTGCCTGGCCAGGCTGTCTTGCTGCCTCTCCGGGTGGAAGGGACCTCTGGCCTGTGGGGTAAAGAGCTTTCTCTGTTTGGTGCTAGTCAAGGTGAGGTCCCCCACCCATGGGCCACCCCCCTGCCCAGGGTCTTGATCCCGGTGAAGAGAAGAAGCGAGTCTTAGGCCAGCCAGCGGGTGGTGGTGGGTCCTTCCTGCACCCTTCCTTATGGTTTGGAAGGTACTGGGCGTCTTCAGCTCCTGAAATACTCAGAAACATCCTCTCATGGAGCAGGCCCTGTTTCTCTACGGGAGGTGTCAGGATATGGCCTGTGGAGGTTACAGAAAAGCCACAAGGGATGGAACTTTCACACTTTTTGAAGCTGCAAGCGAAGCCTCATGAGCCCACTCCCAAATGAAACCTTCCTCCCCCAGGGTTACAGCAGTGTGGGGTGTAGGCGGGGTGATGCCAGTCAGCAAGGCCCCGAATAGGAGCTGAATGCTGGCGCCAGACCAGCGGCAGCAGGGTCAGCAGCGTGCTAATCGCAGGGCACATGTAACACTCTGGATGTGACACAAATCCTGCCAGAGAAACAAAGAGAAATTGTAGAGGTGGTGCTCATCTGTTAACTATTATTATGACTAGAGGTCCAGTGCACGAAATTCGTGCACGAGTAGGCCTTCCTCCACCGGGGGCCTGGGCTTCCCTCTGGCCGCTGACAGGCATCTGGAACACAGCCTTCCCTCACAGCTCTGGCTTCGTCCAGAAGGATGGAAGGATGCCCAGAAGGACATCCGGTCTAATTAGCATATTATGCTTTTATTATTATAGATGTTTGATTTATACAAAATGAGGTGCCAACACATGTACTTTGATAAAATTAAAACGAACCCTCCCCATAGTCTTTCTCTACCTTTCCATCATTATCGTACCCAGAGGGCTTAGCATATCTCAGACTGTGTTCACCTGAAAGCCCTGTGACAGCTGTGGCACTGACTTTGGTGGCGGCTTATGTGACACAGCCCACATGGACAGGTGAGCTGTGGCCTCCAGATATGTCAGGAGGGACAGGATACCCATGAAGGAATGTCCTATAAAGCCAGGCACCCACAGTGTGGACCAGGAGTGGGCAAGCTGTGGCCCATGGGCCAACCTTGACCCATCTGTTTTGTAAATAAAGATTTATTGGAACACAGCCACACACTGTCTGTTTTTAGACTATGGTGGCCGAGTTGAGTGGGTGCATTTGGCCCTTTCCAGAACACATGCTGCCACAGTCTAGGGTTGTTTTGAAGTTTTAGGGCTCTGGTCGGGAGGGGTCCCTGCTCTGCGCTAATGGCTTCCAGCTGACCTTGGGCTTGACCTTTCTTTGGGAGATGGTTAGCGCCCAGATGTGAGAGTTGTTGTTTTTTCTTTAAACAGAGATGACCCAACCGATTTGTCTGCCCAACTCTGAAGAGAACTTTCCCGATGGGAAGATGTGCTGGACGTCGGGATGGGGGGCCACTGAGGAAGGAGGTCAGTGGCCTGGAGTCAAGATTCTGAGTCCAGGGGGCCCGAAAGGAGAGGGCTGGGGTAGATGTCCACACTGACATGTCCCTCTCCCCTGTCTCAACGTGATGTTCCATGGGACACCCACATGTCCTTTTTGGGGGTGCGAGTCACCTACTCCAACAAATGTGCAGTCAGCTGAGTAGTTGTTGGTCATGAGACATGGTTCCACTTGAAAATCATAGATTTTCTTGGGAGAAAAACAAATGATGAAGGAGAATTGGGATAGGCTTCCACAGAGAGGCCTTCACCAACATCCTCTTCCTCCCACCATGTTGACTAAGTGCGTAGGCACCCAATAGAGATGCCTCCCGAGGTTTATGCAGAAGATGCACGTGGACCTGGTGAGGAGTTTTTGTCTTGTGTGACTTTGGTAGACATGTTATTTTATCCTACAAAGATCAAGTAGCAAAAGCAAACACACAGGACCATTGCTGTCGTCAGATATAATTAGGAATGGCATCAAAGAATACGTGCAAACGAAGCCTGTGCCCTGTTCATCACTATGGGGCACAAATGTGGTCACAATTCTCAGGGTGCCATCGATGACTTCCCTTGTTAGCAGGGAGAGCATTCATTTCCTGGGGCTGGTGTAGCAAATCACCACAAACAGGGTGGCTTGTTACCACAGACATTTATTCTCTCACAGTCTGGAGGCCAGAAGTGTGAAATCAAGGTGTGGCAGGGCTGGGTCCCTCCGGGTCTCCCAGGGAGACTCTCCAACCCCCAGCCTCTCTCCAGGTCCTGTGGCTCCTGCCGCCCTTAGTGTTCCTTGAACCGTAGCGCCATCGCTCCAGTGTCTGTTCTGGCCTCCCTGCCCTGTCTCAGCTCCCCTCTCCTTCCTCTTAGAAGAGCAGAGGTTGTGGAGTGAAGACCCACCCTGATTCAGGATGGTTCCATCTCGAGACTCCTCCTTAATTACATCTTCATGGACCCCATTCCAAACAGTCTAAGGTTGCAGGAGGACATGCTTTGGGGAGGCACCGTTCAACCCAAGATAGGGCGTTCAGTATCTCCTCTTGAGACATATTAGCTGCCTCTGTCCCCTCCTGACTGTCCAAGGCACCTGGAGTTTACCCAGATCCAGAGGCCAGTCCTCCCCAGAGCGCAGGATCTTGCCGCTACAGCTGGCCACGCCTTCCTGCCCACAGTGGACGCTTCTCCCACAAAGCCTTTGGAGCTTTGTTTCCCTGCGTGCCCGGGGCCGAGCAGAGCGATGTGATTCTGCCTGTGCTCACAGCAGCCCTGAGCGGGCACTGTGCTCCTGCCCACTTTGAGGGGAGGAGACAGGTGCGGAGCACCTCGCTTGTGCTCACACGACCAGGTGGTGGAAGGTCTGGGATTGTGTTCATGCTCCCCACCCACAGCCCTATTCATGCTGTTATTCATGACCTTGGAGTGCCCAATGAGGATCCTTTCATTGTCTTCGCTGGGTCCTGTGTCTTCGCTGGGTCCTGTGTACCGAGTAGAGACAGGTTCCATCTCAGCCCGAGCTCATGGCCAGGCGGTCCCCACTGCGGGGCTGCGAGCAGATTAGGGAAGCCCGTGCAGAAAACACTGTGTCACTCACACTCATAGAACAGTTAAAGTGAGGGTTTTGGGGAGCGCAGACCCACATCTCTGGACACATGCCATAGGAATGAGAATGGGGGTGCCCTGATTTAAGCCTTTAAAGCATAAAGATAATCCAGTTTACCAACAGGCTAAGTTAGAGGGCATCAGTCTTGTCGGGCCGGTGCTGAGGCTGATCCACGGCAGGTGCGTTACTTTTCTGATGCTGCTGCAACAAATGACCCCCATTCTCTCATGGTTGTGGGGCCCGGAGTCCTGCATCAGTCTTGGTGGGCTGGGATCTAGATGTCAGGACGGCTGCGATGCTTCTGGGCTCTGGGAAGAAGCAGCTCTCTCCTTTTCCAGGTCCCAGCGGCCGCACTCCTTAGCTCGTGGCCCCTTCCTCCATCTTCACAGCCAGCAGCACAGCACCTTCCCCCTCTCTCCTCTCTGACCGCTGCTTTCACCGTCACACACTCTCCTTTGAGCCTTTCAAGGATCCTGGGATCACACCTGGGGTCCCTCCGGAAAGCCCAGGATCATGTCCCCATCTCCAGTCTGCAAAGTCCCTTTTGCCACGGAAGGCGTGTCATGGAAGGCGGTCATAGGTTCAGGGGCTTGGAACATGGATGCCTGTGGGAGGACGTTTTCCTGCAGACCACCCCGAAATTCCTCCAAGAGCTGTGCGTGACCTTCACAAGCCTCAGGTTCCCTGCTGTGTGACCTGGGTTGCTCTGGGAACAAAATAGCCTGGGGTGGATCAAATGCTGGACCCAGGGTCGGCCCTGGGCAGTCCTTGTGGTGACAGTTGCTTCTCCCTCTTCCCATATTAGTCCCAGTGGGGAAGAGGATGGCTCTGCCATTGAAGTGGCCATGGTTGGAGGTAGCGTGCCCTGGTCCCCACCCCGGATGCGTGCCCTTTGAGTTCCTCACTGCACGTCCCCCTCTTCCTCTGACACAGGCGACGCCTCCCCCGTCCTCAACCACGCAGCTGTGCCTTTAATCTCCAACAAGATCTGCAACCACAGGGACGTGTACGGCGGCATCATCTCCCCCTCCATGGTCTGTGCCGGCTACCTGAAAGGCGGAGTGGACAGCTGCCAGGTAAGGGCCCGCCGTGGCCTCCAGGGGTCAGGGCAGTGGGCAAGGCGAGGCTGTTATGGTGACCCAGCCCAAGGGCGAGGCCACTGCCGGCATCTCCCTGTGACTGACTGTAGAGCAAACTCCAGGGCCTGGGGAAGAAGTTTGCTCGAGATAGCACGCCCTTTCTCTGGCCAGCCCATGTTGACCAGCTCCCGCTCTGCCTGGGTGCTGGGCGGGAGGACGGGTCTCAAGGATGCTTCCTTCTGAGCCCAGTTCTTAGAGTTTGCAGGGCAACCAAGGAGGCGGGAGGCAGGTGGGGACCTGTGAAGGAGGGCCTCCAAAGCCACAGTGGGTGAGACCCCAATTCTGCCTGGGTCCGGAGGTCAGCTAAAGGCCCCTGGCCAGGCGGACCCTTCCTCTGAGAGCTCCCTCGGGTGCACGCAGCTGCCTTGACCTCCACGGGCTCAGTGTAGGTTGGGAGATAGCTGGGGGCTCCATCACAGGGACGGAGGACCCACCGTGAGGAATGCCGCGTCAGATCTGGGGGCTGCCATCCTCACGCTGGACTTTGTGGTGCGGTGACTAGGGAATCCGGAACCAGAACCAGGGACAGCCATGCCAGGGCCTGCTCTGTGGCCCTTAGTCTCCTTCCCTGCTGTCTAGGGAGACAGCGGGGGACCCCTGGTGTGCCAGGAGAGGAGGGAGTGGAAGTTGGTGGGAGCGACCAGCTTCGGCATCGGCTGTGCGGACGTGAACAAGCCTGGTGTCTACACCCGCATCACCTCCTTCCTGGACTGGATCCACGAACAGATGGAGGTGGGTGCGGTGCCCGCCCAGCTCCCGCTGGTCCCCGTCAGCCCTCGAGGCCTCCAGTCCTGCTGCAGAGCCGGGGAGTGAGCCATCAGTGACTTTGTGGCTCCTGGGTGTGGGAGGGGAGCAGGGTGGGCACAATACAGAGTGACAGTGCCTCCACCAATCAGGGAAAGGGAGAGAAGCAGTCGAGAGGAGGGAGTCCTTGAGGACGGGGACAAGTAGAGTGGGCGTGTGTGTGCGTGGAATAGAGGGTGGGCGAGGGCAAGACAGTTGAGGAAGGGCCCCCCATGACCACTGAGGGGGTAGAGCCTTGCCAGGGGCCAGGAATGGGATGGAGAGTCATTGCCCAGGAGGAGTCTGGGCAGCTCTGTGCGTGGGGGCCCCCTGGAGGGGACCTGGAAGAGGAAGACAGGTCGGTGAGGCTGTCTTGGAGGAACAGGGGGGCAGGGAGAGCCCTGGAGAAGGTGGGGAGGAAGAAGGAACACCTCCAGAGAAAGGATGGAGACTCCAGAGGGACAGGAAGTAGGTGTGTGTCTCGGGGGAAGCTGCAGGGAGGTGAGGCCAGGCCGCACAGGAGCCTGGGAAGCAGGGCACCTCCTCCTGTGGCCACTCGGCAAATATTTGCTGACTCGATCTTGGACTCTGAGCCCCACATCAGGCTTTGGACCAGTTTCAAAGACTTGTTTCCTGTAATCGAGACATATGCATGACATACAGTCAGTTTTGAAGCGGGCCTCCAGCGGCCTTTAGCGCACTCACTGTGCTATGCGCACCTTTCTGGTCCAGGGCATGTCAGCCTCCTGCAACGAAACCTCGCTAAGCATCAGCCCTTCCCACTCCCTCTGCCGCTGGCACCCAGCAGTCCGCTCTCTGTCCAGGCATATCACAGACCTTCTTACAGGCTCCTTCGACTCGAAGCAACGGGCTAAGAAGGCCATCAGACTTTCGGTGTGAACCAGGGCGTTCATTTCCTGTCTTTCTTGGGAATTTTTGCTTTAAGTGAAGAAGTTCGGTAGCTGTTCCTTTGTGCCAGGCCCAGGCCCAGGCCTGGCACTCAGCGTGCTGTGCATCCCAGTCCTGCTGCCGGGAGCTGTGCCCTCCGCAGGTGCCCGCAGTCCCTGCCTCAGTGCCCACGGGGGCGGGGGGTGGCGCAGGGCAGCAAATGCTGGGCGACAGGCCCTCAGGAAGCATCCGCTAGTGCTCATCGGGTTGCTCACGGACAGGGAAGCCCGGCACTAAGCTCTGAAACACAAAATTCAGTCCAAACCCATCAGCCTCTCACCGTGTCAGAGAAGATGGAGGAAGGAGCAGCCCCCATCCTGCAGTGGCCTCGATGGCCCCTGAGTGGGAGTCTGGGGTGAGGACAGTGGTGTGGGCCTGGTGCGTGGAGGGCAGGAAAGCAGGAGCAGGTCTGAACTCGCCCTCCACGAGGCTGCACGCAGGGGCCTGGGGGTCCCTGTGACCAGCTGCTGGTAAAGAAAGCTGAGCCTGAGACAGTGGGAGAAACCACCTCCCAGTCCTCACACTGTGTGTGTGGGGGGGGGGGTGGGGGGGGGGGGCCTGGGGTGGGCAGGGCTGCGAGCAGCGGTGCCGCCCGAGGCCTCAACAGCATCCGGGGAGGCAGGTCCTAGGACCATCCTCCTCTTGCAGGTGAGGGGACCTGCCGAAGGCCCCAGAGCAGGACTCCGGCCCCAGCACAGGCTGCCTCGCAGAATCAGCAGCTCTCCAAGGTGGGGGTGCACAGGACCCTCCCTGGCTGTCTGTGGACATTGAGGACCCCAGAGTCCTTCTCCAGAGGGCGTGGTCAGGGTGTGAAGTGGGGTCTCAGGGCCCCCTTTGAGAACACATTTAGGGCCGCGTGGCTCCCCGTGGGGCTTAGAAACGGTTTCCTCTCTCTATGATGCCGGGAGAGCCATTTTGTCTGTGACGGGTGCATCAGTTGATGCCCGAGAGCATCTGAGCTGCCTCCGGCCCACTGAAGGCCAGGGTGAGCCCCCCCCCCCTTTAAATTAAATATATTTTTTACTGATTGATTTCAGAGAGGAGAGATAGAAACACCAATGATGAGAGAGAGAGTCATTGATTGGCTGCCACCTGCGTTCCCTCTACTGGGGATTGAGCTCGAAACCTGGGCATGTGCCCTGACCAGGAATCCAACCATGACCTCCTGCTTCATAGGTTGGCACCCAACCCCTGAGCCACGCTGTCCCGGCGAGACTCCCCCTTTCGCAAGTCTCTTTTCAGGTGTCGCCAGGGAAGACCGGAGAGGCTCCCCTTCCCAGGAGAGCTTTGTGGGGGGACAGAGGAGGCTGGCTGTGCCTGCATTTTCAGTTGCCCCTTTGGAACATGGATGAGGGCCTTCCCAGAGCTCACACATCTGGAAGGGCATTGCCGTGCACCAGGGCGGGATGGCCTGCTGGAGCACCACTCACCCCGTGGTTGTCTCCATCTCATTGGGGCTTGCAGCAAAATGGCTCTGACCAGGCGGGGACTCAGGAACAGGATGATCAACAGGTGGGGTTGGTGATGAAAGACACAGGCCGGCAGGCGGGGAGGGGCCACAGGAGGGCGCTGTTACGCGGGTCTGAGGTCCAGGGGGAGCTGGCAGCCTCCGCCAGCAGAGGGCACGCTGTCCCCACTCATCGCAGAGCAGCGGCTGCTTCGCTCAGGGACAATGCCAGTCAGTGCCCACTCTGTCCTAACGGGGAGGGGATGACCCCGAGTGCCGGAAAGATGACACGTACGTTTCTGTTTCTAGAGGGACTTGAAAACTTGAAGAGAAAGCGGACAAGCCACCGTGCTGAGCTCCTGCCACGCTGGAGACACCCCCGTCCCTCCACCGATCCCCGGCTGGGCACGTCCATGAGCAAACGCCGCCCGGGCCCGGCTGGCTGGCACCCCCGGCAGAGCCAGAGGAGGACCGCCTCTCCAGCCAGGACAGTTTGCCTCTCACACCTCTGCCGGGCCACTGCGGCGTGGGACGGAAATGACCTGGACGTGCCTTTCTGACCTTCGCTAAGAGGCGCCACCCTTCCCCACGTGCCGTGCGGTTTGCTCTGCAGCAGAGTGACCGCGTAAGCAGGTCTGTCACGCAGGGCGACGGGCGCTGCAGCCCCGCGGCCCAGCACGCAGGACTGTCGCCGTGGATGTCCCCGTGCACACAGTTTCCCCCAGACCCGCGTCTTCTGCGTGGGGAACTTGGCCTCCGGCGATCAGGTTAAGGCTGATGTCTGTCCGCCTCGTAGCGTGTGGTGCCTGCTGTGTCCCTGTCTCTCGCTGCCCCAGGACCTGCGCTCTCCCAGCGCCGTGGCCTGTGGGGGCTCCTGTGGACTGAAACCACACGCTGGCTCCATCGATCGCAGGGGCGCGGCCGCTTCGAGCCGACCTCTCTGGGCATCGTGGGCTCTCGCGTTTTCCTGTTGGAACGGGCGTCTCAGCAGCTCAGCGTGACCCCCTGCTCCATCCTGGGCCTCAGAGTGAGAAACAAAGCTGTGGGAGGAGCCGGGGCCACCTCGTCGGCAAGCAGCGCAGGCAGCCACGCGTCATCCAGAGGCCGCAGGAGCCCCCGCCGCGTGGCCCAGTTGGCGGAGCAGCCGAGAGGCTGTTAGTTCAATTCCTGGTCAGACATGTGCCCGGGTTGTGGGCTCGTTCCCCTGTAGGGGGCGTGCAGGAGGCAGCCAGCGGGTATTTCTCTCATCGATGTTTCTCTCTCTCCCTCTCCCTTTCTCTCTTTCTGAAACCAATTAAAACACATATTAAAAAACACCTGTTTTTTATATTATTATTATTATTATTATTATTATTATTATTATTTTTAAAGAGAGCCAAAAGTTTCCTACTTTTCTGCAGCGTCCCCTTAGCTGACCCGGCCCCTGCAGCGTTAGAGACCCTTCTGTTACCCACACAACTGCAGTCCCCATCGCACACATTGTGGTGCTTTCTCAGAGGTGAGTGGTCGGCAAACTGCGGCTCGAGAGCCACATGCGGCTCTTTGGCAACCTTGAGTGCGGCTCTTCCACAAAATACCACGGCGTGGGCGAGTCTATTTTGGAGAAGTGGCGTTAGAAGAAGTTGAAGTTTAAAAAATGTGGCTCTCCAAAGAAATTTCGGTCGTTGTCCTGTTGCTATTTGGCTCTGTTGACTCATGAGTTTGCCGATCACTGTCACAGATGGATTCACGAGAAGGTACCATGCTCCTTTGCCTGGAGGCAGCAGTGGGGAAGAAGGGCGAGTCTCTCAGCAGCATGGGCCCAAGTGCTTGGGGAGGGACCCCCCACAGGAAGTCTGAGACTGAGAAGGGGATGAAGGAAGGAAAGGAATAGCATTTGGCAATGGTATTGGGATGCACGCTGCCACGTCAGAGTCGCTGCACAGATTTCTATATCCGTCTGCTCGGTGGCTGGTGGAGCTCAGCATCCACTCCTGGGCGTTCATTCAAAATTCCAGCTCACACTTAGGAGCACGAGCTGCGTTCTGTTGGTTTTGCTCTGCAGTTGTTAACGCATTAACCTCCCTCCTCTCCTCCTCGGACGCTCCAGTTGCTGTGATTTAATTTAGGGCATCTTCTCACACCAGAGGGGAAGGCAAGGGAAGTGATGAGGTAGGATCAGGGACGGCCCCTGGGTCCAGGTGGCTGCTGCCTCATCACACCCACCCTCAGAGCCTTCCTCAAAAGGAAACCCAGGAATTTCCCACATCTGGCCACCAGGTGGGGCTCTGAGGAGGGCAGCCACACTCTCCTCATCCCTGGAAAGTTCCAGATTGTTTCCCGGGCTGGGGGCACTGGCTCCTGGGCCTGTGACCTTGGTGCTGCATCCCACCTTCCTCCTGGCTCACTAGAGCTTTCCGTGGGAAGAACACGGGGAACTGTGGGGGGCTGCTCGCTGCCAGGCCACGCCTGCAGGTGCCCACTGAGTCACAGCTAGCCCTGGAAGCAGGTGAGACTGCAGACAGGCATCAGGACCCAAGGCAAGAGTCCAGGGTCTTCCTCCCGCCCCGCCCCCCTGGCATCCCATGAGGTGTCAGGCCTGTGGCCGGGAATCCTGAGAACAGCCCAGCTTCTTCCCCACGGCTCAGGCAGGAGCTCCTCATGGGGCCTGTGTAAGGGGGTGGGGGGTGGGGGGGTATCTTCTCAGCACAGGCCCTGGGGGAGGGCAGTGTGAACACTTCCGGACACATTCCCACTCCTCCAGGACAGGAGTCATCACCAGCCACACACTCGGTTGTGGAGAAAAAAATAATAACCACGATTTTTAAGGTTGTGCTTGGGGTCGGTTGTCATAAGAACTGTGATTTCGGAAACATTCTTATCGGACTTTTCCAGTTGGACTTTTTATAGCTGTAGAGTCACATGCTGTCGTAAGGAACAATACACAGAGAGTTCTCACAAACTTTGTCCTGTTTTCCCTGATGATAACATTTTGTGAAACTAGAGTGCAGTATAACAGCAGGATATTGACAATGATAAGGTCTAGTGACTTACTCAGATTTCTCCAGTTGTACTTGTACTTGTGTGTGCCTGCATGTATGTGTCTGAGTGTGTGCATCTGTGTGTGTGTCTGTGTTTATGCCACAGTGTGTGTCTGTGTCTGAGTGTGTGCATCTGTGTGTGTGTCTGTGTTTATGTCTTAGTGTGTGTCTGTGTGTATGTGTCTGAGTGTGTGTCTGTGTGTATGTGTCTGTGTGTGTGTGTCTGTGTCTGAGTGTGGCCTTAGTGTGTGTCTGTGTGTGAGTGTGTCTGTGTGTGTGTCTGAGTGTGTGTATGTGTCTGTGTTTATGCCTTAGTGTGTGTCTGTGTCTGAGTGTGTGTCTCTATGTGTGTATGTGTCTGTGTTTATGCCTTAGTGTTTGTCTGTGTGTATGTGTCTGAGTGTATGTCTGTGTGTGTATGTGTCTGTGTTTATGCCTTAGTGTGTGTCTATGTGTATGTGTCTGAGTGTGTGTCTGTGTGTGTGTATGTGTCTGTGTTTATGCCTTAGTGTGTGTCTGTGTGTATGTGTGTGCATCTGTGTGTGTGTCCGTGTTTATGCCTCATTGTGTGTCTGTGTTTGAGTGTGTGTTTATGTGTCTGTGTTATGTGTTTGAGTGTGTGTCTGTGTTTATGCCTAAGTGTGTGTCTGTGTGTATGTGTCTGAGTGTGTGCCTATGTGTATTTGTATGTGTGTGTGTCTGTTACGTGTTTGAGTGTGTGTGTGTGTGTGTGTTTTGAGGAACAAAAATGAACTGCTTATTTGTTAATGAGTAGGGAAACAACCACAATCCATAAAAAATAAAATAGGCAAAAGGTATGAACAAACCTTTTACTAAGAAGATATACAGATGGCAAATAAACACCTGACAAAAATGCTCAATGTTCTGAAACCCAATTAAAACCACTGCTTGCTTATTAAAAGGGTAAATTCCAAAGATTGACCTGCCAGGCACTGGCAAGGATGTGAAAGAAATGGAACTCACACACTCCTGGTGGGTATGCAAAAGGGAATAGTGATTTTAGATCACAATTTGGCTGTTTTTAATAAGTTAAATATGAACCTCTCTTATGACTGTCTGTTGTGTGTCTGTGTGTTTATGTTTATGTCTGAGTGTGTGTGTGCTTGTGTGTGTCTGTGGAGTTTTCAAGAAATTTGTCTATTTCTTCTAAGTTGTCAAATTTATGAGTGTAAACTTCTTCATCGTATTCTCTTATTGTCTGATGTCTGCAGGGTCTGTACTAATCTCTCCTGTTTCATTTATAATATCATTAGTCCCTTTTTCCTTTTAATTTTTGTCAGTTTTGCTATAGATTTGTCAATTTTACTGATTCTTCCAAAGCTCTAGACTTGCTGTTTTAACTATTTTTTAAATTGTTTTCCTGTTTTTTAATTTCATTCATTTTTGCTCTTACCTTCATTCTCAATGCTTTGGGTTTGTTTTGCTAATTTTTCAAGATTAAAAATTTAAGTTTTTTATTTGAGACCTTTTCTCATTTCTAATGTAAGTGAACGCAACAAATATTTCTGTCCCCACTGCGTTTGCCAAATCTCACAAATTTTGGCACAGAGAGCAATTCCTTTTCGTCCCGGTCTGCCTATTTTGAAGTTTCTTTGCATGTGTGTGTGTGTGTGTGTGTGTGTGTGTGTGTGTGTGTGTGTGTATGTGTCTGTATGTATGTCTCTGAAACTTGCTTTTGCTCTGTGTTACTGAGTTTTGCCACACTTAGACATTTTCCTGTTGTCTGTTCCTGCTGGCCTGTTTTATTGAATTGCGGTCAGAGAACACATGCTGTGTGTTTTCAGTTCTTTTAATTTGTTGAGATTTATTTCATGGCCCAGGGTATGGTCTGTGTTGATGAATGTACAGGACACTTAGAAACAAAGGCATATTTTGCAGTCGGGTGAAATGCCCTGTAAGCACCAGGTCGGGTCTCCTGGCCGTAGGGAGTGCCAGTCTCTTGTGTCCTTGCTGATTTTGTCTAGACCAGTGGTCGGCAAATTCCTTAGTCAACAGAGCCAAATATCAACAGGACAACGATCGAAATTTCTTGGGAGAGCCAAATTTGTTAAACTTCAACTTCTTCTAATGCCACTTCTTCAAAATAGACTCATCCAGGCCGCGGTATTTTGTGGAAGAGCCACACTCAAGGTGCCAAAGAGCACGCATGTGGCTCTCGAGCCGCAGTTTGCCGACCACGGGTCTCGACGCCCCAGCAGTGCCTGGGGGGAGGTGTCAATGTCTCCACTATAATCGTGGCCTTGCCTAGCCCTCTTTCAGCTCGATCAGTCTCTGTTTCGTGTATTTTGAGGCTTTGCTGTTTGGTGAGGACAAATACTTTTGAGATTTTTAAAGGCAACATAATTTCTTGAAAGCCACGCCATTATCTTGAACATGTGGTGCCCTTCGATGGGAAAGTGGGAAAGATGGAGGGGACAGCTGCACAGCAGCAGCTTGAATGCCCCGTCAGACACTTAAGAACCATGGCGTTGGCTTTCTAAAGGAGGGTTTGGATGTAGAATGCCACAGACCCAGGAGTGGGTCAGAGGCCGTTCCCTGCCCCGTGCCTGGGGGTGTCTCACATGGGGCCCTGGGCTGGGCGGCTCCCAGCTCGGCAGCTCCCAGCCACATCTTTCTGCCCCACGGGAGGAAGCGTGTGAGAATGCAAGAGAGAGAATAACATAGAGAGGACCTTGATCTCTTATAATTTATTTTAAAAAATGGAGCCACTCACTTTAAGGTTGCTGGCGGCCCTGGGGATGGCTGCTGAATGGCACAGGCTGGCTCTTACGTTGTGTGGTGACGTGTTGGGTTTGTGATGGACACCTGAGACGTTGGGATGAAGACTGTTTTGAGGTGAATATGTGGTTTTCGTTGCTAAGGGAGGCAGCGCCGCCCGGAGTAAACAGCAAATGAAGGGCAGAATGAGGAAGCCTGGCTCGAGGCCTCCCCATCTCTGTGCAACCACAGGGCTCGGGTATTTCTTAAGCTCACCCCAGCCCCCCCAGAGCCCTTCTTTTAACCTGCACTGGGCAGAGAGAGCAGGACCTGTCTTAGGGCAATATTTCCGTCGTTTCTTTTTGCATAAACTCCCAGGAGCGACTCCAGTGGTGGGAGTGGTAGAAATGTTTTCGGTTTTGTTCCAGCAGATGTGAGGTTTGCACAGAAGCTGAGACACTGACAGACACGAACTGGGACAGGTAGCCTATTCCCACAACCCCTCCGATGGGGCCACACCTATAGAGGGCCCTCAGGGAAGGCCCCTGAGCATTCTTTAAATCATTGTCATCTGAATCCAAGGCTCCAGGCAGAGTCGTGTCTTGGAAACACATCCACCAAGAAGACTAGATGCATTATCAGTACTGACTCTTAACTTGCTCCAGGTGTTGGGAAGAGAGCCTTGAAAAGTAGATTCAGCCGAGCCGGGAATGAGGGAATGAATAGGGCCTGGGCCCACTCAGGCTCCTTTGATCCTAAGTTTTTTCCAGTGAAACCCCTTTGTATTTTGGTATAAATAAACATGATGCTGTTGGGTTTGATTCCTGTCTCTCCATCAGAGAGAACAGAGATTCCACCCGGCCCCAGCTTTTTATCTCTACTTCTGTGTCCTCTGTTCTTTCTTTTATTTCTCAATCCCCAGCTCCTCCACTCAGAAACTGAACCCACTCTCGTTCCACGCTGGACGTGGAAAAGAGAGAACCCCCCCCCACACACCTGTCATTGGGACCCCTGTCCTCAGAAAGGCACTCAAGACCAGCCGACGAGATAGGATCTGGCCCGGGAATCGTGATCCTTTACACACCCTTACCCAACCGACGGACGAGCCATCAGGTTTGCCCGAGTTCTGGACCCAGCTCTCAGCAACTGTGCTTAGAAAAAGTAAACAAAAAAGGAAGAAACGAATGAAAGGTACAAAATAGAAGTAGAGTTGAGTGAGGATCTTTAGAGGTAGATGATCGAGTTCACAGCTTTGCTCAGTGAGTGAAAGTCTCCCTGTTGGTAGTAGTGACTGTTCTCTAACCCAGTGGGCACGGGCCTTGGTCCCTGAGACCTGTAACCTTGGGCAGTGCAGGGACTGCCCACTGCCCTCCTGGGGAAGCGCTGCTTGTGGGTAATTTGCTGGTAATTCTTCTTGTCCTTTTCTCAGCTGGATTGCTCACATGATTCAGGCCAGATAGAAATGCCTCATGCCTTAAATAAAAACTATAGCCCTAGCTGGTTTGGCTCAGCAGATAGAGCATTGGCCTGCGGGCTAAAGGGTCCCAGGTTCGATTCTGCAAGGGCACATGCAGGGTTGCAGGCTCAATTCCCAGTAGGTGGCGTGCAGGAGGCATCCAATCAGTGATTCTCTCTCATCATTGATGTGTCTATTTCTTTCTCCCCTCTCCCTTCCTCTCTGAAATCAATAAAAATATACTTTATAAAAATAAAAACTCTACCCACACACCTATGTCGGGGGTACTCTGTTTCCCCGAAAATAAGACAGTGTCTTATATTAATTTTTACTCCCAAAGATGCGCTAGATCTTATTTTTGGGGGGATGCCTTATATTACAGCAAGTAAGTCTTATTTTGAGGGTATGTCTTACTTTCGGGGAAACAGGGTAGACATGGATTGAAATGGACCAAAGAACCACATCAAAGGGATCCCTCCAGATGGGGTGGGGGCGAATGCAGGAGGGAGCATGGTGAGTTACGGGAGCAGGAGACAGGGCTGGACCAAGCAGTGTTCACAGCCAGGAGAGAGGAAGCACTGGGGCCCAGAGAGGCACACCCCACCAGGGTCTGCAGGAGGGAGGAAGGTCGCAGTCAGCAAGCATCACAGGAGAGGAGGGGGCCGGCCAGTCTACTCACCTCAGGGCCTGAGATACAGAGGAGTGAGGAGGTATGGCGCCCACACTTACCTGAGGCTCCCTGGACCCCAGGCCAGGAATGAGCTGGTGAATCCCACGCTCATCTGCTGGGAGGGACAAGGCTTTGTTCAGACCGGGGGTGCCGAGCTGAGCTTAGAGATTTAAGTAACTGCAGGGCGGCAGAGTCAGGGGTTTGGCAGGGATAGATGGCTTGGAGGTGAGAAATTAGGTATCTGTGTCCCGTCTCTCTCCTACCTTTAAATTCCCAGGACCCACAGTTAGGACTTGACAGTGGTTTTGGAGCCAAAAGGGTGGGG
Source organism: Antrozous pallidus (assembly GCA_027563665.1). Lineage (NCBI taxonomy): Eukaryota > Metazoa > Chordata > Mammalia > Chiroptera > Vespertilionidae > Antrozous > Antrozous pallidus. Next base: position 7,209,308 of record CM050514.1, on the reverse strand, counting down.
AAGCGTGAGCTGGGGTGGGTCCGGGAGGAGTGTTGGGGGCTGGGGGGCGGGGGAAGGTCCCTGTTTCTACCACTTCTGCACTCAGAGATGTCCTGGTCCCTCGTGGGCCTGTCTGCACTCACTGGCATGCCCCAAATGGGCGTCTGGAATAGGCTGGGTGGGATGAGGACTCCATGGGTGGGAGTGGGCGGCTTCAATCTTGGGGTTGCTGAAATCTAAGAGATAACAGGCAGCTCACACCAGCCCCACTCCTGTGTTTAACTTCAGGGAAGGTATGAGGAAGCAGGTCATGGGGCAGGCACGTCAGTGAGGCGTGGCCCAAGCACAACCCCTCCAACATCAATACCCCCTCCATGACTGCCTCCTGACTCACTGACTGGGCGGCAGTGGAACACTCCTCCTCCTCTTCTTTTGGGGGAGACAGCAAAATCATTACATTTCATTTTAAAAATACAATATTTTCCAATTACAAAAATAATTGCTCACTATAGAAACGTTTCGGTAACTAGGAGAACAGACACCAAGGAAACCGGTGTGACATCCTTGCACCCCTCAGGGCCACCCCCTGGGGTAGCTTCTTTTTTCCCCTTCTCCTGCTGAGTTCTTTGTAATCCTGGTCCTGTTCTTCTCACTTAACGCTGCAGCCTGAGCGTTCCCAGGCTCTTAGACTCCACAGAGCTTTGCATGTCACCATGCACCCTCCAACCAACATTCTCTACAATTGTTTACAGTCACCAAGATTTATTTGGGGACATCTTTATGTAGGATGATCTGTGTTTGGGACTCTTTCTTGATGGCACCCCCAAAGTAGATTTACCGGGTCAGAGCCTGTGCTATTTCCAGGACCCTTGTTCTAGGCCTGTGTTGATCGCCATGAAGGTGGGCCCATTGCCACCGTGGGTGCAGGTTCTGTTTTCCTGACTTTCAGTGGCATGGACTCTTCTGATTAAAAAACAAAATCCAGCCGAAACCAGTTTGGCTCAGTGGATAGAGCATCGGCCTGTGGACTGAAAGGTTCTGGGTTGAATTCCGGTGAAGGGCATGTACCTTGGTTGCAGGCACATCCCCTGTAGGGGGTGTGCAGGAGACAGTTGATGGATGTCTCTCTCTCCTCGATGTTTCTGACTTTTTATCCCTCTCTCTTCCTCTCTGTAAAAAAAATCAATAAAAAAGTATATTTTTAAAAAAATCTGGCAATTTGCATGGCTGGCACATTGTTGTTACCTTAAATGATTTCTTTGATTGCTAATAATTTTTTTCCAGTTTCCTATAACTTTGTAATTTGATGTTCATGCTCTTTGCCTCTGTCTATTTGAGTTCCAGGGTTTGAAAATTCAACTTGTGTGAGCTCTTTATATTTCAAAGATTTCAAACCTTCATTCATCATATGCATGATAAACATTTTACAGTTAAAGAAGTGTAAAATATTTTACATAGTTAAATTTGCTTCCTACCTACATATGTCATATACATTTAAATGATTTCTGGTGGTCTGTTATTTCTGTTATCTATTGATTTCAAGGTTTAGAAATACCTAAATCGTCCAGAAATTAGTTTAGTACTTATTGCTTCTTCCTTTAATTGATGTAAAACAGATGCTACAGCAACTGCTTTGGTTGTTGGTCAGAAGGTCAGAGTTGGTGGCCACAGCCCCTTCCCATTTATGCTCCACTTCAGCTGGGCATGGTCATTTCTCTGGTGACAGTGGGCCAGATCTTCACATCTATGGGATCTGGGTCCTTGTGAGGTCTTATGTATGTCGGGTTGCCTCAGTTTTCCATTGACCAGGCCCTCTGGTGAGAAAGCACTCACAGAAGCCCTAGTGACCGACCCCCTTGCGCATCACCCTCCTCATCCTCACTGTATAGCAGATGCACAGTTTCCCTCTGCTCAGAGGACCAGTCCCTCTAGTGGACATGCCTCCTCTGACAGTTGGTTCGCTGGCTGAGCGCAATCTCCACGGCCAGTCGGGTTTCCACATGGAAGCCAGCATCTCTCAGACCAGCAGCACTCCAATCCATAAGACCATGGCCATGGGATGAGAAGCAAAACTTCCTCCAGCAGTGACTTCCTTTAGCATGAGGAACACCACTCCTTCGTCCGTTGTGTGCTCTCTGGACATGGGCACTTAGGTTTAAGGCGTGTGCCGAATGGGAAACCACCCCCTGGTGGTGGAGCAGAGAATTTCATCATTCAGTCAGGCTCTCTGATCTTGGGTGACGGGCATGTGGGAAGGGCAGTGAATTGCTGGACGTTGTTAGATTTCCTGGCCCCAGAATGTGTTGTGATGCATCCCGTGCTCGGGATTATGCACTCTGTAAATTCCCAGGGCTCGTCTGCCAGCAGCTGCGGCTCAGAGGGAGGACAAGTGCAGACCCCGGCCCTCCACCCTGCCTCTCGGTGATGGAAACACTCTCATGGAACCTCTGTGATGGAAACGCTCAGCCTGCCCCCAGGCTGCCAGCCCCTGCTCCTGGGCACGATGCCACATCTAGGATCATGCACTAGCCCCTGCTGTTGGCAGGATGGGAACTCAGAAGTGGAGTCAATTACTACGAGGAGAAACTCACGGTATGGAGCCTATGCCACTGTCCCCACTTTCTACCTGGCCCCGTTTTGTCTTCACATTCACGAGATTTGAGTTGAGTCCTGGCTGACTCTCGATGGCAGCCTGTGAGCCAGAGAATCCCGCTAAGTAAGCTGCCACCAAGTCCCCGACACACAGTAACTGTGAGATAGTGTTTTTTGTTTTAAATTGCTAAGTTTTGGGGTGATTTGTCATATGGCGACAGAGAACTAATAGGGAATCTGCTGTTTTTCATATTGGACTTCACCAAGATGCCACACAATGTCCATGTCTGCCGTGGATCCATCACAAACCGTCCAAACTTCTGGGCCCACGTAGCGGGGTGTCTTGTGTGACAGCCTGGACCAATTTCTGCAGCCATTTATTATTGACTCCATTCAAAATTTTAAACTTTATTGGCAGCCTGGTAAATGAGCCAAAACAGTCTTCTGTTCAAACGTAGATCCAGAGGCTCATGAGCATGTACTGGGGTGAGCAGAACAGGCGCAGACATTCGTTTTTCCCTTCAGAGAGGATATGTCCACTAAAGGACGAGGTTCCTGGACCTGCGCAGCTCCAAGCTCTGACACACATGTGCTTCTCTAAGGCACCCTACTTTCTGTTTCCCAAATCCAGTTAACACAACATCAGGTCTGGAATATAACAGGCTGGAAGAATGTTTAGCAAAATGTTCAAGGTCTCTCCTGAGTGTGCAGACTTGACACAACCCCAAGTCCACATCGTAGCGGTAAATTGCTGCCCCTGCCACGCGGAGGCAAAATACATCTAATCATCTTTTTGGAAAGGAATGGAGAGGGGGAAGCAAACATTTTTTAGGTCAATAGCTGCATATCAGGTGCCAGAGGGTTTGCTCCATGAATGACCCCACATCCAGCTCCTACCCCCAACTGCAGGTGTCATCACCCCTTGATGAAATATGTGAGACTTTACACACAGGGCTTGACAAGTGACAGTCTGTGGGCCAGAGCCTGCCCGTGGCCTGCTTTTGTACAACCTGCAAACTAAGGATGATTTGCACATTTTTCAAAGGTTGCAAAAATACAATAAGAATGAAGTGGCAGAGACCAAGTGTGGCCCACCAAGCCTGAAATAATGACTGCCTGGACACTGACCGTGAACCAACCTGTGCTGACCCGGCTCTCAAGTCATTCTTGACAGTCCACCTGGCCACACAGGTGAGGTCATCGGGCATGTGCAATGACCACGGCTGCAAGCTCCAGTCCTTGATGGTGGCATTGATTTCTGCAGGTCCCTCCTGGCCTGAGCTGCTGGTTTTGGTTCACTGTCGTGGTGAGAGGGACTTCCACGATAACATGCCTCATTCCAAGGACCAGAGAAGCAATGCAGCTACTAAGGGTGTCTATCCCGGGCCTGGGGGTATCCCCAGGGATGGGTGTGACCTCACTGGATCCAGGAGATGGACTTGGGCCAAGATGACATCTCACACCTGAAGTCCAATTTCTCTATTTGATGAACCACGTGGGGCGTGGGCCTCTGAATATTAGTGTCCGTTCAGAGCTTGTATTTAATGGCCTCCAGAGTCACTATTTATTGACCTTCAGAAAGCCTAAGTGTTTTTCTTTGTCCAGTGCACAGCCACCCTGGTTATATGTTTCCCAGGTCAGCTGTAAACAAAGTACCATAAACTGAGTACGCAACAGAAACTTGTCGTCTCGCAGTTCGGGAAGGCAGAAGTTGGAGGTCAAGGTGCCACCAGAATCGGTTTCTTTTGTCCCAGATGAGATTCGCTTTCCTTGAAGCCTAATCTCTCATTGAAGAAAAAAAATATTCCTACTATCATCCATCCATCCATCCATCCATCCATCCATCCCTCGCTCAATGGATATTTACTCAATAAGGCACCATTGTAGGTACTGAGGCCACCTGAATACACAGAGTAGACCAAGCCCCTGCATCAGGGCCTTTCCATTCTACTGGGGGAGAGGCAGTAAACAATAAACATGGCGCATGAGGGAATCACTTCAGACATTCAAAGATAAAAATAAATTAAAAAAAAAAAGAGCCACGACAGAGGAAGAGCCAGAGCAGAGCACAGCTTCAGGGCAGCTGGGTGGAGGTGGCCCTGAGGAATCCCTTGAGAGGACGTGAGCGACTGACCCCACAGACGAGGGGTCCACCAGAGGGAAGAGCACTCTACTTCATCCGTTTCCAAGTCTGATCTTGTACGTGCAACTTCCTTGTTAAAGGAAAAGAAAAGTAAAGATTTAGATGAATAAGTAACAATGCTCACTAGTTCCTGTGAGGAGGATGGCAGCGCCCCGGGTCCTCGGTGAAGGACCCGATGTGCTCGGCTCACATGCGAAGTTGCCATTGGAAATGTCTAACAAGACAGCACTAACCGAGGAAAGATGAAGTTTGAAGTTCAAGTCCCCTGGGGAGAGGGTGGGGTAGGCCTGTAATTCTTCTGCTCATCCTGCCCAGGTCAGGGATTCTCAAAAATCGTTGAAAATGGTCCACATAGAAAGGTCAAGGCCAGGTGGGTGGGCTCCTATGCTCCTTCTCTTCCCTGAGTTTTGTGGCAGGGACCCCGTGAGCCACTGTTCACACAACTGTGCCTTCCGTGGGCCATCTCTCGCTATGAATCACTTTCCAGTGAGTGTACTGTTGACATTAGCCGATACGGACCAGTGAACTGAGGAGACTCCCACGGATAAGAGGGGGACGTTCTGAATGTCAAATCCCTCACCAAGATGACTACAAGACACGGTTTTCCCTCTATCAGCAAAGTCGTCTGTGTGGCTTGCCTGTGTTTAGAGAACACCTTTTAATCAGCGGAGGACTGTGAGACCCTCCTTAGGCAAACGTTATCTAACACTCTTTCAGCAAACAGAGCCCCGGCTTAAAATCGAGGGCTCAGACAGATTCTCACCCCTGACTCGTAGTCTCCTGGGAGCAGTGAGGAGAAAGGCATGGCCACCATGGAGCCCAAGGTGATTTGCGTCCTGCTCCTGGTCTTCTCGCTGGCCTTCAGCAGCCTGGCCCAGGTCCAGTCAGGTAAACAGCCCTCTTCCTGCTTCTTGGGCGGGGTGGGGGAGGGGGGAGGCACATGGGCACGGAGAGGCAGCCCTGATGGAGGTCTTCCTTGCACAGTGTGTGGTTTTGAGCCAAGCATTGTTGTAGGCCCTTGAGAGGGGTTGGAAGGCAAAAGCAAGTGGTGGCAGCAGCGGGAGAAAGGGCCAGTGAGACCTTGGAGAACTGCCGCCAGCAAGTGGGGTTCCTTGGTTAGCGCTTTCTTCCAGTCCTGACACCAGGAGTCTATTCTTGAATGTTGTATTTTAAAGAGCAAGCTTCGGTGTAGGGTGTACGAGTAGCACTTCTAAACATCCCAGCCAAATCCTAGCCCAGGGAGTGAGACCACCCAAAGTCTACACCAAGTGCCTACTGCACGGGTGGGCATCCCAGGACCCTCTCTGGGCCCCATGCTCTGCAGAGCCCAAACCACCTGCCCCATTGCCTCGTGTTCCATCAATATTACTCCATGGGAGTTGTCCAGTAAGAGAGGGCAGTGCTGCTTCCTTTGAACTTGTCTGTGTCTCAAGGCCTTTATCTTCAGAGTGTGATCAATTGTCTCTGATGTTTGCGAAAAGTGCTTTGCAAGCTACAAAGGGCTGAACCAACATTAGTTGTTCATGTTAGAATGCTGTGCTGGGTTTCACAAAGGAATGCATGTGGGCATCCTACCCTCTTGGTTTAGGGGGAGTTTCCCACATCCAACTGTCTTTGGAGAAACTGTCTTTTACGGAGTCAGATGCCCTAGGTCAAGGCCACCTGTGCCCACCTCTGCCCTGAATCTTGGTCCACCTGTCCTCTGACCGGCCTCCTTCTCTTCAGCCTCCTTCCTTCTCTGTCCCTTTTCTGCCAATGCTCCCAAGGCCTTGCTCCTCATCCCCTTTGTCTTCTCACTCATGGCCCATGGTCATGTGCACCTCTGAGCCCAGGTGACAGAAAGGAGTTCCTCACTCTCCTATGTCCCCTCTCCCAGGCTCCCCTCCCACTGCCTGCCTCAGCCTGCTGAATTCACCTTCTCAAAGCCTCTGGCCCTGAGTGCAGATCTTGTATCCGGACCATGTGGGAGCTGTCAGCTGGCCCATCTGCCCTGGGTGCTTTCCACTTTGGGTCATCTCATCACTCCCTTAGTGGAAGCTGTTGCCCTCAGGCTGAAACTGTGTCCCCTAGCCCTTGACCTGGCTCCTCCCAGACCACCCACCTCAACCTCTGCGTCGTCTCTGCACACGGACCCACACCTCCTCGAACACACCTTGCTCTCGCCCTTCACTGCCGTTGACCGTGCTGCTCCCTCTGCATGGAACACTCACTGCTCCATCCTCCGAGGTCACCCCCCTCCTATGGGAAGCGCTCCTTACTTTGTTCAGCCTTGTGGTCACTTGTCCTTTCTGTGCTTGACCTGGACACACTAGAATGGTCGCACTGTGCTGCTTTGTTCATAAACTTGGCTTTCTCCTCCACTTGAGGTTGGTTTCCTGACAAGCATGTCTTTATTTTTACTTTCTGGGTCATCACCACCTGAGACCGAGCCTGGCAGGAGCTTGATTTCTCAGGGACCCGCACTGTCTCTTTTCCTGCTGTGTCATCCTGTTCCTAGCATACACAAATGGTGCTCAATAGACATCGTGACTGAGTAACTATGCTTAATAACCGGTAGTTGAAATTAATGAGCGAATGAGCATGTCGTCCAGGTAAGTGCAAGGTTACAGATTCCGGGCACCTTGCATTTTCCCCGAGGTGACGTGTTCACATGCCAGGCGATGAGGACAGGTCTCCCTCTCCGACCCTGAGGCCTGGGTCTGCAGTGGCTGCCGGCCGGTTGCTGATTTAACTAGAGAACGGAGTGGGACAGGAGTGTGGGTAGAAACAGCGAGCAGTTCAACTCCCGGCTGACCTTTGCCCCCACTCCATGTGCTTGCAGAGACGTGCGTCATGCCCCCGAAAGAGAGAATCAACTGCGGGTATCCCGGCGTCACGCCTGCGCAGTGCTCAGAGAGGGGCTGCTGCTTTGACAGCACCGTCCCCGGGCACCCATGGTGCTTCTACCCTGTGAGCAGCAACAACATTCCAGAAAATACAGACGGTACCGAAGGTGAAGGTGCGCCCAGGACGACGCGGCGGGGCTGAGGGCGTGGGCTGCGGGGGAAAACACGCAGGGGCCCTCAGGACTCCGTCTGCGTTGCCAGCTGTGTTTTCACTGGGATCGAGGCCACGGGGCCCTGGGGAGGAGTGGTTTTGCCTAAATCGCGAAGAATCCGGGTCTCCGAAGGAGGGGCGGGGCTGAGAGGCCATTTGGGGAGGAGCCCTGCCTTTCTCCTGGCTCTTCTCCACATCCTTCACGGAATGCTGGGAGGAATCACCCTTGTGATGCGTAGCTCGCCTGGGGAGGGAGGGCAAGGGATGACGACATATGAAGACGGTCCATGTTTTCTAAAGAATCTTCCCGTTGGCTCTTTCAAGTCAAAAAATCCCTTGGCATTATTGCAAAGTGAGAGAACATCCTAATCCTCTAACACACCTCTTCTCCCCGCCTTCCCTTGCAGAGGAGTGTGAGTTTTAGCCACTCTCGGTGGGAGTCCCGTCTACACTTAGAATGGACCCCCCTCCACCGCAGCTCAGCCTCGACACCGCCCACACGTCTCCATCTTCTGCGTCTGAGCCGTGGCTCACGCCATGAATTGACAGCTTTTGATTTTTCCTGCTCAAAATCGACCTGAAAATTAAAAGAGATGAATGCTACTTTGTGCTTTTAGTTCTTTTGAAAAATAAAAATGACTTTCTTTTCTTTCAAGTCTTCTTGTCGCGGGCCACACGCTAATTCACTGTCTCGGGTGTGATATGAGGGGTGGGCGAGAGGACACGTGGCCACAGGGTTGTAGCAGTTGCCTCGTGACTATGAGCACCTGGGGTCCATGCACAGGACCCTTCACTGCAGAGTCTTCCAGAAGCACCTCCCGGCCACACCCTCGTCAAGTCATGAAAATAGGCACCAGACTCTATCAGCGCTCCTGCAGAATTCGTTGTGGATGGCCCACTGCCGCTTAGCGAAAACGACCCGTCCGTGTCCTCACCTCCCTCGGTGGAAACTGGCTCAGGAGCTAAAACCAGAGCCTGACAATGTTAATAACGAAAAACTGCAGAGCTGACAGCTTTTAAAAAATATTTCTAAATTGATTTCAGAGCTAAAGGGAGAGGGTGAGGGTGCGGCAGGGGGTAAGGACCAGGAAGGTGGTGAGGACAGGAAGGGGGTGATGTCAGGAAGGTGGTGAGAATCAGGAAGGGGGTGAGGGTGAGGAAGGAGTTGAGGACCAAGAAGGGGTGAGGGTCAGGAAGGGGGTGAGGAAGGGGGTGAGGACCAGGAAGGGGGTGAGGCCCTAGTGGGTCAGCTGCTTCCTGCCGACCCACTAGGGCCTCACCCCCTTCCTGACCCTCATCCTCTTCCTCTCCCTCCCCTTCACTCTCACCCCTTCCTCACCCTCACCCCTTCCTGGTCCTCACCACCTTCCTGGTCCTTACCCCTTCCTGGTCCTCACCACCTTCCTGTCCTCACCCCTTCCTGTTCCTCACCCTCCTCCTGGTCCTCACTCCCTTCCTTGTCCTCACCCCCTTCCTGTCCTCACCACCTTCCTGGTCCTCACCACCTTCCTGTCCTCACCCCTTCCTGTTCCTCACCCTCTTCCTGGTCCTCACTCCCTTCCTTGTCCTCACCACCTTCCTGTCCTCACTTCCTTCCTGTCCTCACCCCCTTCATGGTCCTCACCCCCTTCCTGGTCCTCACCACCTTCCTGACATCACCCCCTTCTTGGTCCTCACCCCCTTCCTGACATCACCCCCTTCCTGTTCTTCACTCTCTTCCTGGTCCTCACTCCCTTCCTGGTACTCACCACCTTCCTGTCCTCACTTCCTTCCTGTTCTCACCCCCTTCATGGTCCTCACCCCCTTCCTGACATCACCCCCTTCCTGTTCTTCACTCTCTTCCTGGTCCTCACTCCCTTCCTGGTCCTCACCCCCTTCCTGACATCACCCCCTTTCTGTTCCTCACTCTCTTCCTGGTCCTCACTCCCTTCCTGGTACTCACCACCTTCCTGTCCTCACTTCCTTCCTGTCCTCACCCCCTTCATGGTCCTCACCCCCTTCCTGGTCCTCACCACCTTCCTACATCACCCCCTTCCTGTCCTCACCCCTTTCCTGGTGCTCACCCCCTTCTTGGTCCTCACCCCCTTCCTGACCCTCACCCCCTTCCTGCCATCACCTCCTTCCTCACCCTCACCCCCTTCCTCACCTTCACCCCATTCTTCACCCTCACCATCTTCCTGGTCCTTACCCCCTTCCTCACCCTCACCCCTTTCCTGTTCCTCACCCCCTTCCTGAAATCACCCCCTTTCTCACCCTCACCCCCTTCCTGATCCTTACCACCTTCCTGACACCACCCTCTTCCTAACCCTCACCCCCTTCCTGGTCCTCACCCATTTTGTAACTGAGGCCAAGGCGCTCACAGTGCTTAATGACCCGCAGGGTGAGCAGACCCCCGATTGGATGGGCACAGCCTGCTCTCGAGTCAGGGGTCCGCCCCAGGGTGAGGTTTACTAATAATTTCAAACATGCAATGGAGAGAAAGCCAGGAGGGGTCTGGGACACAGGGACAATGCCCATGTAGTTCCCCCCGTGGCTCTGAGACACAGATGAGGCCCTGGTGGGGCTCACACGGCAGGCCTTCCTTGTGGTCCTGCCCCTTTCCCCCCCCAGAGGGCTGTGCGGGTGAAATGACACAGAGACTGGGGGCTCCTTGACTCGAAGGCCTCCTGTGGCCAGGCACATCCAGCAGTGGGTACCTTCCTCCTGGCTAATGTGTCAGGATGTGGGCCCAGAAATGTACACACAGTCCCTAAAGGGTGCAGGGTGACAGAGGCCAGAGACAAAGAGACCAATTCAGTGGGTCCCCACCTTTCTTCGTTTCCCTGGATTCTGGCCCAGTGAAGGGACGGGATGGATACAGGGCTGGCGGGATCAGCCCCCCTCCCCACATCGGCTTACAGAAAGCATCCGAGGCCCACGATCCATGCCCAGCTCCTCCGGGGTCCACCCCCAGAGTGCGGATCCTGTGGGGGTGTCCCTGCTCAGCACGAAGACATGCTTCTGTCCCATCATGGCCCGGCACCCTGCACAGGACTCAGAGCTGGTGTTTGCTCTCTGCCACACTGTCCTTCTGGAACCTCACAAAAACCCAGGAGAATTCTGACAGTGGGATGCAGCTGATGGGATGGACGGGGAGAGGCCTGGAGGTAGATCTCTGAGGATGGAGAGCTGACAGAGAGTGAGGCTGTGGGCCGTGCCCGCTCACAGGGTCTGGAACCTTCACCCCCTTCCTGATCTTCACCACCTTCCTGACAATGCTGAGAACGGTGTTAGGAGCATATCCCTCCTCAGCCCACCCATGCATGTCCGTGGACCTAATGGCACTCACTCACGTTTTGGGGGTCAGTGGGAGCTGCTGAATGCTGGGTGTGGTGACAGGTGGGATAGGTGGCCCTGAGGGGACAGAGGCCCTGGGTGATATGCCACTTCCTTTTCATGGCCAGAGCCCACTGGGGTGAGATAAGAGAGGAGGAGTTTGGGAAGAAAACACAGAAAGGTCCCAGAAGAATGAGATGTTTCCTCCTCATGCCCAGGAATATAGGCATCAGAACCTGCCCAGGCCCAGCCCCACGCACAGCAGCCCCTCACCCACTGTGCATCCCCCTTCAATGCTCCTTGGTGATCATTTCAGGGTCGGGGGGATCTGGATGGGGGTGTCACACCACATCCCTACCCATGTCTTTCTATAGCCATGAGCACATGGGCAAAGGAGGGGAAGCGGGGTGGGGGTGGAGATTGGTGTCTAAAGAAGCAATGGCAGCCTCTGTGGGTCACTGCAGAGTCCTTGAAGCACACGGAGGGTGGTGGGGAAGGGCCAGCTGGGGTGGCCCTAGTAAGAACAGCGCTGCTGATGAGGCCCAGGGTCAGCTAACAGTTTTGGGAACATATCATGCACATACATGCACATGTACATGTACACGCATGCACACACAGTCCGTAAAGAACCCAAGCTCCCCTTCTCCCCCACCTTTGGAAACTGGGCTGAGGACACCTGTGTGGAAGGGCAGCTGGGGGCCCATGCTCTCTTGCACCTAAAATTACTGGACTTTAGCCAGGGAAGGGAAAACCCCCTTATAACTCCTATACTGAATACCTGGCTTGGTGGTGTCAGGTACAGATAGTGGGGAACTCACTCTGAGGAGTAGGTGACAGTAACCTGCAGGATGTGTTACCTGATCGAAAGGTTGGAATAAGCAGAACTCTTACTGTGGGTGGGAGAGGACGGAGAGGCCACACATCAGAAGTAGCAGTGCCTGTCCAGCTGACAGCTCTGCCGTATCATCCGGAGCCGGACACTCCTCTGTGACTCTCATCATGGCCCCACTGGGGCCCCAGGTGACAGTCCAGAAGCAGACTAACAGCGGGGCTGCTCTGTGGGTCACATGGGCTCCAGCAGGGCCTGCAGTGCCAGCTGAGATGCCTCACTAAAGCCCCAGCCTGTGGTGGCCCCAGGCACCCTCTGTGTCCTGGCCCCTTGCTCAAACCCCAGTTTGGGTCCTGGTTACCATGCATGGCTGGAAAGGCCAAAAGCGGGACAGGACAGAATACCTCGTGACCCAGGCTCCAGGGAGGGCTCATTCCACCCACCTGCACCCGCCCCGCAGGCAGGAAGTGTTAACCTGCCCGGGCTCCCGCTTTGGGGACTGATTTCCCACACGCCGTGGCTTGAGCGTCTCGGTTTGATCGTGAGCTGGCTTGTTCTGCGGCTGAGAGCGCCGTGGGGTCACCAATGCTCCTTGATAAACCCCCACACAATAGGGTTCTGTTCGGACCATGTTGAACTAAAGACCAGGCCAGGAACCAATTCCCCAAGCCAAGTTGTGGCTTAAGATCATATTTGTAGAGTCACTGAGAAGGATATTGTTAACTTACGAAAACTCCCTTGCCTTTCTTTGTGAGGGTGGGAGGGGCGGTCTGTGAAAATATTCAATAAATGTGAGCCTGATAGCAAACACCAGTGGCTATTAGGGAACAATTAGATGTTTGATCCAGATATCAACGGCTATTAGAAAAAAAGTCATCTACTGAAAGGTCTGAGCAGACGGAAGATTATAGTTAGTAACAGAAAGATGCATAGTATTACAGTATTGTAACGATGTTTCTATTTTTAAAAAATTGAATTTATTGGGGTGACATTGATTAATAAAACTAAATAGGTTTCAGGTGTATAGTTCTATAATATATCATCTATATGTAGGATTGTGTGTCCTTTTTAAAAATATATATTTTATTGATTTTTTTACAGAGAGAAAGGGAGAGGGATAGAAAGTCAGAAACTTCAATGAGAGAGAAACATCAATCAGCTGCCTCCTGCACATCCCTCACTGGGGATGTGCCCGAAACCAAGGTACATGCCCTTGACTGGAATTGAACCTGAGTTCTTTCAGTCTGTAGGCCGACGCTCTATCCACTGAGTCAAACCGGTTTCGGCGGATTGTGTGTTCTTAATTGTACTCCTCAGGTCTTAATATTGTCCTGAGTTGGACATTTTGTGGGTACCAAACAAATTAAATTAGGCAGATCTGCATCTATCTACATACACATGATTTGCAATGAAGTTGAGTAGACCTAATAAGTAGGGAACCTCTATGCTAAAGGCAAACATTGAAGGTGTTTTATTTATTTATTTAATCTGTTCTAGGTCATCAATGTCAAGAACTTGGAAGAGCTCAGAGTTTACCCTACTTGCAAGCTGATAGTTTTATGGATGCTGACAGAAGGAGAGCCCTGGTTCAGACACAAAGGACTATATTACTCACCGTGCAGCAAGCAGCATGAGGTCATCATGTTTGTGCCCCCAGGTCCTCCTGGGGTGACACAGATGGGCTCAGACAAATGCTGGAACACACGGTGGGTTGCATTACCGGACAGGAACCCTGACTTCTTAAGGAACTCAAGTCTTTTTAGGGGCAGTAAGCATGCCTGCCCTCTGCTCCAGAAGAAAGTGCCATATCTGCCTTCCCAGACCCAGATTGTTTGCTCCACAAACATCCTTGAAAAGATGGTCTGGCATGAAGGACTGTTTTGACAGCCTTCTACTCATCTCCTTGGTGGTGGCCGGGTATTCCCATCCAGGGTTGTGAGGGTGGCCAACACTGGGGAGCTGGGATTAGCTGTAGCTCGCATCACATATGCTCCTGCCATGCAGGGCCCCTGGGGGTGCACTCAGGAACAGAGCGGACAATGGGGGGCTGCAGGAGGAGGCTTTGCTGCATTAAGAAGGCAGGGTGCCCATGGTTCCCACGGAGCATGAGATTGGCTTGTTTGAATAATTCTGTGGGCTGGCAGGGAAGTGAGAACCCCTACACAGGGCAAGCAGGAACTGTGCCTCGTCCGCTGATAAGGAGGCTAGCTTGGCCAGGGACCTTATCTGGGTGGACAAGTGGGGAGAAGGTGTGGTCAGGTCCTATGTCTTAATTTTAGGTCCCAAACCACAAGGACAGTTAGGGAGACATGCACAGATGTGACAGGCCCATGGAGAATTGTCTCTCAACAATTTTTAAACTTTTAAAAGTTTATTTTTAGAGAGTTTTTAAGATGATAATACAGGGAAAGGCAGATTTATTTATTTATTTTTACTAGCAACCCAGTGCACGGATTCATGTGCCAGTAGGGTCCCTTGGCCTCGCCTGTGAAATCGGGCTGAAACTGGTTCTCCCAAGGGGTCCTGGATTTTGAGAGGGCACAGGCCAGGCTGAGGGACCCCACTGGTGTGCGATCAAAGCTGGGGAGGGACTGCAGGAGGACTCCAGAGTGTGTCTGGCCTGTCTTTCTCAGTCTCGATCAGCAAGACCCCAGCAGCAAGCCAATCTGCCAGTAGAAGCGTCTGCCCCATGGTGGTCAGTACAAGTCATAGTGAGCAGTGAAGCAGCCTTAGCATATCATTAATATATTATCCTTGGATTGGTTGAACGGCTGACTGGTCAACCAGACACTTAGCATATTAGGCTTTTATTATACAGAATTGATTTCAGAGAGGAAGGGAGAGGGGAGAGAGAGATAGAAACATCAACAAGGAGATAATCATTGATGAGCTGCCTCCTGCATGACCCTCAATGAAGTGGCAGAGTAGTGACATATAGAGATTTTCATTTTATAAAGATAATTAAGGCACCTGACCTTTGTCTGGATGGGTACAAAGCTATTTGTGACTGAGAGACAAATTAGGAGACATTTATAGCAAACAAAGTGAGAAGTCATAAGGATTAGAGTGGGTTGTAAATGCAAATGTTTACAGAGGCCAAATAGGTGCCATAGCTGAATAAATCCAGGTGGGTGGGACCTGCCTGCAGCAATCTGGAGAACTCACGCCCTGCCCTAAGATAGCACCATAGCTTCAGCTTCAAGAACTTTCTTCAAAATTTCATTTACAACAGACAGGTTCACTCCACTTTGGTTTGTCTAAAAGAGTATCTTCTGCTCAATTCTGTGTGAACCTATAACTTCTCTAAAAAACAAAACCTGTTTTGTTTTGTTTTTTTTAAAAAGGTATTTTGTATTTATTTTTGAAGCATATTTTCACCAAGTATAGAATTCTGACTTGACAAGGTTTTCCTTTTTCTTTCAGCACTTCAGAATTGTCATTCCATTGCCTTCAGTTTGCATTGTTTCATATGAGAAGTCATTTGTAATTCTTATTATGTGCCCCTGTATGCAGTATGTCTTTTCTCCAGTTGCTGTAAAATATTTTTAATTTCTTATTTTCAACAATTTGATCATGCTGTGCCTTGATGGGGTTTTCTTTACATTTATCTTTGTTTAGAATTCATTGAGCTCCCAGGACCTATGAGTTTATATTTTCTCCATCAAGTTTACAAAAAAATATTTCAGTGCTTTTTCGCTCTTCTTTCAATGCTACAACAATTATATGTATGTTAGAATGATTGACATTATCTCAGGTCATTAAGGTTGTATTCAACTTTTATTAATATCTTTGCTCTGTATGCTTCAGTTTGGAGAATATGGACTGCACAAGCTTTAAGTAAATCAGCCTTTTCTTCTACAGTATCTACTTTAAAGCCCATATAGTGAATTTTTCATTTCAGATATATTTTTTTCATGTCTATAATTTTCACTTGGTTCACTTTTAGTCTCCATTTCTTTATTCAAAAAGATTAAAAATTTGAAATCTTATGATATTTTATGGTTCTCTTTAAATAGTTGAGCACAGAATCGGTCATGCAGAATCTGTGTGTTTCTATTCACCGATTTTTCTTTTTCTTTTTGAAAAAAATATATTTTATTGACTTTTTTACAGAGAGGAGGGGAGAGGGATAGAAAGTCAGAAACATTGATGAGAGAAAAACATTGATCAGCTGCTTCTTGCACACTCCCTACTGGGGATTTGCCCAAAACCAAGGTCCATGCCCTTGACCTGAATCAAACCCAGGACCCTTCAGCCCGCAGGCTGACTATCCACTGAGCCAAACAGGTTTTGGCTATTCACTTATTTTTCTAGTGATGATGGGTCATGCCTCTTTGTCTGATGAGTCAGTTCTGGTTTTGTGTTAAACATTATTGTGTGTCTGGGTTTTGTAATCTTCCTTAACGAATGCTAAGTTTCATTCTGTGAGGCAGTTGCTTTAATGGCAGATTAAATTTATTCTTTTAAGACTTACAAAGATTTGCTAGAAAGGAGACAGAACGATGGTTTGCAGATGACAGTTGGGCAAGGCATTGAAAGTGGTGAGGTTCGCAGCCTGCATCTCTAAGGAGCATCATTTTTATGTGAAGATAGAGACATCAGGCCTCAAGGTCAATGTCCACCCCCGTCTGAGCTCATGTAATGGGAGCATGAACAGCCAATGCAGTTGTAGATGCACATGTGTGCACAGCTCCATGTTCACACAGGGTGCCATTCAGACTGCAAACACCACTGTCTGTTATAATGATCTCCCCAGACATGGAAGCAACCTGTCTTGAAGAAATGTGCTTTCCCCCCCTCCCCCAAATTTTTACAAAAGCAGTTGGTATGGGCCATTGGTGCCTTGGAGAGGGGCTGAGCACTGCTGCCCAAGGTGGACGCCAGGGAGCATCTCAGGGAAGACACAGCCTTCTGTTAGGGCCAGAGGAGGGGAGAGACACAGGCGTTGAGGATGACAAGTTGTGATTTTGGCATAGGTCAGATGGTGTCAGCGAGGGCCCTGGAAGGGTCAGGAGGGGGGCAGTGGGGAGTCAGATCCAGGAAGAGAAAGCAGAGAGAACAGCGGGGACAAGCATCCAGGAGAGAACAGGTGATTAAGGACCTAATGTCTTGGTGGTGACTCAGGGTGACAGGGACATGGAGCAGGGAAAGCTGACTTTGCAAGGTTTCCAAAGATGGTGTCCCATTGGCTGCACAGCGATGGGCAGTCAGGTACCTAGTCTGGAGATGTTATAACTGGACCCCTAGAAACCCCAGAGCATGAGGCCTGCTCTCTAGATTTGAGGGCCTAGGGCAGTGGGCAGCAAACTCATTAGTCAGCAGAGCCAAATATCAACAGTACAACAATTCAAATGTCTTTTGAGAGCCACATTTTTTAAACGTAAACTTCTTCTAACACCACTTCTTCAACATAGACTCGCTCAAGCCATGGTATTTTGTGGAAGAGCCACACTCAAGGTGCCAAAGAGCCACATGTGGCTCTCGAGCCGCAGTTTGCCAACCACTGGCCTAGCGTTTTGGATTCCATGCACCTTTGGGTCCCTGGTTGCACAACCAATGATTTACAGATCAGTGACGCCTGTAACTCCTGTGGTGGTGGGGAGGTTGATTCCTTCGGCCCTCCACCACATCTTTACTCTCTATCTGTTGGAGTGTCTCCCCTCTGGTCTCTTTCCTCTCTCTCTGTCCCATCCACAGACTCCCTTATTCGGAGCATCTTACCCTGGGCACAGCGGTTACAGGTGCCACCGTTTGGGAAATGCAGAGAGCTGCCATGGAAGATAAAATAAGGAATTTTGGAGGGTTGCTGAAATGAACTTAGTTTTGCACTCATCCGGGTTTCTCCTTTCACCAGTCAGACTTATCTCTGTGGAGAGCAACCCCTCCCCAAGATGGAGTGAGGAAGTGCTGGCCAGGGGAGCCCTAACTGTGCACCGCGGAGGAGGCGTCTCCTGCCCTTCTCGGAGAGCCTCCCATTCCTGAAGGAGGGGGTCTTCTCTCTGCTGACAGCTGGCCTGGTCATTTTCTCAAATAGCCTTGGGCCTAATAGCCTATCTAATAAAGAGGGAATATGCTAACTGATCCTCACACTGTTGCAAAGATGGCAGTGCCCATAGCCAATAAGGAAGGAATATGTTAATTGATTGTCCTGCCCCAAAGATGGCGGCACCCACAGCCACAAAATGGCGGCACCCACCCTCAGCCCCAACGGAGCAGCAGGTGCACAGCAAGGCTACGCATGCCCCCAGGTGGGTCCAGCCTTTCCACATGCCTGCCTCCGGAATCCCACAGTCCTCAGACCCCAGCCACCCAGGGCCAGCCCGAAGCACAGGCAAGCCTTGTATGGTGGCTGCTCAGCTGCCCAGGGTGGACATGAGGTGCAAGCAAGCCTCACATGGTGGCTGCACAGCCTCCCAGGGCCGCCCGAGGATCAGGTAACTAGGGATGGCCAAGGCTTGTGCTGCCAGGTAGTGGCAGCAACAGAGGTGTGATGGGGTGTCGCCTTCCCTTGATCACTAGGTCGCCTTCTGCCCCTGAGGGCTCCCAGACTGTGAGGGGGCAGGCGGGCTGAGGGACCCCCCTACAGTGCATGAATTTTCATGCACTGGGCCTCTAGTCTATAAATATTTAATTCCTGTAGTAGGCATCTATTTTATCTGGAGAAATGCATGGCTTATCCCTTCCTGGGTGTGACCCTGTAGGTGCCCAGCTCCAGACATAGATGTGGCCAGTCTTCCACGTTGGCATCCTGGAACGGCCCAGGTCCCGGCCCAGCAGGGAGGCCGCCCTGGTGCCCAGAGCGTGGCACCTGGCCCGGAAGCCTCGCCTGTGTGACCCTCTGTCTCGCGGCCCAGCTATCGCGGCCCCCTTTCCGAACAAAGGATCCAAAGGGCGCCGGGGCCAGGGGTCAGAGAGAACGGTTATTTCCGCTTGCTGAGCAAACAGAGAGCTGGTGATAAAACGCCCGCTGGCGGCGGGAACCCCGCATTCTGCAGCGGCCCTGGGTGCAGCTGAGCGCGGACATGGCAGGCACCCGGCTCCTGGCAGCGGTCCTCGTCCTGGGTCTGTGCGCCATGGCGGGGGCCGAGAAACCTTGTAAGTGAACGCCCCGAAGCGACCTTCCGTGACTCAGTGTTCACATCTGGGCAGCGGGGTCTCTGGGCCAGCACGCTCGGAGCACCTGCGAGAGCCCAGAGCCAATGGGCATGGATGGTCCCGGGGGTCTCTGCTCTGCTGGCTTCTCCCAGGAGGAAGCGGGGAGTCTGGGTCAGCATGAGGGAGGAGGCAGCCGGAGGGTGCCTGAGTGTTGTCTTGTGGGCCACATGTCCAGCCGTGTGTACGTTCACACCTGCTTTCCTGCTATTCAGGGAGGATGTCCGGGGTCTGTGAAACCTCTGAGAGAGGCCTCCCTCCCGGACAAGATCGGGTTGACCCCTGGTGCTGGGGGGCCTCCCTGAGGAGAGGGACTGGGCAGAAGGTCCCACTAGGGGCTCCTTGGAGTCCAGCTTTGATCAACTTTCATCTTGGTCCCCACGTGGATCCATCTGTCCACCTCTTTGCAGAAGGTTATTTTATTTTAATTAATTAATTTATTAAATATATTTTATTGATTTTTTACAGAGGAAGGGAGAGGGATGGAGAGCTAGAAACATCGATGAGAGAGAAACATCCATCAGCTGCCCCCTGCATACCTCCTGCTGGGGATGTGCCCACAACCAAGGTACATGCCCTTGACCGAAATCGAACCTGGGACCCTTCAGTCCACAGGCCAACACTCTATCCACTGAGCCAAACCAGTCAGAGTTACTTAATTTTTTAATATATCTTTTACAAATGATACAATCGCAGAAAGCCCTGTCCCCTGTGGGTGAGACAAGGCTGTGCATTTGGACACAACGGTGTCCCGAGAGTGCCCGGAGCAGGGCAGTGCAGAGGGTGGTGACCCGTCTCCCCGCAGCCCCCTGCCAGTGCTCCAGGATGAACCCCGACAGCAGGAAGAACTGCGGCTTCCCGGGCATCACCAGTGACCAGTGCTTCTCCGCCGGCTGCTGCTTCGACACCACCGTGCCCGGCGTGCCCTGGTGCTTTACGCCCCTCCCCATGCAAGGTAACCGAGGGGCCCCTTCCGGAGCCCAGCCCGCAGCCCGGGCCCTGGCTGGTGATGCTGGGACAGGTGCCCAGGGCCGCCGAAGGGAAGAGAAACCCCCCTTCACCTGTGTCCACACCGGGAGCCCCACGGGCCAGCCTTGGGCCCCTGTTAGCAGACAGATGTGGGAGCCCGTGTGTGTACAGAACCTGTTTCTCTGAACTCAGAGAAACAACAGCGCTGGGGCCCCTCCCGGGGTAGAAGCGGGCCTGGAAGGCGCTTCCAGGGCAAGGAGGCACTTCCTGGGGCCTCAGGGACATGCCAGCTCACAGGCTCAGGGCTCAGAGGTTAAGACTCCTAGGACCACTTCTGAGAGTGGCTTTGTTATGCCCAGATTTTATGACCCCCAAAGACCACCAGGGGGCAGAGTCTGATGCAAAAGCAAAAGAGCCTTTATTCAAGCCCAGGCTTGGCTCTCTGCCTCCACTGATGCACCTGCAGGAAGCAAAAGAGAGAGAGCATATCCAAAGCATAATGATTTTATAGGGAGGTGGGGCCAGACACGAACTGCTGAGTTGGCTGATTCCCATTGGTTGGGTGATGGCTGGGGCTAGTGACACAAATAATCCCTGACGCACGTGCTTTCACGATTGGCTAATTCGAAGGGAGGGTTTGGTCTTTGTGATTTCAAGATGGCAGCCCCCAGGTAAGTTCACATATCATGGGGCTGACATGGTGGCTGCCAAGCCACACAGTCCAAAATGGCAGCTGCCTACACTGTTCTTTGCAGTCCCGCTCTGCCCTTTCAGCTTCATGTCAGATGCTCAAGAGCGCAGGTCATCAGTCCCAAGGTGTGCACACAGGAAAGTGGGGGCTTTGCAGGCTGGCGTGTCTGGAACTCGCACCCCAGCCTCTTGTCCACACTCCTGGGGGCTGAGAGCGAGGCTCCTGGGCGCCAAGGCTGGCTGTTGGCCGGGGGCCTCCCTCGAGGGGAAGTGCTGTTGGTTTTAATACTTGTGCCACTTCTCCTGTCTGGGCTGCCCCATTTTACAGAGAGGAATATCAAGTCCAGAGTGAGGCGGGGGAGGGGGCGGGGGGAGGCAAATGTGGTGGAATCTCCCTATTCTGTGTCCTGCATGGAAAGAGAGATGAAACCGGTTCTGAGTGGAGGAAGCTGGGGATTGAGAAAATAAAGAGAGAAGGAGACACGAAATGGAAGGAAAGCAGGCTGGGACCCAGGTGGGCCACTGTCCTCTTCTGCTGGAGAGACAGTCGACCCGGAGCCAAAGCAGCGTTCGTTTATTTATACTCCAAAATACAAAGGGGTCTTACTGGAAAACTTAGCATAAAAGGACCTTGGGTGGGCCCAGGTCTTATTTCCTCATTTCTGGTGCTAGACTGGATTTACATGTCAATACCCGATCCCAAGGACACCTGGGCGAAGGCAAGGGTCAGTACTGGTAACACCTCTGCCTTTTTGGCGAGATGCATACCCAAGTATGGCTCTGCCTGCTGCCCCGGATTCAGCTGACAATGATTTAAAGGGTGCCCATATGTCTTCCCAGAGGTCCTCTACACCAGAGAGAAGAAGTCACTTTCTTAAGGCCCCAGGTCTTCTGACTTGTGGCATCCGTGGGGAGGAAGGGGTGGCCAGCCGCTGGCACCAAGCCGTACGCAGGCCTCAGGTGGTCCAGCCCCAGAAGGTCCTCCTGACGCATCTCGGCTGTCAATCAGAGGTGTACCCCAGGGAGAGGTGGGAATTTCCCAGTTAACAGAGTGGGCCTCACTGAGTCTCAGTGTTGTCTCTACCCGACCCGGTCACGGTGGCAGAAAAAGAGGAGTGTGTCATGGAAGTGTCAGCCCGCGTGAACTGTGGCTACCCGGGCATCAGCCCAGAGGACTGCGCGTCCCGAAAGTGCTGCTTCTCCGACACCATCCCCGAGGTGCCCTGGTGCTTCTTCCCCAAGTCCGTGGAAGGTAACGTGGCTGAGGGCAGCCCCGGCTGGTGCCTGGGCCCGGGGATTTCCCCGGAAGGTGGGAGCCAGGGAGGGGGTGCTCTACCCCAGGACGTCCTGCCGGAATGCCACGGAGGCCCCGGCTCCTGACCCCGAGGGGCCCTTTCGGGGAGCAGGGAGACTGATGGGTGAGCGTGTCTTTATCGTGAGGCAAGTCCAGAATGTTCTCAGCAGCGGCAGCGTCCTCTAGAGCCACGTTTAGAGCTGCACAGCATCATGGGTCTTTAGGATGGTTTAAAAAGAGAGCATTTGCAGCCACGCCCCTGGACCGCGGCCACATGGGTGGCCTCACAGTCCAGTGCCCATTTTTGGATGCTACTCAATGCCCTCGCTGTGCTGGGTACCGGGGACGGGGCCCAGAACAGAGCAGGCGTGGCCTCCTCTGATGGACCTCATGTCCCCTCACGTGGCCATGCATGCCACGTTCTGCCCCAGGGTCCGCTTCAGTACCAGCCTCAGAGGGCTCAGGCCCCTTCCCCTCCTCCTTCACAATGTGTCCCCAGACACTGAGTTTGGCAAGATAGAGGAAAAGCAGGCATTTTCCCCAAAATGGGAGGAGGGCCCTGGTCCTGGAAGAGCTCAGCCTCCACTTCCAGAAATTTCCAAGTGTGATCTAAGAGTCCACCTGGAAGGTGGCCAGCTGTTTGGGGAGAGTGGACCCCAGAGGACACCCCAGCCCTGGGCGTTTGTCCCAGGAGGGCAGCTCCCTCCACAGGCACAGCCGGGCACATGGCCTGTGGCCAGGAGACCCACCGCACCCTCAGCTCAGGCTCCTGGCGCCCTGGCCTCTCACCAGCGTCTCGCGTTGTGAATTTGCAGACTGTCATTATTAAGAAGCAGTGGCTTCAGGGGACCCGCCGGCTCCTGCAGGGTCCGAAACAGCGAGAGGACTCACCAGCTCATCCGTGTCCTGTTCCGTGTGTCCCGAGTGCCTGGGTTTTCCGTGTCGCTTTCTATCTGGCTCAGTGCTTTCACGTTCAGTGTCTTCAAATAAAGGAAACCCTGAAATCGGCTCCATTTTATTCTGGCTTCACTGTCACAGAGGCAGAGACAGGTGTGTGTGTGTGTGTGTGTGTGTGTGTGTGTGTGTGTGTAGCTTTAATACTTTTTTATTTCCCATAAAACCAAAAATTCATCCCATGTGTCCAGCGACTCTTGCAGCAATCAAGTGCCCCGTGTAAGTGAGTTTCTGCATCCGCCACGCTTCTAACTCCTGCACCCGGTCGGTCCGGGGTACACACACTCACATGACGTCAGCACTCAAGCCTCTCACAGTCACATGCGATTTCAGAACGAAACTACAAACTCACGTCACTGCGACCAAAGGCATCTCGGACCACCTGCCCTTGAACCGAGGGCCGGGGCCCCCATCACCTCTGAGGGAGTTGCTTTTCAGAAGGAGGCCACCTACGGCCTCAAGCCGATCCCATCTTCTTCTTGCTCACCACACATGTGCCCGCTGAGTAAGTGGGTGGCTGTGGCTGGAGCTGGGGGCCTCAGAAACACTCGGGACAAACGGCCAATGGGCCAGGCACGGGCACTGGTGAATTTGTTCATCACTGGGTGCTGGTTCTTCCCACCTTCGCCCACAGGGTGCAGTTCACACACCCAGGAGTCAGCCAGCCCGGCCACACACCCGGCTCTGAGAGTCTGGGGGCCCGGCTCCCAGAACTGGCGCGGGGCTGCCCTGCCTCCTGGTTTGGCGGGAGCTCCTGGTTTCTGGCCGGTGTGGGCCTTTCCTGGTCCACGGACCTCTTGTTCTAAGAAGTGTGGGCCACTGGCGGGAATCTCCCGGGGCCCACCCTGAAGGCGTTTTCTCAAAATCCTCCTCTCGGGCCCCACCCCCTCCCACTTCCTCCCTTAGGATCCTCTTTGGCCCATTAACCCTCATTTCTTTTTAAAATATATTTTATTGATTTTTTTACAGAGTGGAAGGGAGAGGGATAGAGAGTTGGAAACATCAATGAGAGAGAAACATCAATCAGCTGCCTCCTGCCATCTCCCCGCTTCCCCCCACTGGGGATGTGCCCGCAACCAAGGTACATGCCCTTGACTGGAATCGAACCTGGGACCTTTCAGTCCACAGGCTGACGCTCTATCCACTGAGGCAAAGGGGTTTCGGCTAACCCTCATTTCTGAGCTGATTCCTACATTGCCCTTCTGTCGATTGCCTGTGGAGTATTAAGCGATTTCAGGGGCATTTGTTAGGGGTTTGGGGGTCCTTGGGACATCTCCCTGTTTCAGATATGATGGCTCCTGCCAGCTCCACAGCCCCTCACGGCAGTTCACTGCCCGGCACCCAGCATGGCCTGGATTGCGCTGTCCCCTCCTCCTCCTCCTTCACGTGGCCGCCAGGGGTCCTTGTTGAATCTGGGGCAATGGTTGGTGACATCGAACCCTCTCAGCAGAAAATGAACCTTTCTTTGTCCTTCTCTCTGTCTTCCGGTCTCATCCCTTCCCCTCCTCTCCCTCGTGTGATGAGTTCCGTTGTCTCCTCCGCCATTCTCTGCTTCTCTCCCTCCACCCCTCTCCCCTCAGAGGCACCCACAGCCTCCGCTGGGCTCTGGCAGTCATGCTGCTGAAGGTGAGGAGGGTGAGGCTGGGTGCAGAGGGTCCGCCAGCGACCATGACCATGCCGTTGGGAGCAGGGGAAGGGAAGGACCACCCGCCCCCCCCCACACACACACTCCGGGGTCTCCTGGAGTTCTCCTGAGGTTCAAGCAGGCCCTTGCTGGCTGGCTCAAGTGATGAAGGTGGTTTAAGAAACAATCACAGGGGAGGGGACTGGCACTGGTAGAGGGGACAGCACAGTTCTCGTGTGGTGTGTGATGTCGGGGAGCTTCTCTTAGGGCTCAGGTTTCCAGGAGCTCTGTTTGCAAAGTGTGGGGAATACTTACACCCTCACCAGGGGTGGTGGAATGAAAATAATGTTTGTGAGCGGCCCGGTGCCTTGTGGCCCCACTCAATGGAGCACCTTCCAGGAGAGCCTGGCCGAGACCGGTTTGGCTCAGTGGATAGAGCATCGGACTGCGGACTGAAGGGTCCCAGGTTCGATTTCGGCAAGGGCATGTACCTTGGCTGCGGGCACATCCCCAGTAGGGGGCGTGCAAGAGGCAGCTGATCGATGTCTCTCTCATCGATGTTTCTGACTTTCTATCCCTCTCCCTTCCTCTCTGTAAAAAACCAATAAAATATATTAAAAAAAAAACAAAAACAAACAAACAAACAAAAACAAAAACAAAAACAGGAGAGCCTGGGCAGAGGGCACTGCCGGCTCCTCTTGTCCTGACACCAAGCTGGGCCACCTGTGTCCGGGTATCAAAGCCCTTTCCACACGGCGTCAGGGCAGTGTGACTGTGCCCAGGTGCGAGTGGGTCCTGCAGGCTGGGCACTTGCTCATTACACTCACTGCACACGCATTTGCACACACACTGCACACACACTGCACACTCACTGCACCTTGAATATATGAAACTGGCTCTCGTTTTCAAGGTGGTTATGCCCTAGGAAGTCCCCGATGCTGAATTGGCAAATACTGAACCACGCGGATTGGGGAAACACGGGCCGGGTTCCAGGAACGTCTTACCAATTCCATCCACTGATCAGCACGTGACGCTGCTTGAGGTGTGTTTCTGTTCGCAGTGACTTAATGTCTATTGTTGACTCACTACCATTGAGCTCACAGCCACCTGCAGCCACAGCTCCCTCCTGAGGAAGCTGGTCTGGTAGCTGCTTTCTCTCTAAGAAACGCCAGAGCCTTCTTGCCCTTAGGACGCTAGCCAGCCCTTGCCCACCGTGCTTGGGGACCACTCACATAGCAAAATCACCACGAAAAAGCACGAAAATGCCAGCAAGGAGATCTACACTGGCCACAAAAAGACACTTGCTTACAGCCATAGTGGACACTTGCTTACGGCAGAAGGACCTTGTTGGACCTTGAGTTTTTTATTTTTTAAATATATTTTTAAAATATTTTTTTTTCTCTCATCGATGAGAGAGAAACATCAGTCAGCTGCCTCTTGCACACCCCCTACTGGGGATGTGCCCGCAACCAAGGTACATGCCCTTGACCGGAATCAAACCTGGGACCCTTGAGTCTGCAGGGCAACCCTCTATCCACTGATTCAAACTGGTTAGGGCGGACCTTGAGTTTGCATGCTCTGCACATTCGTGCATCAGCCTTGACCTCACACGCACCAGGAGTATTGACTTTGGAGTTGCAAATACATTTTAGCGAGCAGGCAAATTTGTGAACAGGAATTCCGTGAGCACTGAGGAGCGCCTGTATGCTCATTGCTGGTAGCAGATATTCATTCTGTGTGGTGCATCCGCATCTACACCCCTGGCTGTTGCTTCAGGATTCAGGGAGACACCCCTTTGCCTAAAGGAGGAGGAGGAAAGGCCACAGCCTCATCTGCACCTCCACAGAGCCCCATGGAGTCTGGGCACTGCAATAAGACTACACGTATCCGGTCTCCAAAAAATACGCACTGCACTTATGCTGGCCACAGTTTCTGTACCTAAGTCCCTTCCTCGCTGTGCAGCCTTGGGCAAGTTACTTAGATGTGCTATGCCTTGTCTTACTGTCTTACTTATGTGCAATCGAGGGTGTTAATAGCCCCCTTTCCTACAGGCTTTTGATAGGATTCATGAGCTAATTCATGAGATGAGCTTAGAACAGTGTCGGGCACATAGCGAGTGCTTAATGAGAACATAATGCTAGTTATTATTAGCATTAACACATACGCTTCCCAATAGGCCAGCCCCCATTAATCAGGATGACAATGTGGTCCCATTTACTCAGTGCCCATCAGCCCTCCAGGAGGCCATGACCTCATGCAGGAGGCCCATCCCTGCCCAGTCCCCTCCCCGGGGTTCTTCTGTGGCCCTGGCTAACTCTGTGGTCCTCGTGGGCAGCGGTCCCATCACTGGCTGGCCTGCCGAGGCTGCCACCTCACCCGGAAAGCCGGGGGTCTGCCTGGCTGGCGGTGTTCCCTTCCTTGCTCACGACCTCTGCCCCGCCCCAAGGCTGGTCAGCACCTGTGGGACGTGGGGGGAGCTCCCAGCACACCCCTGGGAGTTTCCTCAGCTTCCCGGCCACCTAAGGGGTTGGGAACAGAGGAGTCGCCTCCCCCCCCATGGACCCCGAAAGTGTCTGATCCCAGCTCCAGCGCAGCCAGCCCTCCCTGGCAGCTCAGACACAGATGTGCTGATGCCCTGGCTGCAGGGCTGGGTGACCAGGTTCCCACAGGGGCCCGTGAGTGACAACTTCCATATTTATTAAGCTCCACACTTAAACGTTCGATCTTAATTTCATACAATAAAACACGTGACTTCGGGGAAGGAAGGACCCTTCTATTCGTCTCATTTGGACACATGGCTAATGAATCTAAGTATTTTCCACCATAAAGAGCCTCCTGTGGCCCATGGTGCTCACTTGGGTGCCTTTCCTCTAGTGCCCTCTTCTGGCCAACACAGGAACAGAAATCTCCAACCTTCACCTGCCCCGTCCTGGGCACCGCAGGCAGCAAAGATGTGGCATCTGTGCACTCTGTATAGCTTAACGTCAAGAAATTGATCTCACTATTGTAAGTTGTGAAGCTTATATTGCCAGGTGAGCCTGACTTTATCGATGATGGCTCGAGAAGCAGAGATTCTGTTCAAAGTTGCACCTGGGGGTAGAAACAGCTCTCTTTCCACCTCGCCTTCTCTCTGTGTCCTCACGGGGAGGACTCACACGCACATGGAGAGAGAGGGGAGAGCTCTTGTCTCTCTCCCTCTTCTTATAAAGGACACTAACCCTATCGGATCAGGGTCCTACACTTACGGCTTCATTTAAGCTTAATTATGCCCATAAAGGCCCCATCTCCAAGTATAGTCACACATGAATTTGGGGGACCACACAATTCAGTCACGGAACCACCCTTCCATCGACAGTTCACTGTCTTCACAATGGCCATACGGATCATGGTGATGTGTATACCTTGAGGTGCGTTTGCTTTTTTGAATTAGCTTCCTGGAGGTGTAATGCAGGACAGTAAAAATGGCCCATTTTAAGTAAATGAGTTCAGTGAGTTTTGAAAAATGTGAACAGCCATGCAAACACGACCACAGTGAACAGACAGAACATCTTCATCCTCCCCCTCCCCCCAGATTTCCTGATGCTTTTTGGTAGTGCAGACCCCCTCCCACCTCCAGCCCCAAGAGACCAATGACCTGCTTTCTTTCGGTGCAGTGTGGCCCCTGCTGGAATTTCACAGAAGCTTACTCACACCGTGTGTCGTCTTTTGAGTCTTTCATTCAGCAGACTGCTTTTAAAAATATATTTATTGTTACTGATATCAGAGAGGAAGGAAGAGGAAGAGAGAGATGGAAACATCAATGATAAGAGAGAATCATCGATCCGCTGCCTCCTACACACCCCACCCTGGAGATAGAGCCCACAACTAAGGCCTGTGGCCTGACCTGGAAGCAGACAGTGACCTCCTAGTTCAGAGGTTGACACTCAACCACTGAGCCACTATCCGGGCAGCATACTACTTTTGAGGTCCATTCAGGTCCATCACTCCTTTTCCGTGTTGAGTAGTGTTCCATGATGGGGGGTATTTCATATTGTGTCACCAGCTGATGGACGTTTGGGTGGTTTCTAGCTCTTTACTATTTATATATACGCTAGAGGCCTGTTGCATGAACATTCATGCAATAGGCTTTCCTTCCCCTGGCTGCCAGGACCAGTTTTCCTCTGGAACCTGGGACCCAGGCCTTTCCTCTGGCTGTTGCTTTCTGTTTTTGCTTTGGCCGCTGGAGGCTTCACCCCAGCCGGAGCCTTCAGTCTTCTCTGCTCTGGCTGGAGTGCCACGCTGCCGACGCCTCATCTCCACCCCCGAGAGTGGGTGCTCGCTGCCGCCACCACCTCCTCCTCCTCCTCGCCTCCGGGGGGCCAGGTACTCGTGCTGCTTGGCCCTGCCCCCCCATTCCTGATTGGCTGGTAGCATAGCCAATCAGGAGCCAAGGTTTGGTCACATTTGCATGTTACTCTTTTATTAGATAGGAGAAGCCCAGTGACTGAACGGCACAATGACCAGAATGACCTGTCAAACAGTCACTGTGACATGCACTGACCCCCAGGGGGCAGACACTCAAAGCAGGAGCTGCCCCCAGGTAGTCAGTGCGCTTCCACAGCAGGAGCGCCACCCAGAGGGTGGGTCCACAGAGGCTCCGCTTACCAGGATGAGCACTGCTTCCACAGCAGGCCACATTGCCCACCAGTGCACGAATCTATGCACCGGGCCTCTAGTTATGAATAAAGTTGTTCTGAACAATGTATACAAGTCTTGGGTGAACTTGGGTAAGACCTTTCTCTTGGTAACTATCAGCAGGATTGCTGGTAATATTTAACTTCATAAGAATCTAATTGTTCTTCAAAGTAGTTGTACCATTTTGCCTTCTCACCAACGAAGTATGAGAGGCCCAGCTGCTGGCCCTGTCCTCCCCAGCACTCGATGTTGTTAGTCATACTAGTTTATGTGAGCCGGGAGCATTTCCCCTTTAATTTGCATTTCCCAATAACAAATGACCCTGGGTATCATTTCATGGACTTACCTTTGGCTTACTTCCTCTCTGGCAAATTGTTCAAATGTTTTAGTCAGGTGCTAGTCTTCTCTGTATTGAGCTGTAAGCGTTCTTTATGGATTCTGAATGCAAGTCCTTCATTACATTCATGTTGTGCAAATATTTTCTTCCAGGCTGCGACTTGCCTTTCATTTCCTTAATAGAATCTTTCAATGTGCAAATTCTTTTAATTTTCAATAAGTCCAATTTTTCTGATTCCCACTTTAGGTATCTTCGCTTAATCTAAGGCCACAAAGATTTTCTACTATGTTTCCTTCCAGAGTTTTATAGCTTTAGCTCTTACACTTTGGAGTTATGACACATTTTGAATTATTTTTTCAGCATGGATTTGGACATTTTCCTTTGTTTTCTCCCCTCTGAAACATGGGGCAATTTAGTATTTGGGGCATTGTTAGAATTTCCCCGCGGGACCATCTGCTCATACAGAGTTCTACAGATTTGTTCCTTGATGAAGTTCTCTATTTCTTCTGTAGTTCATCTGAGCTTTATGTCTCTATTAGGACAATTTTGGTAAATTGTGATTTTCCTAGGAACTTCTCTATCTCACCCACATTTTCAAAAACTTAGTTGTATAAAGTTATTCAGAGAAGTCTCTTACAATTTTTTAATATTTCCTCTGTTTCGATAGGTGTTTCCTGTTTGGCATTACTTATTTTGCACAGTTGGGATTTTTTTCTCACCTATTTTGTTTAGGTTGGCTAGTGATTTTCACATTAAAATTTTTTTTTAAAGAACTGAGATTTTTATTTAAACTTACTATTTCTGTCTTAATGACTTTATTAATTTCTTTACACCTGTGTTATTTTGGCTTACATTTCTATTCCTAGCTCTCTGAGTTGGGAATTTAATTCACTTATTATTTAGGTGATACGTATTTAAAGCTTTACCTTTTACTCTGATCACTATCTTAAGCATTCTTCTTAGATTTGGAAACGTGGTGTTTTCATTGTCATAATTTTAAAGATATTCTAGAGTCTGGGTTTGTAGTTTACCTTTACCCACAGATGTTTAATGAAAGATATTTAAATTTCCGTGTGCAGGAACCTTTCAAGAGTGTTGTCATGGCTTTCTGGTTCTGTGGTTTTGATCATAGTGTGGTTTCCACATTTCTAGTTTGTCGAAGGTAATGCCCTCTCTGTGAACAACCTGTGATGAGATTCATGACTATTTCGTGTGCACCACAGGAGAGTCGGTCGGGACCTGAAGTTGGACACATCCATGTCCACGAGATCTGTGTTGTCAATTATAGTGGTTAAGCCTCTATTTCCTTCCTGATCTTTTTTTTTTTTTTTAATATATTTTATTGATTTTTTACAGAGTGGAAGGGAGAGGGATAGAAAGTCAGAAACATCGATGAGAGAGTGACATCGATCAGCTGCCTCTTGCACGCCCCCTACTGGGGATGTGCCCGCAGCCAAGGTACATGCCCTTGTCGGAATCAAACCCGGGACCCTTCAGTCCACAGTCCCACGCTCTATCCACTGAGCCACACCGGTCTCGGCTCCTTCCTGATCTTTGGTTCACACGCTTATCTTACTGCTGAAATGGTTCCCCCTCGGCACAGCACGCCTCCCAGTGCCCGTGTGTGCATGTGTGTGTTTTGCCTGCATCATGTGTTCCTCCCGCGTTGCGAAGTAGCATGCCTTTGCCTAGCTCTTGACCGGCACAGACACACCTGTGAGTGTTGCATCTCCGTTGTGACGCGGGGCTCCCAGTGTGGCTTTCCCCAGAACTTATGAGAACATCTGTGTGGCGTGCTGGCCTGGCCGCTGCTCTGTCTGACCTCAGTGTTTGAGAGCTGACTCCTTTTCAATCGTAATGACTCCTGGTTAAAAGCAGAAAGCAAAAAGAATACTGGTCAAGAAGCACAGGATGCTAACAGGAGAACAATACTAACAATAAGAATACTGAAATTTATCTTCAGACCTTCAACAAATAAGTTATCTGAGGACTTGATTTTAACATCCCATAGACATGTCAGTGTTTCTCCAAAAAGTAAAATCAGTGTTAAAAATTGACCATAGTATAAATTATTGTATTTATAATGACCCACTTATCAAAAAAAATACTTCCCCTGAGAATAAATTCACTTTGTCATATACCCTACAAAATTACTTAAATTATTGTTGTAGTTCCTGAAAGGGGCTTAGTGTTCTATTTTTAAATTATTTTTTATTTTGTGTTCACGTCTAAAGCCTTGGCAGCCACTGCCCCCTGCCCACTTTACCTCCTGCCCCCTCTTACACCTGAATTTAACCCCACGAGCTGTTAACCAGCCTCCGACTCCCAGACGCTCCTGCTTTATGGCGGTGCCGCTCTGCCGTGTACCTTGGACTGGAGCGAATCAAATTATGACCCAGATGATCCTCTTTACAGCCCACAGAGCTGGCGCAGGTGCCTGCCCGTCTGGCCGGTGTGCTTTACCGGGGATCGATCACCATGCGGACATAGAGTCTTCCACCTCCACCGCTGATGGTTTCCCATCGATTCAGTAGCGGCTCCCCACTGGCCAGCAGCCGCGCAACTTGTCAGATAAGTAACTGCTGCCCAGGGTGCAGGGCTGCCCGGCTCCTCTCCCGCGAGCTGCAGGCAGCGTCAGCATCCTTCATCCTTTCACAACCCCTCCTACCCCCACAATCACCCGGCAAGGCCCTCCAACCTCCCGCAGTCGGGGTACCGGGGAGCAGAGCGGAGAGCGGCGTCCAGTAAGCAGAGGCGGCTCAGGGGAAGAAGACCTGGGAGGGCGGTGAAGCCCAGGATCTGCCCCGGGACTGGGCAGCTGCTCTGGGCATGCACCCGGCGTGGGAGGCAGTGCAGGAGGCTGGGCATCGCTCTGGAGCCAGTTGAGCTGAACGGGGTCATGGGGGACCGAGAATGCCTTAGAGCAGTTGTCGGCAAACTCATTAGTCAACAGAGCCAAATACCAACAGGACAAAGATTGAAATTTCTTTGGAGAGCCAAATTTTTAAAACTCAAACTTCTTCTAATGCCACTTCTTCAAAATAGACTCGCCCAGGCTGTGGTATGTTGTGGAAGAGCCACACTCAAGGGGCCAAAGAGCCTCAGGTGGCTTGCCAGCCGCAGTTTGCCGACCATTGCCTTAGAATTTAGATCTCAAGATCGGCACGACTCTAATGAAGCAGTGCTTGCATGTGGGTCTCCTGTAACAGTGGCGGCTACACCCGCTAGCAGCATGACAGTGGCGCTTTACCCACTAGGCTGCCCTGTCCATCACTGCTGGAGCCCCACACCCACCGCGGGCACCGTGGCTGCCCATCAGGAACCCGTGACACCCACAGAAGCTTGAATCCCATCTTCTGTCTCTAACCCTACAGGGCCATCCTCTCTCACCCTTCCTCACTACACGATGAAGGTGCAGGGTCATGACCACTGTGCTTGGTCCTTGAGCATCTTCCATCTGGAAACCAGGTCCTGGGGACCCTCCTGCTGGGGGGGTGGGGAGGAGGGCTGTCCAGGGTCTCCTCCATCACAGCTGCTCTGAGTCTAGGACAGTCTCGCCCTGCCCCGATGCCCCAGAGAGAGGCCTGTTCTGTCCCTGAGAGGGGATTCCTTCATCTCTCCGTTTCTCACCTCCAGGCAATGCCTCCTTGTTGACTCGGTCACATCACTTCTGCGTGGCTCAGTTCAGTCTCCTGTTCCTTTAAGATTTCCTCTGCTAGGAAGAATGAGGTGTTCACATAAGGCTCCTGTGCCCACAGACCTCTCCCACCCAGCGCTGCGTGTTTATTTGTGAATTTGCTTTTGAAGTTAGCATATTCACCTACTCAGCCCTTTATCGCTGGGCCCCCCTAGAGGGCAGTGGCTGCAGCAGCAGGGATGCCTCATGGGTTCCACAGGCCGCATGCCTTGGAGGGTGTGACGTTGCCTCCCTGGCTACCGCTCTTACCGACGGTGACCTCTCCAACTCCTCCCTCGCAACCTCCCACGGCACCTGGCAGAAGCCTGGGCCCACAGCGGATGCTTAGTAAATATTGATTGTTCTTGGTTCAATAACGCGTCCGCCTGTAGGAGCTTCACAGATGCCCCTCTGATAAAACCCCTGAACACAGTCAGAAGAAAGATATCCTGTGAGAGCTGTGTACGTGTGAATAATGGACTGATGAGCCTCGGTGTTTAGCTTCTTGCCATTTGATATGCAAAACAGGGCTCTGATGAGTCTTGAGCACATGCAAGAACTGTTCCATTGCAGTCGTGATGACCTTGAGATGCAAACTCTAAGGCTGCGGCTCTTTATAACTGAGTGGCACAGGAAGGGGGGGTGCCGGGAGGGGGGAGCACTTGCCTGCGCATGTTGACATTCTTTGCAATCTCACACTCTGCTTCAACTCCATGGTGGATTAAAGTCTTCATAAGGGGAACCCATTAGGGCAGGAAAAGGCATCTGCAGTGGTGGTGAGTACAAAAGGGCCCACATGAGAGATCTGCTTGCTGCAATCCTAGCAAATACCCTCAAGGCATCTTTAGCACAAACCAGCCAGAATCCTGCCAGCAGCCAGAGGAGAGTAGCCAGCAGGAGGAACCCGCCTCCACAGAGAGCTCTCCCTGCTCCTGTGTAAACAGCCCGGTGCCCCAGGCCAGTGACCCAACCTGCCTCAACTTATAGGTTCTCTGCCATTTTGATAGACTGCTCGGTTCTTGTTTTTGGCAAACACATTCTTAAGGGCAGGATCTGCTTTCAATTTCTTTTTAATTCTCCCAAACTACTCTCTAGCGCTGGGCTAATCACTGTTGGAGATGTGGCAGGAAAAACAAGCATGAGGTATTAGACAGACAGAAACATAGAAGCTCACCAGGGCAGACAGCCCCAATGCCTAGCAAGGGCAAAACTGGAAAAACAAGAACCTGATCCTCAGGGTAGCCTGTCCTCCCCTAGCATATGCTAGTCATTTGATTTCCTCCCGAAAGAGAGCCTCTAGGCCTCAGTTATATGTCAGCTCCAGGTCCAGGAAAGCAGCAAAACCAGACCCATGACACCATGGCTGCCCTCAGGACCGCCTGCATTGACTAAGGACCCTCTGCCCTGAAACCAACCCATCAATGGAGACCTCGACCCTGAAAGAGCACATCTGGAGAGCTGACGAATATTTTATCGAGACCGTCCCCTGAAACCTCCCCTAAGATTCCTACCAACAAGGGAGCAATAAATACACTTAGGACACAGGACCCAGTATTCACTCTCCCTCAGGGGAGCGTGCCTGAGCCATTCCTTCACCCTCACCTTCTCTCACAAGCAGTGTCCCTTAACTTCTAAGGGGCCCATGAGACTTGTAACCAGGGAAACAGTGAGCAACGGCAGCTCATCTCCACTAGCCCCCTGCACCTGTCCCCAACACCCCCTTTTCTCTGACTTCCCAGTGAGCCAAAGCAGCCCAGCCCAGGCTCTCTTGCTGCTTCTTCTAAGCCTTTCCTTGCTCCACTCCCCTGAGTCTATTGGCCTAATACCACTTGGATCAGTGCTGTGTAGCCCTCCCCTTTGGGTATCACCATTTTCCCACCCCATTTTTCTTAAATAAATTCCATTTTTCTTCGTTCACCATCTGAGATGGCTATTTAACCTGCCCACACATCACCGACTCTAACCTTTCAAAAAGGTTGCATTTTAATGGATGTAAGACTCTTAATTCTGACTGTTTGTATTCTACATTCTAGTGACAAATCTAAGACCATTTCTGCTGGTGATCAGTCCACAAGCACCCACCTGTGACTGAACAAATTAGGGGTCATTTCTAAGAAGTCCGAATGGCAATCGCTAGTCTACTTCCTCAGATGTACTTAGAGGTACAGGACCAGATGGCTCATGACGTGGAGGACACAGGGACTGCACAGCTGATCCAGAGATGAACAGTGTGAAACTCAGTAGGGTACTCACGTGGGACTTCCCCTCTGGGATGCCAGGCCACCCTACCTCCACTTTCCCCCCCACGCCCCCAAAAATAGAAACACAGCCAGGTCCTCATCTTCAGTGGATTTGGCAAATGTACTAATGTAGAGAGAAAGTTGAGATTGCACTGCAGAAGCCCAAGGACTAAGAATTAAACAAGACAACCCGAAATGACGGAAGACGTTCATCTATCTATCTATCTATCTATCTATATATCTATGTATCTATCTATCTATCTATCTATCAATCAATCAATCATCTATCTATCATCTGTGCTGGCGGGACTTATGAGTGGTCCTCTGCCCTGTTGCTGGCCAGATACACCTCACGACAGTGACAGCCTCCACAAGCCCAGTGCTCTGATCCCAGCCAGCAGCTTGGCTTCTGCCAGGCCCACACTCCCGCAGCACCTCCTTTCCCTGCCTCCCAAAACACTTTATGTTTCAGGGATTTTTTAAAAATAAAAATCTTATATGGTGATATTTCTCTTTTCATTAGATAGAAAAAAAATGTCATGGTCATCTATATATTCACTACCCAGATTCATAGATGCTGGGTTGTTTTGTACGTTTTGCTTCAATGCCTCTTGTCCTATCTAATAAAGAGGGAATATGCTAATTGACCCTTACACTGTTGCAAGGATGGTGGCACCCACAGCCAATAAGGAGGGAATATGTTAATTGTCTGCCCTGGCCTCAAAGATGGCAGTGCCCATACCCAATAGGGAGGATAATATGCTAATTGGCTGCCTGGCATCAAAGATAGTGGCACCCACAGCCAATAAGGAAGGTAATATGCTAATTGACTGCCCTACCTTCAAAGATGGCAGTTCCCACAGCCACAAGATGGTAGCATCCAGTCCCCTCAGCCCTGCTGGGTTGCCTGCTTCTGGAGTCCCCCAGTCCCCTCAGTTCCCCAGCCTCCCAGGACTGGCCTGAGGCACAGGTAAGCCTTGGATGGCAGCTCCCCAGCTGCCCAAGGCTGCCTGAGGCTCAGGTAACCAGGGCTGGCAGAGGCTTGCACTGCCGGCAGTGGCAGCAGCAGAGGTGTGATGGTCCATCACCTTCCCCTGATCATTGGATCACCTCCCACCCCTGAGGGCTCCCAAACTATGAGAGGGGGCAGGCGGGGCTGAGGGACCCCCCTCCAATGCATGAATTTTCATGCACCGGGCCTCTAGTTTTATATAAAAAATAAAATTATAAATGTGCCCTTTTTATTAATCCTTTCCCCCTTGCCCAGAGTTGGTCTGAAATTCATATTATTCTCACTCATATCCATAAACACATCGATCTTTCTCTCTGTCTCTCTCCATGCCTTCTAATCTCTCTAAAAATCAATGAAAAAATATCCTCAGGTGAGGATTAACCAAAAAAGAAAATACTCTTGGCATATAGCATAAATAGGCAACACAGCTAGCCTGAGCATGTACTTAGTGGGGGCTAGAGGGGTTTTATACTCCCCCCACAGGTTTCGAAGGTTCTTTGCTGGATATCTTGGATAACAGACTAGATTTCAAGGTCCCCTTTTATTTTGTTGTGGCTTTCCCCAGAATTGATGAGACCATCTGGTGCTTTCATCTTGACAAGTCTGGAGACTGCTGACTTCTTTGTTCAGTGGGTGAGATATGTGGGGGGTGGCCCCAGGCAAGACACCTTGAGCATTCTTTAAATCTTTGTCAGGCTGAATTCAAGGCCCCTGGAAAAAAACAGGTCTTGGAAAAACATATTCACCAATGAGCCTGGATATGTTATCAGCTTGGCTTAACTTTGCCTCAGGTGTCGATGAGAGGGCCTTGATAAGTAAACGCAGACTTGCCCTGGGAATGGGGGGATGAATAGGGACTGGGCTCACCAAAACTCCCTTGATCCTAATGTTGAGAAACCCCTTTGTATTGTGGAATATAAATGAACGTGGGCTCAGTGCACGTGGCTGTTTCTCCATGAGAGGGAGAACAGGTGCCCACCTGGCCCCAGCTTTTTATTCCTACTTCTGTGTCTTTCTCTTCTATATTTCATTTTTCTTCATCCTCAGCTCCTCCACTCAGAAACTGACCTCAGTCTCTCTCCACGCTGGAGGTAGGAGAGAGAGAAGAAAAAACACCCTCCATAGAGATAAACTCCCCTTTCTCCCCCTTCCCCTTGTCCAGAAGGCAGGCTGTCAACAAGGAGCCTGGTGTTCCCATACACATCTTCTCCCCAGCTATCAGCTCTGTTTATTTCTGACTTATCTCTGTACCATTGTTTCCCCATCATCCATCCACCCACTCCTTGCTGGGGACTTTCCTTGATGCAACAGCCCCTGGGCTGATGCAATAGTCCCAAGCCCAAAGAAGCTCTGGATTTAGAGGTGGACACTTGCTTCCCTTGAACACCTAGGGGCTGTCATATGACACCCCCCCCCCCCACACACATACACACCAGTTGTGGGAGGACAGGCACTGGCCCAGTATTGGGGACAGAAGACCAGGACCTCTGAGGAGCTTCCTAGAACCATGGCCTCTGTCCGGACTCACTGGGACCCTGTTCTCTCCCCTGCCTCCTGCACAGTTGGTGGGTGACACATTTGCAAGTCCTAACGCCCTCCCCCATGTGTCCTCAGTGGAAATCACGCCAAAAGACAGGAGCCTCTTGCATCTGTCACCATGGCCTCTACCTGCAGAAGGGTCTGGCAGGAGGAACTGCAGACACAGTGGGAGGGACTACACCCAAGACAGCTGCAGAGCGATGTGACAGCTGGTCAGCAGGAGGCTCCTGAGAGGTGTGTGGCACCAAGGCCCACCCAAAGATGTCGAGTAACATGACTTTGTACTTTCTTTCTCCATCTGGCTCACTGCTGGCTCCAGGAGCCAAGAGTGACAATATCAGAAGCCAAGAGGTGACCGAGAAAATATAGCCCAGTGTAGGATGCATTGACTCCATATTTTGTGAGAGGTGGTGAGTTAGAATCTGCCTGGAACACCCTTCTGGTCTCACCCATCTGCGAGCTCCTATTCATCTTTCCAGACCAGTTGAGATCTCTCCCCAGATGAGCAGCCTGCTGAGCAGCATTGTGCCAGCTCTTATCACATTGCATCACAATTCACACGTGAAGACTTGTTCTCCCTCTAGAGCTGTGGTCTCTGAGCTCAGGGACCATGCCTGGTGTCCTTAGGCTCAGCATCTGCAGCCAAGTGTCAGGACTGTGGCCCCCACTTAGTCTGTGCTTGTCACTTATATGTGCCCCTGGCCAAGCATCTCACGGGTAGAAGGTGGCCCAGCTCTTGGGGCCATTTCATCTGCTTTCCTGGACGCTTGCACACCAAGCCCAGAGTGAGAAAGGCTTGCAGGAGAGGGTTCCCCGGACAGTCCAGACCCAGACTCGCCCTGAGTCTCAGGGTACATGTGGCAGCCACCTGTCAGGGCCGCGCCAAGGAACAGCGCCTGAGTCAGCAGCCTGACTCGGTTTTCTTCATCCCTAGAACGTGAGCCCCCAGAGGAACAGGGAGGACCACAGGACTGCGAGCTCTGGGTGGCAGGTGGGCTCTCAGGCCTCTCTTGTTCCTGGCAGGGAGCCCCAGTTCCTGAGGGCTCCCTAGGACAGAAGGAAGGGGATACTCAGATTCCCCAACAAATGTTCATGCAATCCGTTCGTCTCCAAGGGCCAGCCCAGGCACTCTGCTCCCTCAGGAGCCTGTGCTGGCAACACCCGTGGGAATCCAGCTCTGCCCCTCATGCCAAGCCACCATTTCTATCCCACTTGGGGGCTCCAGAAGGTCTGGACCCTCTGCCTCTGTGGCTATACCTGGCAGGTGATCCGTGTGTGTCCTGGGGCCCAGCTCTGCTCTGTCACCATCTCACACAGCCCCGGGGGCTAGGCACTATGTGACAGGTGAGGAAAACTGAGGCACGAGCAGGAAAATGACGGCCCCAAGGTCACGGAGCCCAGACTGGGACCAGTTCTCTCTGCTTCCCCATCTATGAATGACCAGGCCTTCCCTCGTCATTAATGAAGGGGACTTCTTAAGAACAGGGATTTGTTACCTTTCATTCTCCTTCCCCAGCCCTGGCTCAGTGGAGAGTAACTGAGTTAGACTGCAGCAGACACCAGGTGGGGCTCTGGGCGTTGGCTGCCCAGGGAATTCAATAATCTCTGAATTAGCTGTAGGACGTGGGAGATGCGAGGAGGGTGGGGGGCAGGTCTACACTGTTCCAGTCTCCAGGTGATTATAAGAGCACCAGTGGATGCTATGGAAACGAGTGCCCGTCAATCGATGAGTGGGTAAAAAAACTGTGATGCTTCTTGGCTGGTGTGGCTTAGTGGTTGAGCGTCGACCTGTGAACTAGGAGGTCATGGTTCGAGTCCCTGTCAGGGCACATGCTGGGGTTTCGGGCTCAATCCCAGTGGGGGACACACAGGAGGCAGCCAATCAATGATTCTCTCTCATCACTGACCTTTCTATTTCTCTCTCTCCCACTCCCTTCCTGTCTTAAATCAATAAAAATATAATATTTTTAGAAAGCTGTGATGCAGTGGAATATGACTTAGCCATAAAAAAGAATGAAATGCTACCTTTTGTGACAGCACGGATGGACCTACAGGGTATTATGCTAAGTGAAAGAAGTCACTCAGAGAAAGACAAATACCGTATGATTTCACATAGACGTAGAATCTAGGGAACAATATAAATAAACAAAACAGAAACAGATTCAGATACAGAGAACAGACTGGTAGTTGCTGAGAGTAGGGTGCTGGGGAGGGGGGATGGGTGAAAAAGGAGAAAGGGTTGGGAAGCACAGATTGGTGGTTACAGAGTAGTCATAGGGATGTAATGTACAGCCTAGGGAATACAATCAATAATCCTATCTAATAAAAGAGTAATATGCAAATTGGCTGCACCTGAGATAAAGCCGTGCCTACAGCCATACCCATAAGCCAACCGGGAGCAAATTATGCAAATAAACCCCAACCAAGATGGCTGCGGCCACTGAGAGCAGGAGGGAGGCTTGGGTTTCTCCGGCAATGGAGGAAGCCAAGCTTTCTGCCTGCCCTTGACGACCTAGGCCTCCACTCAATGCTACAAAGTTTCAATTATAGAAGATACATAATCCCAACAGAAATGGCAGCAGTCATGGAGCTGGAGAGAGCAGAGGCTAGGGTTGCCCGGGCAATGGAGGAAGTCAAGCTTCTGCAGCATTGGCGGGCCTAGCCTCCACTCTAGGCTACAAAGTTTCAATTATAGAATTTAAATAAAACCAAACAGAAATGCCATAGAGTGAGCAGAAGGCTGGGCTCTGCTCCAGGCTACAAAGTTTCAGTTGTACAACATAAATTAATCCCAGATCCCAGGGCCTCCACTTGGGTTGCTGGGGGGGGCATAGCTGGCCTGCAGACCACCATAGGCCCCTCATCCAGGCTGACCCACACCCCAAGGGAACCTCCACCCTGATCCTGTATACCCTTCAGGGCAAACCAGCAGGCCCCCACTCATGCACCAGGCCTCTATCCTATCTAATAAAAGAGTAATACGTAGATTGACCATCACTCCAACACACAAGAGGGCTGCCCCAAGTGATCAAAGATCCTGCCCTCATGTGGACACAAGACGGCCACCACAAGATGGCCAGCAGGGGAGGGCCGTTGGGAGGTTCCAGGCTTGCAAAGGAGGGAGTTGTGGGCCATCCGACCAGCAGGGTAGGGCAGTTGGGAGAAAGCTGGCCTGCAAGGGAGGACAGTTGGGGGCAATCAAGCCTGCAGGGAAGAGCAGCTAAGGGTGAACAGGCCGGCAGAGGAGGGAAGTTGGGAGCAAACAGGCTGGCAGCAGTTAGACATCAATTAGGCTGGCAGGGGAGTGATTAGAGGATGATCAGG
The DNA here is from genome assembly GCA_027563665.1 of Antrozous pallidus. NCBI lineage: Eukaryota > Metazoa > Chordata > Mammalia > Chiroptera > Vespertilionidae > Antrozous > Antrozous pallidus. Next base: position 7,167,929 of record CM050514.1, on the reverse strand, counting down.
CTGGCAGGCAGAAGCAATTAGGGCCAATCAGGAAGGCAGGCAGGTGAGCCATGGGAGGCAGCAATCCTGGATTGTGAGAGGGTAGTCAGACATCCCTTGAGGAGGAGAGGATGCAGGCTGGGCTGAGGGACAACCCCCCCTTGTGCATGAATTTCATGCACTGGGCCTCTAGTATGATAATAACTGTGTGTGGTGCCAGGTGGGTACTGGAAGTACCAGAGGGACCACTTTGTAAAGTGCATGACTTTCTAACCAATATGCTGTACAGCTGGAACGCCAAAATAATACTGAATGTCAACTGTAATTAAGAAAAAAATTTTTTAGTTAAAACAAAGAGTGCTGGTGTGGACCAGGGCATGTGGAGACCAGGCAGGTGGAGACATTCCTTGCCAGGCCCCCCTCCCAATAGCTATTCCTTCTAAGTGTGTTTCAGGGTGTTTGTGCTTTCAATTCCCCCGCTTGGCCTAACCTGGGCTCTGGCAGTGGGTAAGCAGGGGTCTGACTAGGAAAGGCTCCCAGGAATTTTCCCAGAAGATGTTTCCCATAGCACGAAACCCAGCATCTGCTGGCATGCACTCTCCCTCTGGGCACAAAGCGGCACCCTGAAAACAATGCAGAAGTTTCTCCTCCTGTCTCAGCCTGCTCTGAGCGTGGAGGGGGGCATCCTGCTCCCTGTTGGAGGAGTATTTCCCCAAGTCCATTCATCTGGGCTCACTAAGTGTGAGGGGCTGGGGCTGGGGCTAGGGAGTCACAAGGTGGGACAAGACCTTTGTCCCCAATGCATGCACAGTCTGTCCCCATTGGTTACCTGGTGAAGGACAACTCTGTGGGTAACTCTCGGTTAGTCAGTTTTCCCCGACACTGTCCCACACACAGGGGTTGAGTTTGACTAGCTTCTGGGATGATATGCAAAACCCACCCGAGGTTCCTGGATGGTTGCTGGGTAACGTTGGTGCTGAACACACAGGTAAGAATTCTGCAGGCAGAAAAGAGAGAGGGGTCCCAGAAATAACAGGACCCACACTGCCTGCCTCACCCAGCATCACTCACACAGGAAGGGCTGTGATGGACAGCTGAGCCCGCAGGGTTCCATGGAGGTGGGTTGAACCTCAGCTCCACCAGGTCTACTAGAGGCACCTTGGGCAGCCACCTTAATTTCTGAGTCTTATTTTGCTCCTCTGGAAAATGGGTAGAAATAGTCCCAATTCATTTAGCTGTGCTGTTACAAAAGACTTTCCCAGATATAGCCTTCATTGAAAGAAAATGCAAGCTGGGTAAACACATCTAGCGAGCTCCCATTTGTGCTAAAAGTGTGCTTAGATCTAGAGAGAACATTTCTGGAAAACACCTAAGAAAGTATTAAACATGAACACTGCTAAACATGAGGGGCCTTTTGCACTGTCTGATTTTAAAAACCAACTGCACATATTATATTTTTATTAAAATATATTGAACTAGAGGCCTGATGCATGAAATTCATGCAAGAGTAGGCCTTCCTTCCCCTGGCTGCTGGCACCAGCTTGCCTCTGGCACCTGGGACTCAGGCTTCCTTGCAGCCCCAGCTTCATCTGGAAGGTTGTCCGAAATGACATCCAATCTAATTAGCATATTCCCCTTTTATTATTATAGACTAGGGGCCCAGTGCACGAAATTTGTGCACTGGGGGTGGGTGGTCCCTCAGCACAACCTGCCCCCTCTCACATACTGTGAGCCCTCAGGGGATGTCCTGCTGATTGTGATAGGGCTGATCGCTGACTCCGCCCCAGGCCCAGCCTACCCAAGACCAGAAAGCCTCTGGCCAAGGCTTTCCAGCCTTGGGCAGTAGCCATCTTGGTTGGGGGTTAATTTGCATAGTGCTCCTTATTAGCTGGTGGGTGTGGCTGGTGGGTCAATTCGCATATTACTCTTTTATTAGATAGGATAGCCCTAGCCAGTTTGGCTCAGTGGATAGAGCCTCAGCCCAAGGACTGAAGGATCCTGGGTTTGATTTAGGTCAAGAGCATGTACCTCGGATGCAGGCTAAATCTCCAGTCAGGATGCATGAAAGAGTCAACCAAATGATGTCTTTCTCTCACATTGATGTTTCTCCCTCTGAGTCTCCCCCTCCCTTCCACTCTTTCTAAAAATAAATAATAGGAAAAAATATCCTCGGGTGAGGATTAACAACACCAAAACTATACCAAAAAACTACTCTTAATACATTAATTTAAATGTAATGAATAATAAACGTATTTCTTTGCTGGAAAAAATGCCAAAAAGGAAGGAAAGGAATTTGCTCTGGAGAAATGAAGTCGCAGTCATGAATTACCTGAGTGGGATTTGCTGCCCGTCCTCTCAAGACCCAGGGCTGACCTTGTACTAACCTTGTCATTGCAGAGGCAGCCTTCCGGACTCTTCCAGGCTGGGCTCTGGATACCGATGGTCAGCCCCATCTTCTCTCCTCCTGGCCAAGCTGCCTTGGGGAGGCACAGCCCTGCTCCCTGAGGGAGGAGTGTCAACCCTGGACACCACCATGGGGCCGCACCACCCTCTCTGCTCAGGGAGCCGGGCCTCTGGGAGCTGGACAATCAGGTGCCAGGAAAGCAGGTGCGGCCAGCCGCAGGGAAAGTCATCCCCAAACAAACAGAGCCCAGAAGGCTGAGCAAACACTGGGCTATAAATGAGGGCTCTGAGCAGCTGTGGGCCCAGAACCCGCCGTGACCATGGAGGCCAGAGTGCTCTGGCTGCTGGCGCTGGTCCTGGCCTTGGGGACCTCCAGCTCGTCCGCACAGTACGTGGGCCTGTGTGAGTACCCCAGCAGGAAGGGCCTGGTGGCAGCGGGGACCCAGGACGAGGGGCAGGGACACAGAAGACTCAGGCTTGGGGGCTTTGTGGGGACCCGAGGAAGGTGACCAGGCCCCCACATGCACTGAGTAATTGCTGTTTACCAGACACACACCTTTTCTCTCTACAAACTGGGTCTTGCTGTCCCCATTATATATATAGACTAGAGACCCGTTGCAGGAAGATTCCTGCAAGGATAGGGCTTCCTGCAGCCTGAGCAAAGCTCCCTCCCTTCCCCACTACCTTGCTCCTTCATGTTTCTCCTGCCTCACTCCCTCCAGTCTCTCTTGTCTTTCTCACTCCCTTCTCTACTGCCTCACTCCCTTTTCTGCTGCCTCCCTCCTTCTCCTCCCTCCCTCCCATCTCCTCTGCCTTGCTCCCTCCCTTCTCCCCCACCCCTCCTGCTTCCCTTCCTTCTCCACAGACTGCCTGCATCCCTCCCTTCTCACCCTCCCTGCTTGCTTACTTCTCCACAGCTTTGCTCCCTTTTGTAGTGCTTGGCTTCCTTCTACACTGTCTTCTGCACCTGGATATGCAAATTAACTGCCATCTTGGTTGGGTTAATTTGCATACTTGGTCTGTTTGGCTGGTGGGCATGGCTGGTGGATGTGGCTTGTGGGTGTAGCAGAGGTATGGTCAATTTGCATATTACTCTTTTATGAGATAGGATAAGGAAACTGAGACTCAGGCCATTAATAACAGACTAAGGCCACCCGGCCCATCAGGGTCAGAACCCAGGGCTGGCCAGCTGGCAGCCAGTGCCCAGCCCCACTGCCCCAAATAGAAAGGACAGGCCTATGACAAGGGTGACGTCCAGAATGATCCCGGAGTCACTCAGCCCTTGCAGTGCACCTCCGGGTGGGGGGCTGTGTGTGGCTTGAAGAAATTAGGGTGCGGCTTTTATCAGGTTCACTACCAAGTTCTGTGTCACAGGCAGCCCTCCCCAAACCCGGTGCCCAGGGTGCACTGATTCTGTCTGAATGTCTCAAGGCGGGGTGGGGTGGGGTGGAACAGGGTCCCAGGGGTGTTTCAAGATCCCCAGCCAATTCCGATGTTCGGGACCTGGGAGTAAGGAGCTGCAGCCCGACTGGCAGCTGTGGCCAGGACGGAGCAGGTCCCGTGTGCTTTCTGCGGTCCTCGGCAGACGTGGTTAGGTGCTGAGGCCCGGTGCACTCCTCACCTGACACATAGGCGGGGAGACCTCAGGACGCACGGGGAAGGTTGCCCAGCCGTCCCATCTGGGGACAGGCAGGTGCAGGAAGGAAGCGGAGGGCTCGGTGTGCACCGTGACTCCCTCTACTGAATGCATACACCTGTCATCTTTCCATTTACGTGAGAGGGGTCCTTGTAGGTAAACAAAGGGGACCTGTTTCTGGGTTCAGGGGACCCTGATGGCCGGTCCGCTGCCAGCCTGGGGATCACGGCCAGCAGTGACGTCCGGACAAGGTGCAAGAAGCACGCAGGCAGACGGCCAGGCCCCTATGGAATGTTCCTTTTTTTCCTTTCTATTTTTAGCAAAGTTTTTGTATTATATTACCTATCTTTTTAAAAAAATATATTTTATTGATTTTTACAGAGAAGGGAGAGGGATAGAAAGTCAGAAACACTGATGAGAGAGAAACATCGACCAGCTGCCCCCTGCACACCCCCCACCGGGGATGTGGCCAAGTGATAATGAATGTATTTTAAAAGCCTAAAGGAATGACACCTAAGATTTAATAATCCCAGTTCTGTAAAGTTCCTCCTGGACCTGCAGAAGGGTGAACAGCATCCCAAAGGTAAGGTTTTGGACGAGCCTATGTGACCATGAGCAAGGCGGTCGTCAGCAGTGTCCTGCAGCCTGGCCAGTGTGCCTCAGTGGTTGAGCAGCGACCCCTGAACCAAGAGACCCCTGGTTCCATTGCCAGTCAGGGCGCACGCGGAGGCTGTGGGCTCCATCCCCAATAAGGGATGTGCGGGAGGCCGCCAATCGATGTTTACCTCTCATTGATGTTTCGGCCTCCCTCTCCCTTCCTCTCTCTCAAAAAAAATCAGCAAAAATAAATGTATTTTTAAAAAGTGTTCTTCAGCCAAAACCAGTTTGGCTCAGTGGATAGAGTGTCAGACTGCAGACTAAAGGGTCCCGGGTTCGATTCTGGTCAAGGGCATATACCTTGGCTGCGGGCACATCCCCAGTAGGGGCCTGTGCAGGAGGCAGCTGATGGATGTTTCTCTCTCATCGATGTTTCTGACTTTCTATTCCTCTCCCTTCCTCTCTGTAAAAATCAATAAAATATATTTCTAAAAAATTATTAAAAAAATAAAAAATAAAAGTGTTCTTCAGCCGAGACTGGTTTGGCTCAGTGGATAGAGCGTCAGCCTTTTTATTTTTTATTTTTATTTTTTTAATATATTTTATTGATTTTTCAGAGAGGAAAGGAGAGGGATAGAGAGTCAGAAACATCGATGAGAGAGAGACATCGATCAGCTGCCTCTTGCACGCCCCCTACTGGGGATGTGCCCGCAGCCAAAGTACATGCCCTTGACCGGAATCGAACCCGGGACCTTTCAGTCCGCAGTCCGACGCTCTGTCCACTGAGCCACACCGGTTTCGGCAGTGTCTCCCTTTTTAAATATTAGATATTTACACGAAAGCAGGCTCGCCTCAAACACAGGTTGGGGAGGCAGTCACACCCTCTGAACTCCGGAGCGGGGAGGGTGCAGACTTGCCCAACGGAGCCCACAGACCCGCCCCAAGCCGGCAGGGCGCTGGCAGCTGACTGGGGTTTGTCTGGGACAGTGGAGAGCCAGTGTGCCATCCCGGCCAAGGACAGGGTGGACTGCGGGTACCCCGAGATCAACCCCGATGAGTGCAACAACCGGGGCTGCTGCTTCGACTCAAGCATCCCCGAGGTGCCCTGGTGCTTCAAGCCTCTGCAGGACAAAGGTGAGCCCCCCAACTCTCTCCGGGCCCCGGGTCCTTTCTGGGCATAGCCGCCTGCCCCTGGGCCCTGGGCAGGACACCCGGCGCCATGGCTGCTCGCCAGCGGAGGCCTCCGTCAGTGGCTTCGTGCCAGGGCCGCACGCCACTAGTTCCCTGCTGTCCTGTTGCCCAGCGGTTTGTGCAAGAACACAAAAGCAATTGCTTCAAAAAGGTGTCAATGTCAAGGCCTTCTAGAGAGGAACTACTGTTAACTCTCTCCCGGAGGGAATGGGCTCTGCATGGGTTTGGAAAGCTCAGTCCGTCAGCAAACCAACCACCATTGGTGACATGCAGGCCGGTGGCCGAGCTAGACGTGGAGGCCTGGTGTCTCCACACCCCATCACACGTGCACCCCCTCCCTGCCCCCCTCTCCTCGGTGGTGCAGCGGGGTGCAAGATAACCACCGGGAACTCCCTGTCAGCAACAGATGGCATGCACATGGGTGGCTGCTGTCCTGGTTCCATCAGCCCCGCCTCACACATCCTGGGTGCAGAGGTCACTGTGAGCCACCTGGCAGCCGAGTGCCAGCTCACCTCTTAGGAGGACACCTTCCTGGAGGCAGCACCCAAGGGGTCACTCTTGCCCTTTGTCCCTGGATAATTCGGAGGGGGCTGCATTCCTTTCTGGGCACTGGGTGGCCCTACAGAGGGGCCGCTCGTTGGTCACCTGCCCTCCCCACTCCAGGGCCCAGTGGGGCATGTGGCTGACCTCCCATGAGGTGGGGGACTCAGAACTTCCCCAGTGACTTGAGGGGGGAGGGAGAATGCAGCATAAGGCGTTGACCTTGGAGCCTGTCTTGACCTTGAGAAGCTGGGCAGCTGGGGGTGGAGAGGAGACCTGCTCCCAATAACGTATGTTGTGTTTTGTTTCCAGAATGTACATTTTGAAGCCACGCCCCCTGACCTGGACACCATGGGAGGTGAATGTCCACACTCTGACGTCCTGCCTGCTCCTCCCTGCTTCTCTAGCCCCTGCTCCTGGCCAGGCTCTGGCTGAAAGCTAATGCCTGGGGCCCGATGTTTTAACCAATAAAGATCCACGCTCAGCATGAGGACAGGTCTCTGTTCCTGAGATTTTGTGTTTTGTGCTTTATTTCTGCAGAGTCTCTCTCGTTCGCTTCTCAGTGTGTCACAGATGAGGGACGGCAGGGGGTGTCGCAGCCTCTCGGAGCAGAGGGTCTGCCCTAGCCTGCGGACCGGGAGCAGAACATAAGCCCTGCGTGGCTGCACCGTTTGGTGCAGACCTCAGACCTAGAGCAGACAGGATAGGGAGGGCGAGCCACCTCCAGGGTCACTGTCTCCTGCAGGCTGAGCTAAGACATTCCGAATGTACGTTTCATAAATGAAACCAGGAATGTCCTTCTCAGGGGAGAGGAAGCCAATACAAGCATATTGCAAAGTGGCATTTCTGTGTGTTTATTGGCAAGTCAAGTTTAACATGGTTGGCCACCTCTTGCTTTCTTTCTTCAATGAATAAATAAAGTAGGGTCACCTGGAAGATCCCATTAACTTCCCATGAAGTTTTAACCACCCCTCAATGAAGAGTTGTTGCCTGGGACACCCAGTTCCACAGACATCAGCCTTCCTAACCCCCGCCCCCACCCCACCCTCCGTGAGCAGCTCAGCAAGCACAGACGGGTGTGCACACTCGCTCAGGCTGGGTGCCCCATTCTCTTCCCGTCAATGGGACTCCCTTAAAGACACAAGGACAATTCTACCGCACCCTCGTCATGCTGCGCAGTGGCTACACAACAGTGCTGTCCCTGGACGGCAGGGTGAGGGGTCTTGATCTGAGCCATCCTTCCCGCTGGGAAAGAGACACCTGCTCCCTCTAAATCACAGCCTTGGTTTCTGAGCTTGCACCTGGGCCCAGGCCCCTGGAGGGATTTCTCTGCTTGTCATGCAGAGAAGGAACCAGTCGGAGAGTCCCTGCTGAGAGGGAGGTCCAGGTCTTTAAATCCTGAACCCTGTGTCCTTTCTAGCACCTTCAGGCCTCTGGGGTGAGCCCTTCCAGGGACATCTCAGACCAAGGAGCACAGGCAGAATCTGGCCTCGCAGTAATGTCCAACCCACACAGCGCCCTCTGCTGGCTGACAGGAGTCACCGTGACTTCCTCCCATCACTGCCGCAGCCTGATTTCCTGCCTCCCCTCCTAGATGGGTTAAGATACCCAAGACCCACCTCCTGACGCTTCCCATCCTGATTAAGTCCTATTTCCTTGAACCTCCCCCAAACCACATAACTCAGCCCAAATCCTACCCTAAGTCCTTCCTAACATCTTCCTACTGTGATGCCCCAATGTGCGGCGCTCCCTGCTGCAAGTCCTTCAACCCAGCTTGACTGTACCTGTGCTCCTGGGGGGTGGGGGTCTTTGGCAGGAGGGTGTTGGCAAGACACAGGCCAAAGGCCTGGTGTGGGTGATGGGGGCCTGGGACACATAGACTAATGGGGCTGCACTGCCATAGGGGCGGTTGAAAATCTGTGGGCTCCCTGTTGTTCTCCTGAGACCCTCCCGGTACACCCTGAACCCCAAGGCAGCCCAGCCCGCCATGTGGCTGAGTGATTGGTAAAGAGGACCAAAGTTGGTACTGACAGCACTTGGGATGTGTCAGACACCAATCAATCACTTGAGATTTGCTAACACATTGAATGCCCGTAACAAGCTCACCAGTGAGAGGTGTCCCTGTCATCGCCCCCATCCCATTTTGAGAGGAGGAAGCAGACAGGGGCCAGGTAGTAGCTTGCTCAGGGACTTGCAGCGAGGTGGATACCCTATGGCAGGAGCCCTTCTAGAAGACGGGTGAGTTACAGCGCCTCCCAGTCATTCCCCTGTAATTCATGTTACAAGCAGCAATAGATACTCGTAAAGAAATACGCTCACAACCTTATTTAAAGGTCCATCATAATTTTCTAGGTTTAAAATGAAATGCTGACAAACTAAACTTGAATAATTAACTTCTAAGTACTGGCTTGCCAGGAGCCAGCACCAAATCCCATCGAGCCCAGCGTGGTCCTGGAGTTCTCTGTGACCCACTGAGGGGGCCAAGGGGAGGGAGTGTGCGTGGCCTGCCCTGAGGAAATGAAACGGCATTCTTGACTCTGGACAGCTGAGGTTATTTAAGGACCCAGTGAGTGCTAATCAATTTTTAAATGTTTGGCTAGGAAGTGCTACAGTGTGGACTGGAATAATTTTGTTGTTGTTAATTCTCACCCAAGAGTATTTTTTTCCATTGAATTTTAGAAAGAATAAAAGGGAGGGGGTGAGGGGGGAGAGAGAGAGGGAGAGAGAGAGAGAGAGAGAGAGAGAGAGAGAACATCGATGTGAGAGAAACACATCAATTTGTTGCCTCCAGCACACACCCTGACTGGGGCTGGGGATCCAACTTGCAAACCAGGTATGTGCCCTTGACTGGGAATTGAACCCATGACCCTTCAATGCATGGGCTGACCCTCTAATCCAGTGGTCGGCAAACTCATCAGTCAACAGAGCCAAATATCAACAGCACAACAATTGAAATTTCTTTTGAGAGCCGAATTTTTAAAACTTAAACTTCTTCTAATACCACTTCTTCAAAATAGACTCGCCCAGGCTATGGTATTTTGTGGAAGAGCCACACTCAAGGGGCCAAAGAGCCACATGTGGCTCTCACGCCGCAGTTTGCCGACCATGGCTCTAACCACTGAGAAACACTAACCAGGACAGGAACTTTTTTAAAACTCAAAGTGCAGTGAGTAATCTTGTATTTACTCTTATTTTGAAAATGAGGAAACAGAAATTTGTTCAGAGCACAGCCTTGCTAAGGTTCTAACCTGGGACATGCGGGTAGTGAGTCATCATTGGAGGATGTCAGGCACCTGGGCACTCAACTGCCAGTGACTGCCCATGGCCCCAGAGGCCTTTACCCGCCCATCCAGCTGCCCTGCCTCCTGCTCAGGCTGCCTTTAGACTGTTCATCCCCCAGAGGCTCAGGGTGAATGCAGATAATGAGCCAGGCTCTGCAAGATCCAGGGATCGTTTCGGTATCAAACACCTTCCTCGTTGACTTGAACATGTTATACATTTCTAGAACCTTCCAGGAATGAGAACTTTGACTTGCCCAAAAGAAGCTAGACCCCTTGCTGCTGGTGAAAGGGGAGATAAACAGGAGCTCTTGCTCTCTCTCTCTCTCTCTTACACACACACACACACACACACACACACACACACACACACACACACAAACACACACACATGGCCCTTAAAGCTGTTAATTACTTCCTGTGCCGAGTTATATAGCTGCCTTTCCCCTCCTCCTGATTGAAGGGCAGTTGGTCATGGAAGGTGTTGCTTCAATACGTACTTGGCAATGGTCCCTTCCAGGTTGGATGGGTAGCTGTGTATTATTTCAGAGCTTGTTGGAATTCACTGAAATGCATCATTCTATTCCAGAATTCTTCAACTTTCAAAGGCACAGAGAGGAGGGGCTTTGCTGACACCTGGGGACGTTTGCCCGCTAAGCACACGTCTGGGAGGAGTTTCCTCCCGGCCACTTCCTGTGACAAGATGGACTCTCCTCTCTGCTCTCCTTGTCTCTTCCCAAGACGAGGAGTGTGATGAAGGGGTCAGGGGCTGCACTATTGCACCTGAACTCTGCAGTTATCTAGTCTCTGAGCTTCAGTTTCCTCATCTAAGAAATGGGGCTGGTGGTGGGTCTCTGGCCCCAAGGATGGCTGTTAAATTAGACAATGTATGGGAAGGCACTTGACCCTGTGCTACGTACCACCTAGCACTAGGGGTGTGGGGGGAGTGGCCGGCATACCATTGCCATCACTCTCACTTTTCTCCCTCACTTCCCTGGGACCCATCGTGACACCTGCCGAAGAAACTGCTGCATTAGAGCGAGGGCAGCGTGAGAAGGAGAAGATAGTCCTCACACTCGGCCGCACGCAGGCTCCCGCCTCCCGCCGGGTGAGGGCTGGTGTCGTTGAAAGCAAGCGAGAGAGAGATGAAATCTGAAAACAAAGATGCTTTATTTGACTTATGTCACATGTTCATAAACGGCATCTAAGTGATCCGAAGACAAAGTTCAAGTCTGCAAAAAATGCACGTACAAACCTAAGAAGGTAACCCTACAGAAATATACAAAGCCGAGACACGGTGTGTCCGCTCAGAGGCAGAGCTCACATCTGGGGTCTGCCCGGGCCTGTGCTCCAGGGGAGTGAGACAGCCAGGAACAGGTGCCCCGAGAGCCCCGAGTGTTTAAAATATGTAGACACAGATATAGATGTAGGTACGTATGTGTATATACCGAGTTTACCTACAACGGTGCAAACCTCTCACAGCGCGCAAGCAACTGCTTTTCCTAGAGAACACAGCTAGACCAGAGTCAAGGTTCCCATTCAGTCTTATAAAAAAACAGGACTTCCATAATTCTATATCAGACATACAGGTATGTGCACATGTTTGCACGCTGGTTAAAAAAAAAACACGTTTCTTGCATTGACTCTTGCTTCGGAAGGGAAAATGAAGGGAAAACATTGAAATAGCTGCTCATCAAAGGCAACAAATCACAACAGATTCAGCCACGGTGGTGGGGGCTGCACCCACGCGGCTACACGGGAAGAGCAGACAGGGGAGGGGCGCCAGGGACACAGGTTAGCTTTCTACACATACATGTTCTGTTGAGAAACTCTTCCCCGTGTCCCTCCTGCAGGGATCGTGATGGGGAAAATGAAAACCTCTTATGCGGTGGGCTGGTGGTGGATTTGACGAGCAATTTGGATGGCGAGACCTTTTCTACCATTTTTCATGGGCTGAGGACTTAAAAGAGGAGACAGTTCCGGTTAGGCCGGGGCAGTCTGTGCTTCCCAAGGTCGTGGAACAGAGACCCTGGGGGGGTGCTCCTGAAGGAACTGTAAAGATTGCAAAGGCCCTACAATAAAACAGCCCCCACGGTCACTGTTTCTGTCTCCCCGCGGGGCCTGATCTGTCCCCGAGTAGGAGAGGGCCCATCGGGCCCAACAGGGGAAAGGGTTTTGGTAACTCCCCCAGCAGTGAGTGTGCCTGGCACTCCAGCAAAGCCTCGTTTGGCAAAGGCTGTTTTCAGGAAAGCTGTGCCAGGAGGAAGGGCAGGTGTGGAGCAGGCCTCAGGGCAGGTGAAGTGCAAGGACAATAGGGCACTTCAGGTGCTGGCAGCAAGAGCCCCCCCCCCCCCAATTTTCTTCAAGGGACACTGTTCAGGGAACTGGAGAATGGCCTACTCCACCCAGGCCTGAGTAAGCTCAGCCCCAGGCCAGCAAGGTGACTGGATGGGAGGGGCATGGGCACCCTCCTATCTCAGTTATCCGTTTGCTGAGAGGGAGTCCAGAATGAATAGCCCCTAAGCTAGCATTGCATTTTATGTCTTACTAGAGGTCTGATGCATGAAGATTCATGCAAGAATGGACCTTCCTTCCCCTGGTTGCTGGCACCACCTTTGCTCAGGCCCGGAGGTGCCTTTCCACCTTCTCACACTACCCAGAAGCCCTGAGCAGCAGCCCTACCCCCAGCCACTTGGCACCTGTATATGCAAATTAACCCTCCATCTTTGTTGGATTAATTTGCATACTCACTCCTGACTGGCTGGTGGGTGTCACAAAGGTATGGTCAATTTGCATCTTTCTCTTTTATTAGTGTAGATAAGGCATGTTCACACACACCTGTACACTTTGAACAGGAGGCAGGGTGGCAAAGAAAGAAAAAAAGAAATGGAGATTTGGAGGTCAGACTGGGACTCAAATTCCACTCTTTCCTGGTCCGAGGGCATGGGACCTTCCTGCTCCTCTGTCAGCCTTGGTGCCCTGCAAGTCCAGATGATTAGAGCACTATGCCATGCCCCTCTTCCCCTTGCTCCCCACCCCTGCTGCCTGCCTGCCCCGGAGGGCCGCCAGTGTTGTCTGAGCGCCCTCCCCTGGCCTGGTGCCTGGGACAGCACCAAGCTCGGGATGGTCAGTCAACACTTGCTGAGTAAACAGATGGGGGAATTCATAAGGCATCAGTGCAGGGCCTGGAACACTCGATAAAGAGAGGCTCAATCCATTGGAGCTCACGTTTTTCTCAGGGATATAGCGGGGGTGATTCCGACCTCTCGGACATAGCTCGTCCCTGACCTCCTGGCCATGTCCTTTTCAGGGTGGGAGATAACCTTTCTCTGCACAAGTTTCACCTAGAAACACATGTCCCATTTCCTGGGACCTAAGCATACTGAAGGCTCCCCCCGCACCCCCAAAGGTGAGGTCGTGTGATTCTGGCACCTTCCCTGTGAATGTTCAGGGAGGGCTTCTTCCCCTTCTGGGGAGAGCTCCCCACGTCACGCCGGGGACTTGGAACAAGGCCATTCTCTAGCTGATACTCAATAAGCATAAAGAGAAAAGGGGGCACAGCATGACTTCAGTGGGGACAGAGGTGAAAGGCACCCAGAATGGGGCGGGTCAGCAGGGACCAGGCCCTGACCAGGTCTTGGAGCCAGGACAGTGGGTAGAATCCCAGATGCCCCTTCTCTCCTGAAAAGTTCCATTTGGAAGTGACATTCTCTGGCCCAGCAGGTGGCTCAGTGATTGAGCGTTGACCCACGAACCAAGAGGATGCTGGTTCGATTCCAGGTCAGGACACATGCTCAGGTGACGGGCTCGATTCCCAGTGTGGGGCATGTAGGAGGCAGCCCATCAATGATGTTTCTCTGGCATCTATGTTTCTATCTCTCTACCCCTCTCCCTTCTTCTCTATTTCTCGCTCTCTCTCTCAAAAAAAAAAAAAAAAATCAACACTGTAATACAATAAAATAAAAAGAAGCAAGCAAAATTCTCTGAGCTTCCATTCCCCCTCTGCCAACATTCGGAGAAGCCATGCATCTGTTACCCAAGAATCCACCTTTCTCCACATCAAGAAGCAGTCAGAGGTAAAAGGGATGTCGGCGTCACTACATTCAGAAAGCACTTAAAAGCCTCCTATTGGAGATGCTGGCCTGGTTTCAAACCCCACGTAGGAAATCCAGCACACCCCCACCGACCTCTGAAGCACAGCTATTTAGAAAAGCACATCAGGACATTGCTCGGATGTTACCTTAGGCCCCTGGGAGAAGGTACTTTCTCAGACTCGCCTAAAACAAGAGCAGAAGGCCAGCTTCTGGAGATCACACAGCACAGCAGCATTTCAGTGAGAGCTGTGAAGTGTTTATATTTAGGGCACGAGCTGGGAGTTGAATTGGGGTGAAGGCAGCAGCATCCTAGGGGTGACCCAAGCTCAATCAACATGGCTTTAGGTCTTCCGAGACAAATTATCCTGGGTGCTGGCAGTACACCTGCGACACCCCACTTAGCACCCTTTAAAAATTATCCCCTGGTCACTTTGCACACGGGTTTCCCTTCTGGCACCTGACAGCCCTCACATCCCCAAAGATCTGCCCCCACCCCCCCGCCGGGTAAGGAGGAGACCTCAATCAGGTGTTCACCTGTTAAGGGATGAACTAACAGTAAAAAACTGAAATTCAGGGCACATGCGCTCCTATGGAAATATTCCTTCTGCGGGCTCAGGTGCGCTTGAAGATGAGATTGAAAATCTAAAGGACTCTGTCTCCTTCTGAAGTGGCTGAGACGGGACACTGCTGGCTCAGTGAACGGGGTCTGTGGATGAGATGGTCGGCTCCCAGCACAGTTCCTGGCCTGCATGTCCTTGTAGGGTCACAGAGCCACAACCCAGGGGCTGACGCGGAGGGGAAGAGTCCTTTGATCACTGACTTCACCTGGTGTAATTCTGGGGTGACACTGATGACTTTCTCCTCTTCCCAGCTCTGTTCCCCACTAGGCTGTCCCTGTGTCCCCCTTCCTATGTGTGGCGTCTCACCGGCGAGTCTATCTTGAAATTAAAAGGAGACTTTGTACAAAGGCTGAGTTTGACCCTGGTTCAATAACATGGCCCAGGAGCAATGCTGCTCATTTGCGTGGGACAAGAAGACTTAAAATGACACTTGAACACACCCGGGTTGTGTTTATCTACTAAAAAGATGCCTAAAGGTGAAAAGGGGGTCTCTGAGCATTTACAAATCAAATCCGTGTGCAAGTGAAAATGGAACTCTTTTCATTCTCTGAGCTGGGAAATAAGCGTTGGGGGACAGAACTGAGGAATCTTTGCACTGAAATGGCCTTGCTAGCGCTAGCCTGTTTTCCCGAAAATAAGACAGCGTCTTATACTAATTTTTGCTCCCAAAGATGCACTAGATCTTATTTTCGGGGGGATGCCTTATATTACAGCGAGTAGGTCTTATTTTCGGGGGATGTCTTACTTTCGGGGAAACAGGGTATTATTCACAGAAAAGGACACCGAGGGTGAGAGGGGTTCATGAGTCTTTGGCCCACAAACATACAATCTTTCATTAGGGGACCGTGATTCCAGGAGAGGGATGGTCTAGAAGGGGAAAGCAATGCCGCTGTCCTCAAACCTTCTTTGGCCAGAGGGCTCCTCCTGCCCTGTAGGCAGCACACTGCCAGGCTGCCAGGCGTACAGGAAGTCTGGGAGCAAGTCAAAGGCTGTCGCCCTGCAGACATGGCGCTGGGAAGATGGCTGCACCATCCAGACACTGACGAGGCGGTCCGGCCCAGCTGCCACCGGAACTACCCTCAGCCTGTTTACCGGGGCTACGCACACCGGGGCCACACTCAGCGTCCGGGGGCCTGCAAGGCCTTGGGTTCTCACGGGTCTCAGCAGCTTCTGTTTGGGCAGTCAGCTCATCGCTCATGGCTGCACCCACGATCCCTCAGCACTCACACGGGGATGTCCCTCAGCCCAGCATCCTCAGGGTCAGTGGAGGTAGTTGATGTGATAGATGAGGAAAGGGAAAATGTTTGTAAAAACTCAACAGGCTGGGCGGGTCTTCTAGAACATTTTAGGCAAAATTAAGGTGCTCAGCCCCAGCTGGTGTGGCTCAGTGGATGGATCATTGGCCCGCAGACTGAAGGGTCCTGGGTTTGATTCTGATCAAGGGCACGTCCCTCAGTTGCAGGCTCCACCCCAGGCTCTGGCTGGGATGCGTGTGGGAGACTCTCTCACATCGATGTTTCTCTCTCTCTCTGTCTCTCCTCCCTTTCACTCTCTCTAAAAATCAGTGGAAAGATATCATTGGGTGAGGACTAAAACGACAACAAAAAATTAAAGTGCTCAGAATGTTAAGAAGAAAGGAACGATATATTTTCCTTAAAATAAGAAGCATGGGGAAAACAAAAGACTTGGAAAGGGTTAGCCAGCTTCGCCTTCCCACTCTTTGTGTAACTTTTTAAAATTTCCGCACGGTCTCACGCATACAGCTCCCCAGTCTCTCAACTGGGGCCCGCACTCGCACCTCTCACGGGTCCTGTCTCACCCTGAACAGCACTCTCCCAGCAAGGGCGGGAGAGACACAGTTTCTTAAAGCGAATGACATTCATAGGCTTTTGGCTTGGAAAGGAACTTCTCATTGGAAAAAGAGGCAAACTGTAGACATAGGAAAACTGTGAAGAACAAGTCCTAAAACAGAACCAGCTTCCTCTCCGCCTTTCTCCCCAGGACGCCTGCTGCTCCTGGCCCCCGCCCGGGACCACAGCCACCTGGTCACGAGGAAGGTGTGACCAGGGGAGCCTTGTCACTGGCTCGGTTGCAGGTTGCAACGCTGCCCCAGGTGTGGGCGTTGTAAATTCTGCACGTGACAATTTTCCTTTCTACTTCTTCTTCCTACTGAAAGCTGGGAAGGGGAATGGAGAGAAGACCCGTCCCCCCGGGGGCAGAGCTGTCCAACGCCTGGGACCCACGAGCCAAATGCGGTGGCCAGGGGCCGGGTCGCCGTCGTCCTGTGTCCTCGGGCGCAGGCTGGCCGCCACCACCCTGCCAGTCGCCCTTGGCGGCAGTGTCTGATGCTCCCGTCTGCCGGCAGTGGGGAGCTCTACCTCTCGGCCCGGATTTTGTACTTCAGGACAAAGTAGGCGATGATGCGCAGCAAGATGAAGAAAATGCCCAGGACGATGAAGTCTATGTAGAGCTTGGCGTTCTCCACATCCAGCTCCCTCAGGATGGCCTCCGACTTCTGGAAGTGGCAGGTGTCGTCGATGTCGCAGTGCAGGTCCTCTCGGTCCAGGCCATAGATGGACAGCATGACCCCCTCAAACCCATACCTGCGGAGGAGAGCGCCCAGCGTGAGGAGGGCTCTGCCTTGGCGATCAGACGCCGTCCTCGCCGTCCCTGACTCTGTCTCCGTGTGTGTTCGAGGGCAAAACACCCTCCGCCTTCTCCGAGGTCCCAGTCGGCTCCTCTCTTCCCCTCCCTCCTCCAAAAAAATACTTCCTAACCTCCCAGCATCCCTGAGGTGAACGCATGGGCAGCTTCACTACATTTTCCCCGAATCATTTCCTCCAAACGGAAGGAATCGAAGGGATTTGTTCAGGGAAATGAATGAAAACCACTTTGATTACTTCTGGGGGTGCGTGCTTTTTAAAAGTTTGATATAACAAGTTCTTCGGTTGATCTCTTACAGCCGTGGCCCACCCCCCACTCTCCCCTGCCTTCCCACTGTAGTCTGACAGTCTGTTCAATGCTTCTTTGCCTCTGCATCCATTCTTTTCTTTAAAAAAGAATGGCTCAGTGGATAGAGCATCGGCCTATGGACTGAAAGGTCCCAGGTTCGATTCCAGTCAAGGGCATGTACCTTGGCTGCGGGCACATCCCCAGCAGGAGGTGTGCAAGAGGTAGCTGATCAATGTTTCTCTCTCATCAATGTTTCTAACTTCCTATCCCTTTCCCTTCCTCTCTATAAAAAAATCAGTAAAACATATAAAAACAAATAAATAAAAGGCTCCGGTCCTCTGGGATCCGTGATATAGGAATGGTGTTGGTCTTTAGCTGAAAACTAAGACGTAGCTTTTGTGAGCATCTGCAGGCTAACAAGAGTCCTCTCCCCTCTGTCACTGTGAAGGCCCCAAGTTATACAGGGTCGCCCCCACCATGACCACCACACACACACATACACACACACACGCGTGCGCGCCACGCACACACACACACACACACACACACACGCTACCTGACGTAGGAGACGTAGGACATCCACTGCAGGTAGGTTGGGATGGTGCCCAAGCTGACGAAAAATCCTGAGAAGAGGAGGATGGGGATGGTCGTCATGGGGCCCACGAAGATTGCCACCTGGGGGATGGGGGGGACACACAGTCAGGCTTATAGTCCCTCCTGACTGCCTCTGCAGGTGGCCCCTGGAGGCCACATTCCTGGGCAGTCCCTGGGATCGCGGAGAAAGGACCGGTTGTCAGGATGGGTTATCATGGGCCAGATGGCATGGAGAAGCGTCTGGTTTGGGGAGTGAGCAGCCGGCTCTGGGTGCACGATTTACCTGAGTGCCGGCTCAGCTGTGAAGAAAAGGCCTGGCCTGAGCTCCCTGAAGTCATGAAGGTGCAGAAACGCGAACTGCATGTGGGTTTGTGTGTATGTGTTGGGGGGTGGTACCAGGAGTCTAGAGGGGGCACGTGGAGGGACTCAGATGGGAAAAGGGTTCAAGGGTGCAATGGAGGAGGTTGAAGGGATGGGCCAGTGGATCTCCTGAGGCAACAAAACCTAGGCATCAAGAGCTTAACCTCTGAGCCAGCTGTGTGATCCCCACCAAATCGCATTGCCTCTGGGTCTTAGTGTCTGTACCTATAAGATGGGGTTAGCACAGCATCTAATTCAGGGGTGTGCTGGGGGCTAAACAGGCTATTTTTTAAAAATACATGTTTTATAGATTTTTTACAGAAAGGAAGAGGGAGAGTCAGAAACATCAATGAGAGAGAAACATCTGTCAGCTGCCTCCTGCACACTCCCTACTGGGGATGTGCCAGCAACCAAGGTACATGGCCTTGACTGGAATCGAACTGGGGACCCTTAAGTCCACAGACCGACGCTCTATCCTCTGAGCCAAACTGGTCAGGGCTAAATGAGCTATTATGTGAAAAGCACTGAGCATGGCATTGGCATACACTAAGTGCCGCATCCGGGCACCTGCTGCTGTCGAGGTGCCAATAGTGACCAGCCAGGACCCTGTGCGTCCTGACCCAAACACTGACGGGAGGAGCTGATCTAGGAAGTTAGGGTAGGATTAGGAGGAGCAGGCGGGCTGAGCCCCCTCAGGGCCTTGGCTGGTACCTGCAGGGATGTGGCAGCTCCAATCAGGAGGCCCAGGGACTGCGCCACCAGCGAGATCATGGTGCCCAGCGCAGCAAACAGGACAAACCGCACGGCGTCGGTGGGCTGCGAGGTCATCCAGTACACGATGCTGCAGTAGGCCACCGGGAACATGATCTGGGAACACAGCGCCCATCAGCCTCTCGTGGAGCTCGCCATTTCCCACCCTGGTCTGCGGGGGGTGAGGAGAGTTCCTGCCCCTCCGCCAACACACGCCCTTCCCAGACCTACCTGGAAGGGCACCTCGGCCAGGGTCTTGGCCAGGTAGTAGGCCTTCAGGCTGTACCAGTAATTCAGGTGCTCCCGGAGAAACACGCCCATCTCCAGGGGAACTGGGAGGCAGGAAGATGGAGGGGGCGTCAAGCAGACATACCCAGCGTGCCGAGTACTGGCTCAACAACCTGTGCCGAGACGCGGGCTTTCAACGCCCCCGTGCTCAGGGTTTGGATTGAGATAAGGACCGATTCACTAGTCTAGGAAAACTGCCATCCATTTTTATAACCCGAGGAGTCATAGCGTGGAGGATATCCGGACGATAACGAGTGTTATTTTAGCGATTAATATAACACTTATCGCACAACGTGTTCTCATTCAATAACTGTGACAACGTGATTCCTTCCTGTGGATAAGACTGCTTGTGAGGTCTTAGAAATTCCAGGCAATTTAGGGAGGAGCTTTATGCTGGCGTCTTGCAGAAGCAAGGCCCTCTGCTCTGTCAGCCCCACGTGACTCTGTGAACAACCTAGGCTTGCATGGAAATCCATCCAGAACAGCTTCATCCCCTCCCACACTTGGCTGGACCAGGCTGTCTTAATAACCAACGGGGTAAGCAGTGCCTTTGAGGGGCTCCTGATTAGAAAACCTTTTAGAAATCTCTCCCATTGGCCTTCCTCCCTGTGTGAAAGGCTTAAACATCTGTCTACAAAGAATATTATCCTATCTAATAAAAGAGTAATATGCAAATTGACCATCACTCCAATACACAAGATGGCCACCCCCATGTGGTCAAAGATAGCTGCCCCATGTGGATACAAGATGACCACCATGGAGGGCCAGCAGGGGAGGGCAGTTGTGGGCAATCAGGCCAGTAGGGGAGGGCAGTTAGAGGTGACCAGGCTGGCAGAGGAGGGCAGTTGTGGGCAATCAGGCCAGTAGGGGAGGGCAGTTAGAGGTGACCAGGCTGGCAGAGGAGGGCAGTTGGGAGGAACCAGGCCTATAGGGGAGGGCAGTGGTAAAGGGACCGGGCCAGCAGGGGAGGACAGTGGGGGGACTGGGTAGAGGGCTTACAGGGGAGGGCAGTTAGGGGTGACCAGCTGGTAGGGGAGGGCAGTTAGGGGTGACTAGGCTGGCAGGGGAGGTCAGTTAGGGGCAATCGGGCCGGCAGGGGAGCAGTTTGGCGTCAATCGGGCTAACACGGGAGTGGTTAGGGGCAATCAGGCTGGCAGGCACGCAAGTGGTTGGGAGCCAGCAGTCCTGGATTGTGAGAGGGATGTCCGACTGCCCATTTAGGCCCGATCCCATTTAGGCCATGACCTTGGTCCCCAGTTTGTGGGTTAGAATGACAGATGAGGAAGGAAAGGAGGGTCTGTGGCTCGTGTGGCACTCACATGTGAGCACGGTGGGCATGAGGGCTGCGAACATGAGGAACAGCATAGAGAAGAAGAGGAAGCCGGAGTTACTCATGACCTTCTTGGCTTCATTCCCGATCCCCAAGTAGAGTAGGCCGATGAGGAGGCCAATGGCAATGTGCGAGGTGACCCTCAGGTGCATCAAGACCTGGGGGCAGACGTGGCTGTTACTCACAAGCCTGGAAGTGGGAGATGGGGTAGTGACGGAACAACAGGTCCAAGGCCTCTGGAGACATGGTCCATGGCAGACCTCATGCTTCATGCCACCCTTTTCCTCCAGAAAAACCAACCTCCAACCCTAAACCAACTCACACACATGCACACATGGGGCAGCATTTTATTGCTGTTAAAACAGATTTGCTCAAAACTTGCAAGCAAGGTCTGCCTGCCTTCAGAGGAGAGGACAAGTGACAGTGATGGTGGAGAAAGGGACCAAGAGTGGATATATCAGAGGCCACCCTTGAAGAGCTGTGGCATGGGTTGCTACAAGCCATTCCATCTTTCAAACTAGGTCCCAGAGGCCCACTGAGCACCCAACCCATCCTGGGCAGGTTGTCAGGTTGTCCACCTTAAAGGTGGATGTTACTCTGGTTCTCAACCATTCAACATGTCCTTCCCAATAAGCCTCCACACAGCCCCAGTGCCCTATCCCTTGCTGTGCTTTCCTGAGGGAGGGATGCACTCTCTGATTACATGCTTGGCCATATGACTTGCTTTGGCCAGAGGAAAGTGAGCACAAGTGACAAGTTGCCACCAGACGTTTTACATTTGATTTCTCCCTTGCACTTTCCCTCTGTCACATTCTAGAAAGGAGCTGTGCTTCCATTCTGAGGCTCAGGATGAGAAGAAACAGGGGGCAGAGTCACAATGCTCAGCCACCAACTGGTAACACAAATATTTACTGTCAGAGCCACTGGCATATGAGGGAGTGTTTGTCACAGCAGCATTGCAGAGTGAATGCTGACTGATGCAAATGGAGGGAAGACAGTCAGGACAGATACACCTGAAAATGCCGGCAGCACCCTTTGCTACCAGAGGCAACTGTAAACACGCTTACCGAATCCCTCACGGTACTCAATAAGGCCCTCTTGAAGAGGATGAAGAACTGGGTGAGGCAGCTAGCGGAGACACTGTGGCAGCTTTCCGTGGAAGTAGAGTTCTGAGGACACACCAAGAAGGGAGAGAAGGTTAGACCCCCAACCCCATGACCCAGTTCCTTAAGGCTAAGAAGGAGCACCGCGCTGCAGGGGGTAAAATGCAGCGAGGCTCTCCTGGGCTGGGGGTGGAGTTACCTTTCTCCGCCCCTTCCATCCTTTTGAAGGCTTTACCTCTTCAGAGGGCTGGTGCTGGAGGAAGGGGTTCACCTCGCCATCTCCCGCAGGAGGCTCTTTCCTGCAGTCAGAATCGCACAGGCCCTCACCGACGGCTCTCACCAGGCGGCCATTCTGATCGCCGTACTCACCGGACGCCACCTCCATGACTGCATGAGACACAGGGGCGTGCCATCAGCCAAACCCAAGATAAGAGCCTGAGACCGCCAACATGAACTGTGGGCCTCGTTCATTTTTGCAACTATACAGCCATGAATCTGGCGGGAATATTTTTAACTGATTATATACAAGTGCACGACCACGATCATATGATCAAATCATTTAGCTACCAATGTTCTTTCAGCTCTAACCCCCCATCAAGGTCATGTCTATGTCAAGAGCCTGGGAATGAAAATAATTAGCTCATTCTCTATTAACTGAGGCGTCCATCCAGGGTTATTGAACACCTGCTATGAGCATCCAAGTCTCAGAGTAGAGCTGGAAGACAAGCCGAATGGAGCAGGATTTCAGTTTGGAGAGCTTGCATTTTGCACGTGGGAATGGCCACGAGTGATGAGAGCTGTGGCAGTTCAGTGGGACCACGGAAAAAGGGGTGAGCAGGGCCTGAGGTGTGCTTGGCACCCTGGGGGCATTGAGGTCTGGGACCATCTACCCCACTTTTCATAAACCAGGATGCGGTGGCCCATTTTTATCAAGGAGGCCACATGGGCTCAGCTCTGCTGGTCACTCACACCCATCCCTCCCCAAACACCATTCTCTGTGCACTCCAGTCCTCTCTCTGGGTGACAGGGAGAAGATAGAAGCCATGCCCTAACCTTTCTAGAACTTCCTGGAGGTTGCATAGACCCTGTTTCTCTTCCTGTCCATCTTTTCCTCTAAGGTTCTCACCTCTTTGTAGGCCTCAGACCTCACTACCCTCCCCTGCTCACCTGTCCCAAACCATGCTTCTCTCTTGTGACTATAAACCAGACCTGGTCCCACTGCCTTTAAGCAAAGCAGTCTGTTTCCTTCACGTTCCCATTCCCACACTCTCGCTCAAGTGAGAGAAGTATTTCCCAGGTACAGTGGCTTGTGGAACATAATTAGGGAGATGATGTTATAGGAAATACGAAATCCTGGGAGTGTGACCAGATGTTTGAAAGAAAAGAAACTGAATGAGAACTGCTGATGAGCAGGAAGGTTGTAATGGGTTGAACAGCATCCCCCAAACATTCATGTCCACCTGGAACCGCAGAATATGACATTATTTGACAAATGTTTTTTGCAGATGTGATTGGTTATGGGTCTCGAGGTGAAAGTATCCCGGAGTTAGGATGGGCCCTGAATCCAACAACAGAGATGCACAGTGAAAAAAGCCATGTGAAGACAGACAGAGATTGGAGTGATGGGGCTACAAGGTTATTTCTTGTTAGAAAAAACTTCCTTTAACCTGGGACTAACACAAGAGATGTTAGAAAATATTGCTCCTAACAACAGCTCCCTTGTCATTTTATCTGGAGGGGAAAACAACCTCTTTTTCTCTGTCCTTAAAAGTTCCACCACAGGATGGCACTTGAGCCATCTATGGACTATTCACATAAGTCCTGACTGAGGGCCTCTGGTAAAAGTGAAAATCCACCAAGAGTGGCAAACAAACACACAAAGACTTTCTTTTCCTTCTCGGTCAAGGATATACTTACCAAAATCAGCTGGGTTGTGGTAGGTCGGACAGTTCAGACCTAAATCCCTCAAATATGGTACAAGATTGGAGACTTTTCCCCGATACACACACTGTCCTTGACTAAGAACATAAAGCTAGAAAAAAACAAGGAGAAGTAAACATCAACCCTACCTGCCTCCAGGCTCTCAACATCCATCCACCCACCGACCTACCACCTACTCAGCCACACTTCCACTCCTCCATCCATCCACCACCCATCCACCCACCCACCCACCCACCAATCCATCCATCAACCCACCACCCACCAACCCATCCATCCACCATCCACCACTTCCTCACCTCCACTCCTACATCCACCTACCACCCATAAATCCATACATCCAATTACCCATCCATCCATACACCCAATCACACATACATATATACATACATACATACATATATTCACCAACCCACCCACCCCTGCACTCTTCTATCCATACACTTGCCCATTCATTCACCCATCCATCCACCAATCAACTCTCCACCAACCTACCCATCCATCTACCCTTTCATCCTTCCATTGCTCTATCCATATATTCATCCACCCATCTACCCATCTATACCACCTGCCCATCCACCCATCTGCTACTCATCCACCCTCCATCCATTCATTTAACCAAATCTATCTATCTATCTATCTATCTATCTATCTATCTATCTATCTATTCTCTCTCTCTCTCCATTTTAGACTCTGTTAAAGTTCACAGGGAAATCCGTGGTGAGTCAGGGAAAACTGAGAATATCAGGAGGCCCTGAATTATTTTCTTATATTGTTTTTGCACACTAACTAACCACCTGTTTGGGAAAGACTCATGAGCCTACATATTTCAAACCTTGGGATTTTTTTTCTCTCTCATAATATCAAAACCAAAGATTTATAAAACATGATATTATAGAGTAGGTCCTCGGGTTACGTCGGAGACCCATTCCCATGGCATGACGTAAAGCGATTTTCGCCGTAAGTCAGAACCCACCTACATAAGCACCTACGTCACTCACATGGAGCACAGACACAGCAGTAGTGAAGTGAAAGAGCAAAAAAAAAATTTTTAAGAAAAATAATTCCTGACCTTTGCTTGTAGTAAATAAAAAAAAAAAACATAAAGCATGTATGTACATGTGTCAAAATGACAGAACTTATATATATGTATGGGAGATGGCGACGTATCCACGAAATGACATACGTCGAGTCCGACATAACCTGAGGACTGTCTAAACAAATGAAGTAATCCGTCACTTAATTCAGTAAACAAGTATTTCCCCATTGTAACACGAAGCCTCAGCGATGTCTACAGTGACTCTCCCAAGTCCCCATGGCCACACAACAGCTCCTGAGAAGACACTGGCCAGCTCTTCTGACCCCCTTCCTTAGTGGCTTATGGCTCCAACATCTTATGAAACGTAACACTAAGGCCACTCAACAATGAAGACAACCCCATGAGCTAAGGGGAGGCTGAGTACCAGAATTCAGGTTCACAGGGGCTGATCGCTGCAGAGTCTGTGTACCTGGTCAAAGAGCTCGAAGAGCTTGGCGCTGGGCTGGTGGATGGTGCAGATGATGGACCTCCCTCCTAGAGCCAGCCCTTTCATCAGGGAGACCACCTGGAAGCAGGAGGAGCTGTCCAGGCCACTGCAAGTCAAGGGGCACCGTGAGATATTTGCAGGAACCCCAAACTCTCCCCCCGCAAACCATGCCCACATTCAAAGTGCACTAGATAGGCCTGTGTGTAAGCCTGAGCCCATGGGTGTCTCCTAGTCTCAGACAGGAAGAGTGGGGCAAGTAAGCCCTCTACCCTGTGACCCCAAAATAGGAGTAGAAAAAGATGAGGCAGGCAAGGCACACATCTCCCCCTTCTGAAGCTACAGTAGGGGCCCCCATAAAATCTGCTGGTACAGATGCCAGCTGCTCCTGAGTACCTGGTTGGCTCATCAAAGAACATGACAGGAGGGTTGTTCACCAGCTCCAGCCCAATGGCCAGGCGCTTCCGCTGCCCGCCTGAGAGATTTGAGGTTCGAGTGGTGGCACAAGACAGCAAGCCCAGAGCCGTCAGGATCTCCTTGACCTGGAGGGAGGAGCAGAGCCAGAGCAGCCATCAGGGACCTTCCTCCACACATCACCACCTCCAGCACCACACGGACACCTGCTACCTCCCCCACCCACTCCCAGCACACACCGGCCCATACAACACCCAGGCTGGTGTTGCCCTTTTCCAAGTGCAAGGTCCTGATTTTGGCCTGGGAGGTTGAAGCAGTGGTGAAGACAGATCCGCCTGGGCAGGGTTCCTATCCTGCCCCTGTCCTGGCCTTCCCTTGTAAGCCTGGCTCAGGGCCAGGTTAGGGAGGTGTTCAGTGAGCATCTGTAGAAGGGTGGGTTGACAGACACGTGGGTGGAGATGACCAGATGGCACAAAGACGCAGGCCACCAAGGAGGTGAAATGAGATAATGAACGAAAGTGGTTGGCAGGCATGAACATTTAGTTGAGGGCAGGTCCTGAAGACACACATCATCCAGGCCAGGCCTCTCAGAAAGAAGGGATGGAGCCCCCTTTGCCCTTGTCAATAGGGAAACAAGGTCTCTGAAGGGATAGCAAGACGATACAAGTGCTTGAAGCAGCCAGTCCCTCCACAGCGGTCCCGATGTCCCCCTGAGACGCAGGCCCACTGAGATACAAACAGTGCACCGTGGGCTGAGCCTCCTGTCTGATGGGATTATTGATCCACTGTTGGCTCACTCAGGGATCAGAAGGGTCAGCAGACTGGAGGGCAGACAGCAGTGCCAGTTTCGGCCCAGCATCTTCTCCGAGGTCAGCTGTCGGCCTCTCGGCCTCTACAATAGTCTCACCTCCCGGGGGCCCCACCTGAATGTGCCCAGCCATCGTCTCAGTCCAGGGTGGCTCCTGGGTCCATTTGGGTGGAGCCAGCCTAGCAGCTTCTCTGGGAGATGAGGTCATGCAAAGGAGAAGGAACTGACAAGGAGGAAGATTTCCATCTGGCTCTTGGATCACTTAAGCACAGTCACCACAGAATTAGGCTTAGGCAACAGGAAGCAGCAGGACACCGCAGCTCCACGGGCTGGGAAGCAGGTGGTCAGACAGGCCTGGGTTCAAATCTTGCTCATCCTCTCTCTTGTTGTGCCCTAAACCCCACTCCACTGCCTCCTCTAGAATGTCATGCCTTTGAAGGATGCCAACCCAGAAATAAGGTCAGCGAGGTCACCCTCTAGAAAAGGTTATGGACATGAGGCAGGAGGGGGGGGGCGGCTTTCCGGGCACACCTCCACTCTGGGCAGACAGAACCACAGGCCAAGGTCACAGCATGAGGAGTCATATGGGTCATTCTAGGCTCACTTTGGAGCATCATATACATGGCACATACCCTTTGCCCATCCATCTGTTTCCTTGAGGGCTCACTACTGTGGCCGAGTGTCCCTCAGCCCCTGTGGAGTGGACGCTGGAAGTGGAGGGGAGGGTGGAAGTGGAGGGGAGGGTGGAAGTGGAGGGGAGGCTAGAAGTGGAGCGGAGGCCGGAAGTGGAGGGGTGGCTCGCTGCCTTGGTCAATCCGACATCAAGCGGATCTGAAGAGAAGTGTGAGGCCCTCACTCCCTGGGGATGATGCAGCCACTTGGTCCAGGGCAGAGCCCCGTCGAATGCATGTAAACGCAGCCGAACGTAAATGTGTACGTGGCCCAAGCATGAGGCTCTATTCTGGCCCATGTCTTGGGCCGGGGACATGGAGGACATGCACTCGGGCAGCCCCCCTCTACTCCTCCCCTGCTGGGCTGTGGTCCTACAAGGGCCCATCGGTTGGTTCCTGTTGGTGTCCAATGGATGCCAACGACCTCTGATTGACAAGGAACAGAAACACGCATGGGTCCCACATTGCCTACATCTCTGTTTCTGGTTCCATTAAACCCACTCATTCCTTTCAGCCTCAGAATGGAAGCGTTCCACGTGACACATCTTCGGCAGCAGGAGTTTCACTGGTCACAGAAATGGGGCTCTTCCACCCACACTGTGCAGCCCTCCCTTACCAGATTCAAGGATTGAACCCTAAGAGCCTGGAGGGTGTGGATGACAGAGGGGGGCAAGAAGAGGAGGACAGGAAGGGCAAGGGGAAAGCCTAAAGATGCCAGCATTGCTTTCCACACCAGGGTGGTTTACATTTATGTAACAGCAGCTACTATGTGGGACAGGAGAGGGAACAGGCGTAAACAGAACCGCTGCTCGTGCTTCCTGAGCCTGTAGAACTATCCTCTTCGCCATCCAGGCCCTTCCACACAGGAAGAGTCCCGTTGCACCACTGGGGCTAATCCCGTCGACCCTACTCCTCCTTAGAAGACAACATAGTATTTAATAGGCGAACTTCAGCAAATTCTATACTGAAAATCCCATCTGCGCTCAGTGTGGAGAGGAGGGAAGCCGAGTTTCCTGCAATGTGTGTAAATATAAATTGTCCCCCCCTCCCAATAGGGCTTCCTGGTGCTGCCCACTGGGTCTGCTTACCCAGCATCCTCGCTGTTCCCTGGGGAGTGAAGAGAGCCATGAAAGGGATTAGATGGCCTACTCACCCTGGAAACTTGGTCGATTCATTTTTTTAAAAAAGGCTGGCTAATAACATGTGAGAATCAAATTTCTTCTCGCAAGTGTGTGTGAGTGCAGGCTGGTTATTTTTAAACGAGTGACTAACCCACCTTCATTGTTAATATTTTATAACAACAATCGCGTGTGCTGCATGTTAACTAAGAAAAACACTGTGCCTGGGCTGACCAGAGGCCGGGCCCCGCGGCCACCTGAGCCCTCGGGCTGGTGTCCCGCTGTGTCCTTGCTGTTGGTGAGGCAGCACCAGGACACGAGAGTCAAGGCTGTGGCTCCTGCAGTAGAGTGGCCAGTGCTGGCTGCCAGGCAAGCACGCCGCACACTGAGATGACACCGTCGCCTACACATAGAAGGGAAGGCGACAAACCAACATCGCCAGCGCCCAAACACCCCCACACATGTGTTTGCCAAATGCAAGTTCATGCACTTTCTGGACCACCTGTGGCCCCAAGGCACACACTTACCATCTCCTTTCTGCCTTCATCTTTCTCCTTGAGCTTCAGATGCGCGGACACCTGCAGGGGATGAGGAATACAGTGTGGAGTCAGAACAGATGGCCCTCAGCAGGGCAAACCTCACAAGCCATATCACGGGCCAGAGACCCAGTGGCTGCAGGAAAACCCCCAGAGAAGGTCATGGCTTCCCTCCTCCAGCAGAGGGGGAGTCTAGGGCAGCCCTGCGTATCTGGGGTGCTTTTCGTTTTCTCTCTGTTGAATTTGCACGGTGTCCATGAGAGGAATTAGATGTGAGCAACTGTGAGCTAAGGAAACCTAAGGCCCCAGGGGCTTGAAGACGAGTGGTGTATATTTAGGAATTTCACAAGCCACCCGTGAAACCGTGGATCACTTAAAACTACCCATTGCTCATCATGGAGTATTTGAGAATATTTACACCACAGAAATTGGCAAGCGCTACATATCAGGACTCTGGTGTTGTCTCTTATTTGAGATCCTGGTGGTCAGCACGCCCCTAGAACCCTGACCCTGCCAGGGAAAACCCTGACCCTGCGGGGGAAATCCCTGACTACTCATCACCACGCCCAGGGTCAGCTTCGGTTCTGTTCTACCGACTTCTGTGGCTTTAGGAAATGAGCCTCAGTTTCCTCATGGGCACGGTGGTGAGGTTAGAACCTGCCCACCAGTGAGCTGGTGAAGTCGCCATGAGGATCAATGACAGACTGAGATGCAGGGCAGAGTGGAGGAGAGGCCGCAGTCCCGGAGTCAGACCGGGCCAGGCCTAGGTCAGCTCGGTTGGGCCAGCTGCTTGCCCGGTGACCCCAAGGGTCACTTCTTGGTTAATCTCGTGGTTGTGCGGGCCAGAAGCAGCCACGAAGATGCATAACCCACAGCTGGTGGTCAATATTATCCCTACGTGTGTGACAAGACCTCAGAAGGTAAAAGAGATCATGGCTTCAAGTTAGAATCTCATTGGGTTTCATTGTGAAAATAAATGAATTTCACAGCAGAGCCTGGTGAGATGGTAGGGGGAGGCAGGAGATGACAACAGGAGTCACTAGTCTTGTCTGCAAAAGAAAGGAGCAATTGAGCCAGAAATCAAAGTGAAGATTCTCTCTGGTCACCCGCGATGAGACGAACTAGTTACAGGCGATGTGTCAAGTTCGCTTCCACTAACCTTCCCATTCTGTCCGCAAGCTCCGCCTAAGTTCCCTGTGCTCTCATCAGAGCCACCTGGGCACGGGCCTCCTCCGGGGGACAGGAGTCCCCTGCCTTACACAACACTGAGTTCCAGGGACGACGACAGGAACCCCGCAGGGCCCTCTTCTCTGTCTCCCCACAAAGTAGACCACACAGTTGACACCTTACCCTGCTACACTTCACTAAGATTCCCTTGGAGTTGCCCTTGGGGTGCAAGGCTGGGCAATGCATCTCTCTGGTGCCAGAGGGAGGAAGCTCTGCCCAGTTGCGATGAGGAGCTCAGGCTGGAAAACCAAGGCAAACCCTGGCCTCTGACCAGGGTGCGAGGCAGACAAGCTGAGGGCGCCTCACCACATGCCTGGAGCAGCTCAGAGGCCCTGCCTTTTACAGGATGAGGAGGAAGCAGACAACCAGGCACCTTGCCATGAAATGCACCGTGGAGAGCAGAGGGTGCCGATGGGCCTTCCCATCTCTTCTCAATGGGAGACACTCCTGGGGTTCCTGGTGCCCACAGCTGGGTCAGGGTGGTCCCTGATGGTGTGTGCGGGGCCTTTTAAAATCCTGCCACTTAGCGGGGTCCTGGTCTGTTCACAGAGCATGTGGCCAGGCCATTCTGGACCCCAGCGTACAGGATGCCCTGGCCAACAGCTCACTCTAGGGCAGTGGTTCTCAACCTTCCTAATGTCACAGCCCTCGAATACAGTTCCTCATGTTGTGGCGACCCCAACCATGAAATTATTTTTGTTGCTACTTCATAACTGTAATTCTGCTACTGTTGTGAACTGTTAATGAATCGTGATATAAATATCTGTGTTTTCCGATGGTCTTAGGCTCTACAGCAGCAGTTCTCAACCTGTGGGTCGCGACCTACAGGTTGAGAACCTCTAGCAGGGTGGCATAAGACCATCGGAAAACACAGATATTTACATTAGGACTCGTTAACAGTAGCAGTAGCAGAATTACAGTTACGAAGTAGCAACGAAAATCATTTTATGGTTGGGGGTCACCACAACATGAGGAACTGCATTAAAGGGTCGCGGCATTAGAAAGGTTGAGAACCACTGCTCTAGAGGCTGCCTCCCTCCATACTTCCGCAGGATTACATGTCTGATGACTGTGGGTTCTGTGAGTGCAGGGCCTGGGATGCAGGCAGCACCCGGCAGGCAGGCAGACGAGTCAGAGGAGGAGGAAACCTAATCCAGTACCAGGCTGCCTGTAACTTGGCCCTAAAGGGGTTAGGACTGAGGGCACCTTGAAAGGAACCACCCACTTTGGTAGGGTCAATGCCTTTCTCAGGAATTCGACCTTGATTAGGCCATGCAGAGTCTACAAAAACCCAGGATCTAGAGGTTTGTTTTCAAGAAAGCTGTCCACACAGCTGGTCAGAGCTCCGCTAACGGAGGGCAGGGGGCAGCTCACCATCATGGCCTCCTGGACGGTGAGGTGCGGCATCAGCATGTGGTCCTGCATGATGTAGCAGGACACCTTCCGGAAGCTGCGCAGGTCCCGGGGCTTGCCGTTGGTGAGGATGGTCCCCTTCATGCCCGTTTCCCTACAAGGCCAGGAGAGGACTGGTCAGCCTGGCTCCTGCTCCTGTTCCCCCTCCAGGGCTGGGAAGGGCCTGAGAGAGCGGCGGCCCCTCCCAGCATCTTCTAGGCTGGAACGTTTGCCACAGAGATGTGGGGCAGGAAGGACGGAGACCTGGGACAGCCTAGTATTGGCAGGAAGGAACTGCAGAGAAAATGCCCAGCACAGAAGGGAAAGGCGGAGGGAGGTCTCTGTGGGATGGCGTGTTTGTAGCAAATGCCCATCAACAAGCAGCGATGTGCATGGATGCTCCTACAGGCGGCCACAGCTCGGATGTACACCCCGGGCTTCTCGGGAGGATTTTTAAGGTTGGCTTCTGAACAATCCTGAGTGTAGCCACAGTTACAGTGGCGGCCCCAGAGGCCGAGACTCTGCAGTCTGGGGTGTGGCCACTATGTCAGAACCAGTTCCCAGGGCCTGGGACACAGCACGGCCCCCGGGCTCACGTGGCTGAAAGAGGAGGGGCCTGCACCTTGGACCACTCAGCCGAGCATGTGGTCCTCCACCGGGCTGGGTATCCATGGTGGACAGAGTGGGCACCCGTGTGTACTTTGGAAATGGAAGGGGCACAGTCCCGCCAGCCACACTCCCTCCCTCCCTCACCTTGCCCATCCCCACTGCCTGAGGCTTTCCGGGGCGTCAGCTCAGGTTTTGCTGGAGCTTGTACAGAACCTTCGGAAGGGATGGGATGGACTGAGGTGGCTTCCCTGTTCATACTGCCGCCATGGGCCACATATGGTGGGAATCTCGTTCTCCTGGGCAGGGTGTGCTCACCTGTATCCGGCCAGAATGTTCATGAGCGTCGATTTCCCAGCCCCGGAAGGACCCATGATGGCCACCAGCTGCCCACTGTTGAATTTCCCAGAAATTCCTTTCAGCAGGGTCTTGTATCCTGTAGAAAAGCAGATCATACTCACTCTCTATCATAGGACGAGTTGGTTCTAGCCCTGGTGTCATACAGGTAAATACACAGTACATTTGACCTTGGATCCAAAGCCAAAAGCAAGATTTCTCACATTTCTGTCTACTTCTTCAGTTGCATTTCATGGGTTATGTTAATGACTGTTACCAGTAAGTGTGTAATGCTTTAGACCAGTGGTCGCCAACCTTTCGGACCTCATGGGCCACCAGTGGACTGCGGATCACCAGCTGGCGACCACTGCTTTAGACTGTACAAAGCACTCTCACACATACTATCCAGGGCGGTGGTTGCCAACTGGTGGTCTTCAGACCACTGGTGGTCCGTGAGGTCTGAAAGGTTGGCAACCACTGATCTAGGGCAGGAGGAGTCCACCATTCTCCTTTCAGAATAAGGAAGCAAGTGTCCAGGGTGTACCAGGGACTCGTCCATGCTCCTGCACTGCTTCTGCCCAGGGTCACACCACTGGTCACACTGCTTCCGCCCCCATGACGATGAAACAAATTATTAATTTACTAGAGGCCTGTGCATAAAATTTGTGCATGAGGGTGGGAGGAGGTGTCCCCTCAGTCCAACCTGCGCCCTCGCACAATCCAGAACTGCTGGCTGCTAACCGCTCACCTGCCTGCCTGCCTGATCGCCCCTAACTGCCCCCCCTGCTGACCTCGTTGCCCCACGCAGCTTGCTATTCGGTCATTGCATGAGGGCATCCCAACCAATCTTCATACTACCCTCTTATTAGTATAGATTATTTCATTTGTAATTTTTATTTATAAGTTATACAAATATAATTCATTTAATATGCTAATACCTTGATTAATTGATAATGAAAAGCATATTATTTGTAGCCACATCAAATTGCTTTGGAATTTCTGCCAAGTCTCCATCCAAGAGCTTTGTTAAAAGACAAAAAAAGTCTACACATCCCAAACAGAGGCACAGGAGTCCTTTTTGAGTGAACTCTTAATGTGTATGATAAATAATAAGACAGAAGAGACTGGGTTCGTGTTCAAAGACTCCTAATTTAGAAACATTTCACAGTTCTGAGAAATGCTTGCAGAACAGGACCATGCAAATGCAGTATTTTAGCTCCCGCATGATGTTTAGGCGGCCCAGTGAGAAGGGGGTGTGGGGCATCCCACCAGATCCCACTCTCGCCCCTGCCTGAGGCTGGATGCTCCCTGGACCCCAAACCTGTATGTTTAATTGAGCCTCGGCCACAGTCTGGAGAGTTCGCATCTTTCACAGAGAAGACACTTGAACACCCAAACTGCCACCAGAGGCCATCTTGACTTAGATGGGGAGTCCCCAGGGCCTTGTTTAATCCGACAGAGAGAAGCGGAAACGAAGGCAGGAAGCCCGTGGCCCTGAGACGCGGCTCATTACGGAGAGTGGCAGTGCCTGGGGAGGGCTGAGACAGTGGTCCCTGTGGGGAAGGGGCAGAGGAACAAATGGAAGGCATCTGGAAGAGTGGCTCAGAGTTGCAAATGAGCCAGATGTCTCCCACTGGGAGGTCCATGATGCCAGGTCACCAAACACTGGCCGGTGGGAGTTAAAGGAGACCCATGGGTGGGAGGGGATGGGGACCCCAAAGGACTGCATCTGCCCCTCAGTGGACAGACGGAAGGCCTGGAGGACACCAGAGACCCCTCCTCTGCAATGTCAAGCTCGCAGTGCAGCAGGTTCCGAATCAGGATGGAGCTCTGTTGGGCCAGGGACTCTGGGACCTGGGCCACAGG
This sequence comes from Antrozous pallidus, assembly GCA_027563665.1. Taxonomy (NCBI): domain Eukaryota; kingdom Metazoa; phylum Chordata; class Mammalia; order Chiroptera; family Vespertilionidae; genus Antrozous; species Antrozous pallidus. The sequence goes on along the minus strand of CM050514.1, from coordinate 7,133,779 downwards.
GGACCTGCCTGACATCACCGAGGGAGCATTAGATGCCAGACCCCCCAGATGTCTTCTCATTACCAGCCTCTTGTCCGTATAGATCCGGAGCAGGGTCACCTCCAAGCAAACCCTCTTATAAACTGTTTCTTCTCAAAGTTCAAGTCTGTTCCCCAGCTGGCCCCCTGTAAGCCAGGAGCTGCCTGAGGATACAGACACATTGCTGAGATGTCATGGCCACTTGGAGGGCAAGTGCAGCCTGCACATGGGTCAGGACAGCCCAAAAGCAGCCTTGCTCTGGGACTCTGAGAGGTTCTGCTCTCCCTCTGACGTCACCTGGTGCTGGCCCTTGGGGTTGGGGTCCACACCGGGGCGCAGATAATAATAATCGCTGCAGGAAGGTCACAGGCTGGGATGTTCATGGACAGGAAGCCAGGAACAGACATGGGTGTGGTAGCTGGGGCGGGGGGCGGGGGGGGCATCCGGCATTTCAAGGGAAGAGGCAGGCGGAGTGGGGGACAGACTGTGGTCTCCTCCCTTACAGCCACCAGACTGGAACTGTGGGTCTGACCGTGAGCCCTGGTGCTAAACAGGTACACTGTTCAGTCCAATGAGCCACTTGGTCTCACAGGCAGACGACCCAGGCCTCTGAGAGGGGCACCAGGTCCCAGGAAAGATAGGAGTGCGGTGTGGGGTCCTCACATGTGGGATCCATGGGGGGTTTGGTGGTGGAGAAGGTACGAGACCCAACTTAGGGTTCCCTTCTCTAACATGAGAAGCCTGTTTTTCTTTAAATATGAAAAACATGTATTTGGGATTTAAGACTTAAAAGTGACGCTGGAAACAGAAGTCGATCTCCCACAAAGGCTGCGATGGAGTGGGCGCCCGGCACAGGCCGAGGGACCAGAACACCCATTAGCACGTGCACGGCCCTATTTCTATACAACGAAGCTGCCCTTCACTGCAGAGCCTTGCACGGTCCCATCTGCAGAGCGAAATGCAGACGGACCGTCCCAACACCCCGGCCGCCCTACTTTCCCGCCGATGAGCCTACTCAGCTCGGATTCTTGGCACAATGGAAAGATCCCCTGACAGGCTGGGCCACGGGTATTCATCCTCCCACAGGGCACCGGCGTTCCATCCTTCCACCAGCCAGGCCAGAACCCCAAACAAAACCCAGACCAGAGAGGAGATGGGCAGAGAGAGAAATGGAGACAGACTGACAGAGACGACGGTGCCTGCACCCCTCTATCACAGGGAAGAGAACTCTGCTCAGACTCGGGGGGCCCTGGGAGAGCGCTCCCGGCATCCTCTGAGATGGAAGGGGCACCTTCTGCGGGGAGAAGACAGGGGACCACAGTCAAGGGTCCGGGTCCACACTGGCATCAGGGGCATTGGGGCAAACAGGCTGATGGGCAGGAGAAAGGCCCCAGTGGGAGGGGAGCTGGAAACTCGGGATCTCGTTCCTCTCGCAGACCTGATGCTTTCTGGGGTGGGGGGAGGGGGGAGGAGACTGGGGAAGGGTCTGCACGGGAAAGAGGACAAAGGTAAAATGTGATGCCGGCCTGGTCGCCCCTCACTGCCCACCCTGCCAACCTGGTCGCCCCGCACAGCTGCTGTTCAGTCGTTGCATGAGGGCGTCCCCACCAATTTCTATACCACCCTCTTATTAGTATAGACTATTTCATTTGTGATTTTTATGTATAAGTTATTGACAAGTTATACTCAAGCTGAAATTTAAGCCCGGGCAGCTGAAATACTGTCAGCTCAGGCACCTCGCTTTCCATCTCAGAGCCTCTGGCCTGCCTACGGCCCCGCAGCGGGCACACTCTGTGCACGGGGTGGACGAGGCAGGCAGGCACGATGTCTGAGAACCTGTGGAGAGAGGCGTCTGCACAGTTCAGTGAGAACTGAAGGGCTTCCTTAGCTGCCCGCAGGAGTTACTTCAAAACGCGACAGATTCAGAAAGAGCCTGTCCACGTGCCTGGATCTCAATGATGGGGCTCCTGAAGTTCAATGATGGGGAGAACAAAGGGGACATCAAAGCAAGACTCTCCCAGAGGCAGCCAGCCCGCCCCAAACCGAGCGCCGCCAGGAGCCCAGGCATTGCATACCTGCCCTGAGCTCACCTCGTCTCACCTCCCTGCTCTATTCATTACTGCCCCTGGGGACCCCACAAGGTCAGCTCCACTAGGGGGACAGCTCCAGGGGTGATTAGGTCCCCCTAATCACCAGGTCCTGTGTGAGACGGAGCCTGGCATGCAGTGGTCACATACGAAGTGCGTATGGAATTAGTGAACAGAAGGTGAACTTCAGGGTCACAGCCACCGTGTTGGGACCACCATTTAGTTAGAGCTTCTCTCCAACTGAATGCCCACAACAGGGTCCCTCTGGGCTTCAGATCGGCGTGTGCTGGCTCAGCAAGAAACTCCCAGCAGTCCCTGCAGGTCCGAGGTCAACCCACAAGAGTGAGTACTCCTGTGTAATGCCTTTCAGAGGGGCCGCTGGTATCCCTGTGTGGATGGCACAAAAGTCCCCAGGAAACCCTTACATAATCAATCAAAATGTGCATTCTATTTCCTTCAAAGTAATTACTTTTTAATATATGTGTGTCTGTGTGTGTGCGTGTGTGTGTGTGTGTGTGTGTATATATATATAAAATTGGTTTTCTTTTCAGAGAGAAAGGGAGAGGGATAGAGTTAGAAATATCAATGAGAGAGAAACATTGATCAGCTGCCTTCTGCACACCCCCTACTGGGGATGTGCCTGCAACCAAGGCACACGCCTTTGACCGGAATCGAACCCAGAACCCTTTAGTCTGCACACTGATGCTCTGTCCACTGAAACAAACCAATTGGGGCAGAGTAATTACTTTTTTGACACAAATTTTTCCAAAATTTTGCATGCACAGACAGAAATGCACAACTCGTGAGTGTCTGCAAAACTTGACACTCTCCAAACTGAACCTCCTGGGGAACTGCCGCCCAGGTCAGAAATGGGATGTTCAGGGCCCTGGGAAGCCCTCTGCCACCATTTCAGTGGGTAATTGCTCTGGAATCTTAAATAGAACTCCAGGGATGCTGACTTTCAGACAGAGGGATATATGATCCCCAAAGGGAAAAAGTTATTTCCCTCCCTTGGAAAGGAACCTTTTGCCCGCAGAACATTCCTTCAATGGGAAATTGTGCCCAATAATCCCGTGAGCACCTGTTGCTGTCCTAGGACCCTGCCCTGGGGATGAGCTGGTTCTTGCCCAAAAATCACAGAGAAAGGGAATGAGTGACCATTCGCATGTATCCGTCAACACCTACCAGGTTCTGTGACACACAGCAGCTTATGTTTGCTGGGTAGGGTGCAGATATTCTCATTGTAGAAATGTGCCCTGAAGGTCACTTCTGGAGAGGAGCCCAGACCCCCAGCAAGCCCAGCTCTGGACCCGTTCATGTGCGACAGAGCAGGGTGCCAGCTTTGCTCACACTTTCTCCTCAATGCCTCACAGCAAGCTGGAGACCAGGTTCTCCTCCATATTTTGCAGAGAAGAAAGAAGGGCTTAGAGAGGGTTAACGACCTGCCCAAGGCCCCAGAGGAGCCAGCATTCCACCCGCTTCTGCCCAATTCCAACTGAGCCACGAGCCTCTGCCAGCCTGCGCAGCGCAGTTGGGGGAGCTGGGCAGTCAGCGCTCCCTACCCATTCCGCTTCCCATTAATCGCGATGGTCATCTCAACTCAGAAGTGTGCATTTAGTCTACTGCTGCGTGACATATTCAACAGAGGATTGGGAAAAAACTACAACATGAAATCCCGTTGGTCACCAGAGGCCAAGGTTGCCACCTGGGTGCGAGCAGAGCAGCTCCCAGTGTGGGGGTGGCAAATGATCTGAACGCTAAGACCCACATGCCCTCCATGCATCCCAAGAGCTTGTAACTCATCCAACTGTCCTCTTCCTTCCATTTCCTTCACTTTCCATGAAACATTCTCAAGTCAAAAAATTCTTGCCAGGGCGTGGCCAGGTCTTCTCTCATTTAGGGAGGGCGCACCCCCTGCTCCTGTCCAGGCCCCTCTGAAGGGTGCGTCCTCCCACTCACAGGGCGCTCCCCTGGCTCCTTGTTATAAAACTGCTCCTGCTTCCTGCCAGCACCGGCGGCCCAACAACAGGCATCAGAGCAGCCGCGTTTCAGAGCAGCTCCCAGCACGCCAGACCCCTCGGGGACCATTCGGCCAGATCCTGGTGACCTGCAGACAATAATAAGCAGTGTGTCCCTCAGACTCCGGCGAGAGACTCACTCACTCGCTCAGGTTTCACTTAACGAGCTGCTCTTCGAAGGGGCAGCCGTTTCCAAAGTGTGCCAGGGTCAGGCCATCGCTGGGTTTGGTTGGTGAGCTGCACCCAACCTAGGCTGTTGTCTGGCCGCTGTGGGGGCGGGGCTGGGGCAGGCGGAGTGGGTGCCCCCTGCAGTGCAGGCTCTTTTTGTGCTTGTCCAGATGTCAAATGGCAGGCTGCTGGCTGGGGGAGCATGCTGTTAAGGTCACCGTAGACAAATAGGTCATCGTAGACAAAGGGTCACGATCCGTGCTTTGTCCTCTCACCTGAGCTCTCACCAAGGTGGCTGGGCTGCTGCTCTAGGCCTCATGAAAAAGAGGTGAGTCCTGTCAGAGATGGAGGGTGCCCAGGGCGCAGAGAGAGACCTGGTCTTCAGTTGAGAGATGGTCAGGGAGCCGCCCCGCCCCCCATGTTCCTTCTTTTCCTCCTGGGGTCCCTGCGCCCATCAGTCAAGGGCTGGAGACGGAGCTCACATCCTGCCGGTCCATGTCCTCATTGGGGACCTCTCCTCTCACAGAGGGGAGGGTCAAGCCCAGCATAGCACCCCCACAGGCCTACAGAGTCCCGCCAGCAGCTTGATTACAGACTGTCCTCCAGGAGGGCAACAGGATAACTCTGTGCTGTTTGAAACCACCGCGTTTGTAGTCATTGATCCCAGCAGCCTCGGGAACTAACACACTCACCCTGACCCTCACACAGCGGCTCATGCCCTGCCGGCCGGCCTCCCAGGTCCTCCTGCAGGGACCTCATGTTCTCTGGTTCTTCCATCTGGAGACTTTCAGAACCCTCTGACCCATATGTTTGCTTCATCCTACACAGGCTGGCACGCAGCACTGGCGTCCAGAATTCACTGGAGCGGCCAGAGGAGCCCAGGGACACAGGGCAGAAAGCTCTGCACCCCAGACTCTCAGACCTGAAATGGGCCTGAATGCAGGAGGCGTCTGGGGACAGTGATGGGGGATCCGGGACCCAGCATACTCAGGGTCTTCTTTTTCCCCCCATTTTTTAAATTAAGGTATTATATGTGTACATATCTTTCCATTGCCCCTCCACCCCACTCCCATACATGCCCTCACTTCCCCCAACCCCTTTCTTGCGTCCACTGGTTAAGCTTATATGCATGCATACAAGTCCTTCGGTTGATCTCTTATCTCTCCCACCTCTCCCTAATCTTCCTGTTTGTTTGATGCTTTACTGCTTCTGTATCTATCTTTTTGTTCATCAGTTTATAATGTTCTTTATTATCCACAAATGAGTGAGATCATGTGGTATTTTTCTTTCATTGCCTGGCTTATTTCACTTAGCATAATGCTCCCCAGTTCCATCCATGCTGCTGCAAATGGTAGGAATTCCTTCTTTTTTATGGCAGCATAGTTAGCATCCCATTGTGTAGATGTACCATAGTTTTCTGACCCAGTGATCTGCTGATGGGCACCTAGGCTGCTTCCAAATCGTAGCTACGGTGAATTGTGCTGCTATGAACATAGGGGTGCATATATCCTTTCTGATTGATGATTCTGGTTTCTTGGGATATAGTCCTAGAAGTGGGATCACTGGGTCAAATGGGAGTTCCATTTTTAGTTTTTTTGAGGAAACTCCAACTGTTCTCCACAGTGTCTGCACCAGTCTGCATTATCCTCAGGGTCTTCTTATTTGGAGTCACTCTCAGCAAGTGGTGACATTCACACTTCTGGTTCCCACCTGCCCTTCCTGGTATGACTCTTGCCAAGTGCACAACCTTCTCTGAACCTCAAGTCCAAACGGCCAGTTAGGGGCTTTCTCTGCTTACAGTCCTTCTGCGTGTAAGCGCCAGCCCCACGGTAAAGGTCACTGTCAACTCTCAGCAGGTGTTTTCCAAGCTTCTTGTAAAGTCAATTATTTTGTGGCAGAAAAACGGAAGCCGTGGCCACAGCCCTACCGGTCAGCACAGACGCTGGGAGCCTTCGCATCACCAGCTCATGCTCCAACTGTTAGGACCCCTCGTGGTCTAAGTACGATCTTTAAAAGTCACGAATTCACCCCTATGGTTCAGAATCTCACCTGTGAGATGAGGAAGAAGCTCAAGCTCTTCACCAAAAAACAGAGTAGAGATTGCAAAGAAAGACAACCCTGCAATTCGATGTGGGGATGAGGTGCATTTGAGAATGAACTTGTGAGGTCTTTTAGACCCACTGAGTTATCAGCAATGTTACATCTGTGTCAACTGCTAGAGTTTCTGATCGCATCCCTAGAGCTGGTGCAGAGGACTGTGGTCGTAGTGACCTTATTCTGTTGCGGTCAAGTCTAACACTCAGTAGGGAGAGGACGGCTCAGGTGGGCTCTTGTTAGAACCTGGCATTGGAGGGCAGAGGAGAAGCGCAGGGTCCAGGTGGCCCATCCTGAGTACCTGCGAGCCCAGTCTGCTCCGGCTCTGCTCTCCGCACCCCAGGCTCCAGCCTCAGCAGATGGCTTTGCCACTCCCAGTGATGTTTTAGCCAGAAGAGAGCACTGTTTCCGTTAGTCAGAGATGAGGAGGGTTCACAGACAAGGCAAGAAAATGACCAGGTTAGACCCCTAGGCTCTCTCCCACCCCGTCTGCCTGGAGAATGCCCAGATCCTGCAACCCAGACCTGTCCCTCAACACCAGCCTCTTCCAGGATCTCACAGAGGAACTGGCTGGTGGACAAATCGGTGCTAGAGATCACAAAGCTTTCTTTGGAGCTTGAATAGGCTTTACAAATAAGCAGAAGGAAATCTGATCTTCTTTACCCCACACAGGTGATACTGCAAACCAGAGAATGTAAACACACACACACACACACACACACACACACGTATCTAAAACACAGTTCTCTGGATCAGATTAAGATAAAAATACTACCTACACTCTCTTAAATAAGAGTAATTTAATAATAACTAGACTCCTGGTGCACAGGATTTGTGCACTGCTGGGAGGCATGGCCTGCAGGGAATGCCGTTCATCCTGGTCAGCCAAGCAGCACTCCCACGGTGGGAGCACACTGACCACCAGGGGGCAGCTCCTGCATCGAGTGTTTGCTTCCTGGTGGTCAGTGCACATCATAGTGACTAGTCCACCGGTCCTTCTGGTTGTTCCACAGTTCGGTCACTGGGCTTTCATTATATAGGATAATTGCTAAATCCAGGCATTCCCACCCCATTATCAGCATCTGAAAGCCTGCTGTCCCCTCAGAGATGTCCTAGGGGACAGTAGCTTTTACTCGGGTTCCTGAGGAGGGGAGGAGGTTGAGAGGCTCCCCAAGTGCACCAGGGTCTCAGAAGACTACCTCGCCCTCCCTGAATCCCTCACAAAGCAGTCCCTGCTTTCTTGTCCCACCATCCTAGCCCCAGACAAGCTGACTGCACCCTGGAGCTGCTGAGAGCCTGAGAGCCTGAGCCTGGCCCTGCTCCCTCCTCCCTGGGGTGCAGGTAAGGCCATTTCCTGCTTCCCCCTTTTAAAGTGGCCATCAGTTCCTCTTTGGGTCAGCATCACTGGGCACTTTTGGACATGCCAACCCTCGCCTGCCCCACACCTGCTGCACCAGACCCTTGGGTGGGCCCGGCCACTGTGTTTCACAAGCTCTCTGGGCCGTCCTGGTGCTCACTCAGGTGTGAGACCACAGGCTCCCTCCACTTCAGTCTCTGGAGGGTGAGTGAACAAAGCACCACCCCATGGGCCACTGCTCTCCCCACAGCTCCGAGAGGACAGGGTGGGGGAGGTGTGACATAGCACGGGAGCTGGGGAGAGTGAGCCAGCCCCTCTGAGGTCAGTGTTCTCCCTGCGGCTCATTCACCTGACTCATCTCTCAGCATTTATCCCGGCCTTCCATTTACCATTTGGTTCTGGACATCAGCCACCCACGCCCTTAACTGCTACTGCGCCCTCCTCCCTTCAGAGTACAGTGTTTAAAAAAACTCAGTGTTCCCTAATAGAAACTCCGAAATCCAAATACACTAATAAGAATGGCACCTGCTTTGGTAATTTTGCTAAAAACAAAAATACACTAGAATCTACCTTAACCCTGGCCCCGCGTTTCTTAGAAACATTGCTCACCGTTCTGCTCTTTCAGTAACAGGCGTGTTCGCAAAGCGGGTAACCAAGCCGCACCGGCATTCTTAATGCGATGGGATTTCTTTAAAAACAGCACGAAATCATTAACACCCTCTGGGTTTGCAGACTCCCCTCAGGAACTCGCTGATGCACGCTGGCGGGGGATGCCCACCTTGGACTGGTTTTCATGAAAGCAGGTGGCCCATCGTCCCAAGAGGCAGTCACTTTTGAACATGGACAGTGCTCTTCAGAGTCTGCAAACATCAGAATTACCACATTCCCAGAGGTCACTATGCTGCGCAGTGGACGGCCGGGGGCTGGAGTGAGCATTCCATGTCCCTGTGCCCCGTATTCCCCTGGTGAACTTCCCACACCGCCCTGTGCTGACAACGTGGCAAAGCAGCTGACATTGCCCCTAACTGCCCCCTCTGCCCTCCATCACTTGGGTGTCCCTAGTTGGCATGCCTGCTACTTGTGAGCATATGTACTACCCTGTTTCCCTGAAAGTAAGACATCCCCCGAAAATAAGACCTACTCGCTGTAATATAAGGCATCCCCCCGAAAACAAGATCTAGTGCACCTTTGGGAGCAAAAATTGATATAAGAAAACTGTCTTATTTTCTGGGGAAAAGGGTATGCACTTGTCCCTCACCACAAAGACAGGCAGTGGGTTTCATCTGACCTGCAGTCCTCCACAATTCTCAGCCATCCACGCTCACCTGCAAACCACACATGAGTTCTCTCCCATGATGTAGAGGGCCCTCGGGGAAGACACCTGAGCATTCTTTAAATCATTGTCAGCTGAATCCGAGGCACCAGGGAGAGCCACGTCTTGTAAACACATCGACCAAGAAGACTGGATGCATTATCAGTACTGACTCTTAACTTGCTCCAGGTGTCGGGGAGAGGGCCTTGAAATGTGGATTCAGCCTAGCCCTGGGAATGAGGGAATGAGTAGGGCCTGGGATCACTTAAGCTCCTTTTTGATCCTAAGTTTGTTCTGGTGAAGCCCCTTTTATTTTGATATAAATAAACATGCTGCTGTTGGGTTTGAACTCCTGTCTCTCCATCAGAGAGAACAGAGATTCCACCCAGTCCCAGCTTCTTATTTCTATTTCTATGTCCTCTATTCTTTCTTAATCCCCAGATCCTCTACTCAGAAACCAGACCCACTCTTCTTTCCACGCTGGACGTGGAAAAGAGAGACGACCCCCCACACACACACACACCATGACAATGCCTCATTCTCACTGAAACCAAGCTTTAAGGAAGTAAACATTGTCATGTTTCCAGTTCACTAAAAATGGCTGTGAAGCTGGTGGTCACTGGGTCTGTGTCACCTGACACAGGGCAGAGGGGAGGAGCATGAGGGTCAGTCAGGCTGCACTTGATCCTGGGAGGCAAGGTGCATTCCTGGCAGAGGGGTGGCTCCTGCAAAGAACCCACAAATGCTGATTGAACAGATCCCTTTCTTACCAGGCAGTTCACCTGGCTAGCCCCGGGGAATGGCTGCAGAGAAAAGAGGCTGGGAGACAGGCAGGAGAGGGCTGTCCTTGAACGCTTTCTGCCAGGCTAAGCACTCTGAAGTTTATATCATAAAGACATATCCAATTCCAAAACCAAGAAGCACAGAACTGCCCTAGTCAGTGTGGATCAGTAGGTTCACTGCCATCCAATGAACCGAAAGGCTGCCGGTTTGATTCCCAGTCAGGGCATATGCCCGGGTTGTGGGCTCAATCACCAGTAGGTGGAGTGCAGGAGGCAGCTGATCCATTTCTCTTTCTTCCCTTTTCCCTTTCTCTCTCTCTTAATTCAATAAAAACATTTATTTTTAATAAAAAGTTTTTTTATTGATTACAGAGAGGAAGGGAGAGGGAGAGAAAGTTAGAAACATCAATGATGACAGAAAATCATTGATTGGCTGCCTCCTGTACCACCCCCACTGGGGTTCAAGCCTGCAACCTGGGCATGTGCCCTGACCAGGAATAGAACCACGACCTCCTGGTTCATGGGTTGACGCTCAACCACTGAGCCACACTGGCCCCGCAAAACATTTGTTTTATTAAGAAGCACAGAACACCTCTGGGAAGAGGTAACTGACCAAATTAAAAACATGACCCTCCTCTCTAAGGCAGATAAAAATCGGGGATGAGGAAAGAGTGCATGGTTTGGCCCAGGACATGTAAACCACACACACCACATTTCTGACCGCCAAAGAATGGCAGGACTAGAAGCATATGGTTAGAGGCTGCCTGCCACCATTTGGGACCCAACAATTTTCTAGACAAGCTGATATGCAGGTCTTTAGAAACAGGAAACTCACAGGCTTCCTCTATAATTCTTAATAGGAATTCTGATAAGATATGAAACTAAATATAAGGGCTCCCACTTTTCAACCAGACTTTTGTGTATAGTATGTGCTTGTGTTACTAATATGCATTGTGATTGTTTATATTAATGGGACACCTAAGTTATCATAAAAATGCACTGCCTTCCCTTTGCAAATGTTTCCACTTGCCTCACCAGCAAAACCTCAGAAAAACAGGGTTACCCACCATCACTTCTAATTTCCTGTATCCCACCTTCGGCTCAGTGAGTCTCAGACACTTAACTATAATCTCCACATAGATTTACAAAAATGTCAACTCTACAATCAAAACATCAGATAAGCAAGTACAACCCAAGACTATGAGAAAAATCATGAGCCACTGACAACTTGCATGTATTCAGGAACCCAAAAGGTTGGGCAAAGCATATCAATGATGGTGTTTACATTCTCAAAACACATAGAAATTAAGCCCAGAGAAGCTAGAACTGCTAGGCAGGCCCTGGTCCCCCAGGAGAGGCGAGGCATGGCACCTCCTATCCCACCAGGGTGGTACCAGGTCTTCCAGGGGTTAAAATGCAGCCCAAGTGGCAGAGATCATGTTTGTCACATCTGTGAGAGTCCCCCAAAAGTGTGCACCAGGTGCTATAAAGACAGCACAGCTCACTTGCACACTCGGACGGAAGTGCTGTGGCAGGGAGCAGGGGAGCGCTGGATTCCCGCCAGCTGACTGGATCCCTGCTTCAGATTCCTGAGGGCAATTTCAGGATTCCAAACACTCATCTGGGAGAAGGACCACAGCCGACTGCTTCCTGCCCAACCTGCTTGGCCCAACCCAGGAGGCCCTGCCTTCCATTGCTTCACCCACACGGTGAACCCAAGACAAAACAAGATGAAACAGAACAAGAACACTTGTAAGGATTCCGATTATCAGTTGTCTCGCAGAAAGCATGCTGGGCCTGCATGGATGGTGCTGCCTGCAGCTTTGAACAGAAGTCTGGGAAACCGTGACCACCCCCCCTCCTCCCCCACGGCTGATGAAAGCCACGAGAACACAAACACGGCGCGGGATGCCAGTTATTTTCCTTAGGCTGGTCCTACGAAATATCCGTGCGCCATTTCCATTCCAGTGGAGTCTCCCAAATGCGCTTTACAAGACATCAAAAATAATAACCATCCGTTTTTAAAACATCTCCATCCCTCAGATCTATTTTAGAGATGTTTTCTGGAGGAACCTTAGGCTACGGGAAAGATTCTGGCATTTTTAGGGACCAAACATCCCAAGGACCCGTGGGGGAGCATGGGGTTCGCACCCCTGGGGAGTGGGGTCCACAGGTCAGCGCCCCCAGTCCAGGGGAAGCAGAGACCCCGCCACCCCGGGAGGCATCCGAGCCCGGAAAACTGCATCCTCAGCTTCTGCTTAGCAGCTTAGCAACAGCGCGGGGCACGCAGCCAACCGCAACCAGCCGCCGAGGTTACTCGCGAGCAATGACCGAGAGTAACCTTGGCGGGGCCGGCGGTGGCGTCACTGCGCCTGCGCAACAGCGCACACCTGCCCCGCCCGCACTCGCCCAGCAAGCATCTCCAAGCGCCAGGGACCCCGCCGTTCTCTTCTCCAGCCGGTCAGCTTTTGGGGTTCCCTAGGAACAGGAAACTCCTCCAGACAGCCCCCAGCAGGCCTGCAGCCTGGCGGGGAGGACGCCAAGGTCACCCTGGGCCCCAGGCCTGCAGAGTCAGCGGGGCACCATACTGGGAAAGGGAAGGCGTTTTTCTCCATGTTAAAGCCCGTGGAAGGGCCGCCTGAGCCTCCCCTTGGCTACAGCCTGCTCATGTGCAATGGCCAAAATGAACTCGATCCTTTGAGGCAAGACTGTCTCAACGCAACGCCCTTGGCAGGACCAGCTGGGTGCCAGACACGTGGTCCTTTACCCCCAACCTGAAGGGAGAGGCCAAGCAGAGGTACCCAGCTCAGCCCCAGCCAGGTGTCCCCCCGCACAGCCCATGAAGGACATCTGGGAAGCCCTCCCCAGGACAGCTGGGAAGACCTCTGCCGTCACCAGGTTTTGGGGTTGTGTATGTCATGGGCAAAGTAAACCTAACAGCTCATTTTAGGGAGCCTGAAGAATGACAGAGGGAGAGTTGTCAGTGGAGCTTGCTGAGAGGCAGGTGGTTAAGACAGTGGTCGGCAAACTCATTAGTCAACAGAGCGGCCGTTTGCCAACCACTGGGTTAAGACTACAGGATTCAGCCGGGATGTAGCTGCAGAGTGCCTCCCCCTACCCTCCCTCCCTCCTGGGTAAGATGTCCATACTGGCATGCCCCTGTGGCTTTCCCAGGATGACTGAAGGATATAATACGCTACAGCTAACAGCATTTGCTTAGTAAAAAAAAAAAAGTTTAATTAAAAAATATGCACTCTCCCCCCACCCCCCAAAAAAGTGGGAGGAGAGAAGTAACACCTGAGAAATCCCACAAAACTCCTGCTAAAAGATTCACTTTCGAGTCAGGCCATGGAGATGCCAGGCCAGGGACTTTTCTGTCTGAGCACACGGGCTAGAGGCTTGCCTGAATGACAATAAACGAAACAGAAAGAGTGACGCAGGTGCTCCTCTATGTCGCCCCTCCCTTATCAGTGACAAACAGCGAAGGAGCACAGTGAGCACATTCCAGCAGAGGCTCCTGCTCGCCGCCCTGCACCATGGATGTGCACCAGCACGCACGCTGGCAAGCACGCTGGCAAGCACACTGATGCCTGCGCCCAAAGAGGCTTCAGGTCTCCTTCCCAGATAGCCCCAGCTCTTGATGCACTTGACGACTATTTTGTACTTGGTCAGGCTTCATCCTTCTAACCTGTGAGCTCATCTCATGACCAAGACCACCCAGTTGAGAATCAACCCATAAACCAGGAGGTCACTGGTTTGATTCCAGATCGGGCCACATGCCTGGGTTGCAGGCTCAATCCCCAGCAGGATTCTCTCTCATCATTAATATTTCTCTCGCCCTCTCCCATTCTCTCTCTGAAATCAATAAAGATATGTCTAAATTTTTTTTTTAAAGAGCAAAACCAAGATCTAATCTGCAGAATGCCAAAAAGCAGAACTTGGGTCAACCAATGAACATGACTGGAATTCAGATTTCAGCCCAACAGACAGGAGCCTTTTCTAAGAATTAGATGGAGCAAACATGGGCCTGGCTGCCAGGGGAAGTGTCAGACCCTGGCTGCTGCTCAGACAGAGGCTGGCCACCCACAGCTGGGGGTGGCACAAGGACTTCTCCTCCTTGGGTTAGAGGTCAGACCAAGGGAGCTCTGAGGCCCCTTTGGGATCCAAGATTCAGAGTCTAAATATAGGTCTCAGTTGGATGTAATCACAGCTAGAAGTCACTCGGGCATGTTCTAATGTTGACACCAAGTGCCACTTACCCTACAGAGCAGAAAGGGGACTAGCAACACCTCCACTGACACAGTGAGAAATGAAACTAATGGCTGGGGGTCAGCCTGGACCCTGCAGGGTCACCAGCCTCCATCCCTGACTCTGCAAACGACTCTTGCTGCCTTTGCTCACATTTTGGGCAAAAAAATACTTGTGTTTGGTGTATTTTATTTGACAGTACACTTTCCTCAAGGGCTCTGGGAGTTCATCGGCATGGGTTTGATAGAGAATCACCCTACTTTGTAGGATTCCTTCTTCCTAAACGTACTATTGAATCTGACCCCTGTGGTACTTTTGTTTCTTTTTTTTAAAAAAAATACATTTATTAATTTTTTACAGAGAGGAAGGGAAAGGGATAGAAAGTCAGAAACATCGATGAGAGAGCAACATCGATCAGCTGCCTCCTGCACACCCCCCACTGGGGATGTGCCCGCAGCCAAGGTACATGCCCTTTGACCAGAATCGAACCTGGGACCTTTCAGTTCACAGGCTGACGCTCTATCCACTGAGCCAAACCGGTTTCGGCGGTACCTTTGTTTCTTAAATAAGCAAATCTGTTGATTCTAGAACTGAACTCAAACAGACCAGGTGTATTGTTAGTTACTAAACATTTTTGTGCCAATTTATAAACAAATTAAATGGTATCATGCTCAGCGAAATGTCACCTTGGCTTATTCTGTGGCCTTGGCAGATTAGGTTCTGGCTTGTAAGGAGGACTCGAGTTCGGGAAGATACAAGCATATTTGGGGTGTTAAAAGAAGGCAGGGGGGCATCCACCCAGCAGGTGAAAATAGATGTGACAAGACGTCCTCAAAAAGTGAAACAGTGACACCACGTCCCCACTGAGCAGAGCACAGGCCTGCAAAGTCACACTGAAGAGGCCAGATGGCTCAAGAAGAGGCACGCTCTGGGAAAGTGACAGAGTGCGAGCTGGCCAGACACGGAAGCAAAGCAGGAAAGGAGACCTCCAGGCCCCTGTGGGCAAAGCCCCCTGAGCCATTTCTCCAGAGGCGTGTGGAGCCTGACAGCGGCCCATTTTTGAACCATGGAAGATGGTTTGGCTTCCGTGCAGCGTGCTCCGAGGGAGAGGGCGTGCTGGCCGGAGAAGGGAAGTGCCGAGACTCCTCGGCTCTAAAGTTGTCCGGTAAGCTGGCAAACCCTTGGGTTTTGGACATAGTCACTACACAGTCACCTGACACAAGTCTGCTGAGAGAGCCGGTCCATGCTCAGCAGTGTCTCAAAGCCTCTTCCGGAGCCTAGAAGGCAAAGGATCAGAGCTGTTCCGGAAGACCCGCCATCAAAGGGCCCTGAGGGGTGTCCTGCCTGCCTGCCCCAGGGAGCCTCCAAGAACTGAGACCCTAAGAACTGGCTCAGAGGGGAAGAAACGATCTCTCTGCTTGGCTCCAGTTATAACAGCCCAGCCTCAAGCAAGGAGCCCTTGCAAGCAAGGTCAGGTTCACCACACTGCACCAGATGAAAGACTAGCTACAGCCTCAAATGGAGACAAAGGCAGAGTATTTCCTTTTCCAGAAGAAAACCCACCTTAGCATGGGGGTTCCCAAGAATCACGAGAGGAATCCATTCATGCCAGGGGAACAGAAATCCCCTCCGACCCTGAGCAGCCCACCCCCTGAAAACTCACTGCTGCCTTGGGGGATTTCTGCTGACCCCTTTAACTGGCCATTTTTCCCACCCCTTCCCAAGGCACCCAGCACTTAGACTCTTCCCTTAATGCAATTCCCGAGAGGCATTTTTTAAAGGCACATTCCACTCATTTTAACCAGCCTGTCTTTACAGGCCTTGGGAATAGGTAGGGAAATGAAGAGAGCCAAGTTGAATTTGAGAAAGGTGTTGAAACACATTTTTACAGCTGAAAAGCAAACCGATACAGATAAGCAGGAGCTGCCCAGATTGCTCCGCTTCTCCCTGGCTGGCATTTGGCGGGGAGGAGGCTGGGGGATTGGATTCCCAAGCAGGAGATGCTATTTCATCCCAGTGGAGTGTTACCTTGTTGGGACAGAAGCCTGGTTGAGGAACAGTAAAGAGAACTTTCTAAAGCCCCAGGTATGACTAGGTTTGTTCTTGATCCGAACTTTATCACAAGGTAATCCTGGGAGGGGTATTTAATTTGTAAGGATCATGTCATCCGTCTATGTGAAGGCATGCCACACACCTCAGCCTCACCGCCAAGGTGGGGAGACAGGACAGCTGGAGACTGACCAGAGAACCCGGAGATTCCTGAGGAATGGCAGAGGTGAGTGACACCCAAGCGGGTCAGTTAAAAGGAAAATCGGTCCGAATTGTCGAGGCAATACTAATAGTTTCGTAAAACTTGTGCCACGTGAGCGAATTCCTCGAGGGAAGGTGATTATTGTGTCAGAAGCTGGTGAAACCACCCTTGGGGTACACAGTTTTATCTGGGGAATAGTTCCTTTCATAATTATGTTCTCTATTAGAATATATCATATTAGTGGCCCGGTGCACGAAATTCGTGTGTGTGTGGGGGGGTGTCCCTTAGCCTGGCCTGCATCCTCTCTAATCTGGGACCCCTGTGGGATCGAGCCCAAACTGGCAGTCGGACAACCCCCTCATAATCCAGGACTACTGGCTCCTAACTGCTCACCTGCCTGCCTGCTTGATCTCCCCTAACCACTCTGCCTGCTAGCCTGCTTGCCCCCAACTGCACCACCCTGCCAACCTGATCACCTCCAACTGCCTTCCCCTCCTGGCCTGGTCACCCATAACTGCCTCTGCCTCGGCCCCACCACCGTGGCTTTGTCTGGAAGGACATTTGGAATGTCTCATGATCTAATTAGCATATTAACCTCTTATGAATATAGATGATGTATTTTTCCCTCCAAAGATATCACTAATCATATGGTGAAAATGTAACGACAATGCAAAAACAAGATGCTTATTAGATGTCATATTCAGTGCTTGGCCCATCGATGCTCTGGTGGTCCAGTGGCGTTCCCTCCTCAAAGCCAGGTGCTTACTGGGTTCCTTGTTGGGTCTTAGCCTCCAATCCCACAGATGTGCTATCAAGTGCCACCTCGTGTGCACCTGTGCGCTGGGATATGCATTCCACGGGTACAAAGGGCAGAATTAGCCCCTGAGCCAAGTGGACTTGCTTTAATGTCACAAATGGAAGATTCTCTGGCCTCCTTTGGGGGGCGGGCACCAGCACTATCCAGAGGACCTCAAGCACCCCGCTTGTACATTGTGACCAGTCACATCCGAATAAAAAAGAGACCCCTGTGTGAATGAGCCCCGAAAGCCAGGAAGTGCTACAGAAGTGTCAGGTGGTCTCAGCACCACCCACATCCCCATCTCAGAAGTTTAGGCTGCGGGTTCTCTTCTCAGCACAGGGTCCTAAGTGTCCCCAACTGTGTGTCTACCTACAGGGAGCAGGAGCTGCTTTCCAAAGTAAGTCACACGGAGGACTCAGCAAGAACAACTGCCTGGACTGCTCCGATGGTCCCCCGACATGACAAAGTCCACGTGGTCCCAAACCTTCTGCCTCTTCAACTTGTGCCACGTGAGCGAATTCCTTGAGGGAAGGTGATTACTGTGCTAGAAGCCGGTGAAATCATCCTCGGGGTACATGGTTTTATCTGGGGAATGGTTCCCTTCATAATTATGTTCTCTACTAGGAATATATCGTATGATGTATTTTTCCTCCAAAGACATCACTAATCATATGGTGAAAATGTAACAACAATGAAGATACAAGATGTTTGTTAGATGCCATATTCAGTGCTTGGCAACTGTCAAGCTCAAGACCCATGGCCTGACTCCTTCAATGCTGTCACTGATCACTCACACACTTGTTCTAAGGATGTGAGGTTCTCTTTATCTGTCATCTTTTAAAAATAATTATGTAAGAATTTATAAGATTACTAGAGGCCCGGTGCATGAAATTCATGCATGGGGGGTGGGGGAGGTTCCTTAGCCCAGCCTGCACCCTCTCCAATCTGGGACCCCTCAGGGGATGTCTGACCGCTTGTTTATGGGCAGTTGGACATCCTTCTCACAATCCAGGACTGGTGGCTCCCAGCTGCTTGCCTGTTTGCCTTCCTGATTGCCCCTAACTGCTTATTGCCTGCCAGCCTGATCACCCCCTACCCATTCCCCTGCCAGCCTGTTTGCCCTTAACTGCCCTCCCCTGCAGGCCTGGTCACCCCTAACTGCACTCCCCTGCAGGCCTGATCACCTCTAACTGCCCTCCCCTGCAGGCCTGGTCCCCCCCAAACTGCCCTTCTCTGTAGACCAGTCACCCCCAACTTTCCTCTTCTGCCAGCCTGGTCACCCCTAACTGCCCTCCCTTGCAGGCTTTATCGCCCCCAATTGCCCTCCCTTGTAGGCCTGGTTGCTCCTAACTGCCCTCTCCTGCTGGCCATCTTGTGGCAGCCATCTTGTCTCCACATGGGGGCAGCCATCTTGTGTATTGGAGTGATGGTCAATTTGCAAATTACTCCTTTATTAGATAGTATTCTAATTACAATGCAATCTTTGCTAAAGCATTCTATGTTGACTTTGTGTTGTAGCACCTTGTTCTGGCAGAAACTGTGTGAGGAAAGAGACTTCCTTGGAATTTCACTGGGCAGTGTCTTTGTGATAGAAAGAAACCTGGACTAGGAGTCAGACAGCCAGAGCCCAGCAATGGCTCTGACCTTGAGCAGATCCCTTCTGCTTGTGGGCTCCATTTCCTTCGCTACACAGCCAGGCGTGCAGCCTCACACCTCTCCTATCCAGAGATGCCCGTCTCCTATGCAATGCCCTGGCGCCCAACCCCAGTGTGGTCATTACAATGAGCTCCACGCGTCAAGCTGAATTTAAACAATTAACAATAGTCAACAAGACAGAGACAGCAAAACTAATATGGTGAGAGGTAAGAGAAAGAACTCCTGCCACAAAGGCTGGTCACATGTGGCGTCACACCGAGGTGATGCCGAATATAAAATTCCCACATCGAGAAAAAGGAAATGAGAGAGAGGCTGGGATCTGACCTCTCTGCTTATCCTCACTATTGCTTGGAATAGAGACAATCACCAGCAATCGGAGAGACAAGGCAAGAAAGGCCAGTTTGACGGGAGGAGCCAGACCTGAGAGAAGGAGTAGCGGGAAGCCAAGAGGAAGTCGGTGAACCTGGGAAAGGCACAGGAGGAATTCACAGGTATCAGCCCAATGCTGACTTGTACTGTACATCCTATTAGTTGGGGAAATGTGGTTGGTCCCCAAGTTACTAGCTCACTGGAGATGTAGCACCGGCGAGCCTGCTGGTGATGAGGATGCGGTGAGCGCAGAGAGGAGCCTAGGTAGCTAACACCTCTGATTCAGGAAAACTCTAGGCTTCCATGGGTGCAGCCTCCAGTCTCATGGGGCAACCAGTCCAGCACCAACCCTGCAGAGGCAGCACAGGGCCCCGGGCATCCCTGAGGGCCTGTGCCAGGCGAGGTCAGACTGCAGAGTTAGAAATCACCGCCCCACAGACCCAGGCTGCCTTGCTCACTGGGACACATGGGCAAGTCTTAGCCACTCATTGTCCTTTCTGTTCAGTGAGGAGGTGGACCAGTATTTCACACCCGGAATTGATGCCACAGTGAACTCATCTAAATCCTAAATTGCTGGGTGCCAAGAACAAAGGACAGGATGGCGTGCGCAGTGGGGAAGGGCAGGCACAGGTGCTGCTACTGAAGAGGGAGCCTGGGAGAAAGCCGGAAAAGGGCCTTGCTGGTCAACAAACCAGCCACGGGGATACAAAAACCCCATCACACCCAGCTTCCTCGGGCCCTAACCATCTCTGACTCATGGGCAAGTCCCTTGGGGCTCACCTCCTCCTCCACCCCTCCTGAGTAACAGCGGTTACTGTAGGGCAAGCGTCTTATGTGACAGCCACTTGAGCTGAACTTGCAAGTGGTGGCCCCTCCCTCACTGACTAAGACTCCCTCAGGTCGGTGAAGTTGGACAATTAGTGGGACCAGTTCTAACACTCAGAGAATACAGGGTGGACAAGCCACATACCTGACTGGGACATGATGTTCTTCATGTGCAAGCAGTAGTTGAGTACCTATTGTGTTGGCCTGCAAACCAAGACTGTCACGGTTTGCAGATGTTTCCATCTCGGCATTGCAAGCTCTCTTCCCATTTACAGGAAAGCCATCCAGGCATTGCCAGCCAGCAGGACAACATTCCTGAGGCCACATGTATCAGAGGGACCCAAACTGGTCTATACTGCCCATGGGCTTGCCGCAATTTGCCTACACAGACAAGACAAGCCGAACATAACAAGGCCCTCCGGTCACTTGATGCATTGTTGTTGTTTTCTGTTTGTTTGTTTGTTTGTTTGTTTTCGTAGAATTTTATTTCAAGTTCAGGAGAAAAAGGCTGAAACCCTGTGCTGACATGTCCATAGGCTCATACATTTTCAAGATGATTTAAATAATTTGTTAGAAACTAGGGACCATCATTTCTTGATGATGTGTAGCGTGTCCTCTCCCGCCCTCCAGAAAGTTGGATGGATAATGAGTGCAGAGAGTGAAGGACAGGGGGGATGAGGAGTAAGTGCCACAGGAAGAAACAGGTCAGAAATACCAATCCAGGTGGCACTGACTCCACACACTCTGAAAACCTAGAGCTGACAAAGGAACATCCAGGCTGCTAAGAAAACTCACAATACCGTCCTTTGCCAATTGCCATTGACATGCAACAAGCTGGTAACAAACTCAGGAACTGTGTGGCTCTCCAAGTCCCATCATGCCTATCTCTTCTGTTTTCATTTCTATGGTTCGTTTGCCAACCATGTGTGGGTTTTTTTTAATATCTCATCAACACCACTCACGAGAGTCCTTTAAAGATCCTTAAACGTAAATGACTGGTTTTGAGAGAGGTCATGCTAAGTCACCAGCTACCTTCTAACACTTCAAACCTGGGAGGGAGCTCCTGCTTTCCATTTTGCTCTGAGACGTTAAAAAAAACAGTCCCATCTTGAAAGACTAACATAAACAGCCTCCAGTAAAGAGGACCCTCTGAGAGCACTCCAGAATCCAGCACATCTGGCCACTGGCCCATCTTTGTGAATTCCTGGTACTCATATAAGAAGTTAAGAGCCACCACGGGTCTTGAGTCATCTAATCCACCTGTTTATATTATAGGTGAGAAAAACAAAACAAAACACAGGCATAAAGCAATGCAATATACTGGCCACTGCAGAGTGACACCTCCCACTGCCAGACCTCGACTTCCCCAAACCACCTGTTGCTTCCTTCACAGGTTCCTCCCACCTCCCAACAGGTAGCAGCTGCCCTCCTACCTTTTTTCTTCCACCATGGGCCTTCTGGGACCGAGTAGGAAAGGTCCTTGAATTCAATGTTGATAGCCGCCCTCCGAGGCAGGGAGGACAAGCGCTGGGCCTCTGTAAGGTTGTTGTCCACTTTCTTCAGATGCCCATTCAGCAGATCCTTCTCGCACAGCTCCGTGTTGCTGGAGACCACCTCGTCCACTGAGACGCACACCGACTTGAGCTCCGTCATCACTGCAGAGTAACTGCTGGTGTTCTACACAGACAGGGAGGAAGCACCAGGAGAGGTTACAAAGCACATCAGGGAGAAGAGCAGAGGGGACCTTGAGCCTGGAGGCCAGTCCTCAGGTCATTGAATACTTACAGCAACACTTCTTAAGCTACCAAGTGACTTTGGTGGGAGAAGCAAACTAACCAGAGAAATCTGTTATCTCTAGCCACCACTTTTTCTACTTTTAAAACAGTATTTAAGATAAGATATTAAACTTATCTACCAGTCTTTCTTTGGAATCAAAATCTAATCACAAAACCATTATAAATGAATAATTACCAAAGAATGAAACACTGGCCACCATAAAATGTTATCTATGTACAGTCAACTCATTAAAAATCCTAATAAAGGTATACAAGGATCCTAACAAATGTGCAACTGAAAGTTTCATTTAACATGAACTCTTTTAGTGCCTTTCTCATGTAACCTCATCAGCATTTCTCAAGAGCAATGATACCACTTGAACCTCTGGGTTTTGTGGGAGTTGGCCTTTATGTTTCCTTTGTAAATTTTCCAAATCACTCTCAACCCTCCTCTCTCATCATGCTATCTAATAAAAGAGTAATATGCAAATTGACCATACCTTCGTCACACCACAAGCCACGCCCACAAGCCAATCTGCGTGAGCATGCACATTAACCCTGCCAAGATGGTGGTTACTTTGCATATCCACACTCAGAAGACTGCATAGAAGGAAGCCAAGCACTGCAGAAGGAAGCAAAGCTTCAGAGAAGTAAGCAAGTGGGGCGGGGGAGAAGGGAGGGAGGGAGGCAGAGGAGATGGGAGTGAGGCAGTGGAGACAAGAGAGAGTGAGGTAGTGAAGAAGGGAGCAAGGCAGCAGAGAAGAAAGGGAGCTTTTCTCAGGCCACAGGAAGCTCTATTCTTGCAGGAATCTTCCTGTAACGGGTCTCTAGTATCATAATAATAGCACCGAAAAAAGGTAAGAAAGATTAATATTTGTTCTCTGTTAAACAAACGAGGAAAGTGAGGCACAGACAATTTAAGGAACTTGAACTTGCTCCAAGTCCTATAATCAAGTGAGGGGCAGAAGCGATCCCAGAATCTGAGTCATCAAAAAGAAGACAGCTTAGATGCCCCTTCCACTGTAGCACATGAGTACCTAACATTTTGTATCTACAGTGGCTTTCAAGCTTCCATTGGGAGTCACCTGCTACAGAGATGCAAGAACCAAGGGTATTTATGCAAAGAAAGGGATATCTTTTTCTAACAGTTTGGCAACTCTGAACAAATCAATATGCTTCAGGTACTGCCAAGACTCAGAAGAACCCGGGGGTGGGCAAATATTATGCTGTGCTTCCTCTTGACTCAAGAGGGAACGTTCCACAGGGGCCCAAAGCACAGGCCTCTGGTGATGCTCCTTCATATCACTAAAGGCAGTTGGCCCTGTGGGGAGAGGCCGTGGATAACTAACTGTCTTGGGTAATTCAGGACTGCGGTAGGACTGGGGACACCCTGGGAGCTGTTGTGGATGCTGAAGGGGAACACCGTACCATTACTTTTCCATAGATTTGTTAGGCCCATTGCTTTAGAGTTGATAGCTTTTTATCATTATTGTTTCTAATAAAAAACCCAAAACAAATCTGAGAGTGGATCATCCATAAATATTCCTACAAACCTAGCAACTCCTGCGGCCAAGACAAGCCCTTTCCCCATTGGAACGCCCGATGGAGGACCTGGCTGTGTCCTCAAGTCCTGGCCTTTTCCCAAACGGTATGTAAGGGGTCACAGAGCTCAGAGAGCTTGGTTTAGAGTGTCTCAATCACAGAGGGCTGGGCTGAGCAGATGTGGGCATAGGGGTTTCTGGTTCTTGTGATGTTTGAAAATGTTGCTTTGACGTTTAAGAAAAGGACACAGGTACACACACACACACACACACACACACACACACACACACTTCTCAGGCATCTCATGACCTCCTGAAGGCTTAACCTCTGGAAATTTTAACTGACTGTAACACTCTGTGGATAAGAACGTAAGTGCCGAATAAAACCGTCAAAATTAAGCTTGGTTTGCTGCTGGCACGGAGCATACGAAACGTTTCAGATGCAAACGTAAAGAGGTTCATACATTCCGGAAGTCAGGGAAGGTCTGTGTTGGCCCAACGTCAGGGATCCTGAGAGCCCTGGCATGATAGGATGCCACCTCTGCCTCCGAGCTCACCCAGGCCTGTGCCCAGGCCTCTTGGAGGAGTAATAGCAGACCTTGCCATGGTTCACACTCTCGGCATTGGCTGATGAGGAGACAACTTACAACTGCAGCTCTGGCACCCAGAGCAGGCACCAAATGCCAACCCTTTGCCCACTCCTCTAGTCCTGGAGGGCACATGCTGCTGTCCTGGACTTATCACATACTTTGGCTCCATTATTGCCCTCAAAGCACCAAGCCCTGGCCTCGGGGGATAGCAAGGGGAGCAACGAGCAAGACAATTAGCTCCAGGCCTGGTCCCCCAGGTTTGTTCTCATGGCCACCATCCCAACCAAGTGAAAAGGCTAACCTCGGGTTCACGCCCACATTCTGCTGAAAGACTTGGCTCTTAACCTGGGACCCCCCCATTGTTTGGTGTTCAGTTGGGGGCAAGGAGTAGCCAGCAACTCCTCTCCAGTGGTGGTCCCCCTGGACTCCCACCCCAGCATTCCAGCTGCTACAGACCACCTCTGCCCTCCCCCAGAATCCACTACAAGTGTCAACCCCTGCACAGGCCCAGGAATAGCTCACAGCTTTCCGTTGTGATGAATACAGGGGTGAACAGCCATTACTCCAACCACCCGCTCACGGGCTGTAGCAGATGCCAGGCCTGTATTATGATAAGGGCCTGGCTTCCCTCCCTTAACCGCGCCCCCCCCCCCCAACCTAAGCTTATCTGCTCTCTCACTTACTCATTCACTTAACAAATTGAGCACCAAATAAAGCCCTGGGGGTTAGCAGCCAGCCACACAGACATGGCCGATGGCCTCAACAAGATCATGTTCAAGTTTGAGCCCCAGGCAAGAATACAGGCAATTAGTTCCAAGACTGTGGAACAAGAGCTACACAGAGTCCATGCAGAGACTCGGAGGGGACATGCAGTCCTGGGCAGGACAAACCTGGTGACTAAATGATTTGGTAATGAGAGAGAGAGAGAGACAGAGACAGAAGCCAGGGGTGAGTACTCACTATTTAAAGTATTAAACAATAACACCTTGTGCTTAGTAGGTGTGACTAGAAATAGCTACTCTTGATGCAGCAAGCACAATGAGCCATTTAAACTCCAGGATGCAGGGATTATGCCTCTTACTCTCTCCCCAACTCTAGCAGCATTTCATCGTCTCCCCCCTCATCCATTTCAGAGGAGGGATCTAAGGCACAAGAGAGACGGTGGACCTGCCCCAGACCCCACCGTTAGTGAGCAGCCAGGCTGGGGTTCAGCTCTGTGTGGCTTGCATAGCTGAATCCTGTCCCCCAGCCAGCGTCCTCAACCCTGCTTAGCTTTTCACAGGCAAGTTGTAGGTGACCCTGGGTCATCCCAGCTCCTGTCCATTATAGGGAAGGCCACACACAGAAAAATGAGAACGCATACAACCCCACCCCCAGCTACACCGAGGCTGTGGACACAGTTACGCACCCTTCCTCCATGGGTGTCCCATGGCCTCGCCCAATTAACAAAATCATGGGATCCTGTGTGATGGGAGGCAGTGGCTGTCACTCTGAAATAGACCAGCTCTCTGGAAACACATCCTCCGATGAGAGCAACCACCAATGTAGGTTACAGCTCACTGTCCTCAGCCTCCTGAGCTCATTAATAATGAAACAAATCCATCTTCCCTCCCCACTGACTCACTCCCACTGTGAGTTTCCCCGCCTCACTGAAGCATTGTCTTGACCTCAACCCCTTCATGCACAACGTGTGCCCTGCAGAATAAATGCTAAATGGCAGGAAGTCCATGCCCAGAGCCCAGGCTTGGAGTGGTCCTGCCTGGGTGCTAATGCCGACTTGAATGATAACATACGAGATGCCTATTTAGCTGGGAGAGTCTCTAATAGGCACCAGACGCCCAGGTCACTGTGAGACTGGCTCACTCTACTTACCCAGGAAAGCCTAGAGATAGAAATACATACACACACACACACACACTCACACACACACACATACACACACACACACACACACACACACTCACACACACACACTTACACATACACACACACACTCACACACACACACACAAGATAACACACATATACACACACACACTCACACACACATACACACACACACACACACACACACACACTCACACACACTCACACACATATACACACACATACACACACACTCAAACACACACACACACTCACATACACATACACACACTCACACACACTCACACACACACATACACACACATACACACACTAACACACACATACACACACTCACACATACACATACACACACTCACACACACTAACACACACATACACACACTCACACACATATACACACACATACACACACACTCAAACACACACACACACTCACATACACATACACACACTCACACACACACTCACACACACACATACACACACATACACACACTAACACACACATACACACACTCAAACCATCATGAGGAAGGGAGGGAAGGGAAGAGGAGCTGGCAGGCTCCATGTGCTGGCACGCACTCTCTCTCACTTCTCTGTCCCGCTTCTCATCACTGGCCGTGGTGCCCACCGAGGCAGATCCGTCCGTGGTACCCTGGGCACATGAGCGGAAAGTGTTCTGAGGAGAATTCCCAGGGCCACTGCCTGAGGGAAAATAACCCGAACAGCACACCCTTCACAACAAAGGGCAGGTGCCACTCGCCTGGTCACTCAGAATGCCAACCTCACCAAAGCCAACTCCCGGCGTCAAACAGGCCCAAATGCCACCATCCTCCTGGAACCCGGGCCTCCCCTTCCCGCCAGCTCAGGGACCCGCTACCCAGGCGGGACTGCCTGTGTCCCCTCTTCATTTCACCTCCGGCCCGGCTGCCTGGGCTAAGCCCAGAGCCAGGGCGACGGGAAAGCAAACCCTAGGAGCTCTCAGGGCGCGTTGTTTATGTCCTGAGTAGAATTTATTATTATTATTTTTAAAAACCCGGCCACTTTTTTCAGGGAGGAAACTGACTTGAAAAGAAAAAAATCTCTGAAAAAAAACAAAACCATCAAAAGCAGCCACGTTCATGGGAGAACAAGACACTTGCATTCCAGGTCTGTATCAACCATGATGTCACACAACGACATAAAAAACTCTAAACGTCAACACACTCTGATTCATTCTTTCCCCGTCTGTATAAGCCACTTTTGCAGCTTTGAAAGCACTTCAGGAGTTACCCAGTACCTAAAGGACCAGCAACTTTCTTTACCTACAACCACCAGCAATAAGCTCCCTCGTTCTTCCGCAGCAGCAGGATGAAGGAGTCCCAAAGAAGCTGGCAAATGAAAAGGTGGAGTGTGATCCAAACACTCAGCCGGACGAAAGCAGATGTCCCGAGGAGGGACTTGCCTTCCCCGCTCTCCATGCCCTCTTAGCTGCCAAGCAGAGCCAGCCCAGAGATGGGAGGCCGACCTGTGCGTCTCCGCTCTCCCCTACTCTACCAACCTCCCCAGCAAGCCCAGCCCCATTCTATTGGTTTACACCAAATCATTATATAATGAGCTGGCGGGGCGCGGTGTGCTCTACAGTAACCTGTTTGGAATCACAGGATGCAGTTGGCAGCACAGAGCATGCGCAGAAACCCGGCTACTTTTTTTTCTCTCTCTTTTTTTTCTTCTTCTTGAGCTTAAGGTAACTGTCGGTTAAATACCGCTGAGCCCTGCTGACTTCAATACAGGATGCTAAAAATGAAATGGGGGGGATGGGCGGGGGGGGCGGGGACAGATCGCTGTGCGCTATGAGCTTGCAGCCTATGGGGGTGGGAACCGGCAGGAGAGTAAACACACAGAGGACGCAAAGAGGGATGGATGGGGAGGGCGGGATGGGCTGAAATACATCATATTCTCTATTGGCACTTCGGGTGACCCGAAATCGGGTCCTTAAGTGCCAGACTGCGATGCTTGCTCCGAACAGAAATGAAAAACCCTCTGCTGGGCGGGTCGATGGTTCTGTGTTGGTGGTTCTGTTCGAACGTGAGTTTAAGGAGCTATTGTAAACCGGCCAGAGGAGACTCTTGGCCGCCCGTGGGAATCGCACTTGCTTATGTAGCAATGAATTCCCGGGCACCAAGCGGTCCCCCTCCCGAGCTGGTAGCCTCCGGAGCGGGGAAACGAGCGCCTCCGTCCCCACCCGTCTATCCAAAGGGCGCACGAAGGTGGCCCGCCGGTACCCAGGCTCGCTCCTGTCTGCCTAACCCGGGACCCCGCCGCTCCGTCCGCAGCAGATGCCAGCGAACAGTCCCCGGGAAGCTCGGGGGGCAGGGCGGGCTCTGGCTTCGGGGAGCAGCTCCCTCTTTTGTTCCCCCGATCGTGCCCGTGCCCGGCGCTCCGGAGGGCGGTGCGCGAAGTGCCGGCTCCAGGAGCCCCGGGTCGCGCGCGCCGGCGGGGGATGGGACCCTCTCCAGCCCAGGCTGCCCCCCTCCCCAAGTGCGCTGCAGGCCCGCAGGCCCCATGCACCCTCAGCCCCCAGAGGACGAGGTCAAGGCCATCTGTGCGGATGCTGGCCGCCTCCCGCCCACTCCCGGCCCCTCCACCTTCCCGGCGTCCTCGGCGGGCGCAAGGCGCATTCCGAGAGCCAGGTGGCCGGGATGTGGGCGATAGGAGACGGGCCCCTCCCCGGGGACCCAGGGGCAGGTGTCAAGGTGAGGGCGCCGGTCCTTGTGTTTCTGGCTCTCCTGGAAAACAGCACTGAGCCCCAGGGGCGGAAAATGCGCTCACTCACCAAGGCGGTGCCGACCGAGAAAGCGGCCGTCAGACAGGCCATGCCCCGGGGACGACGACGGGGATGGCGGGGACGACGGCGGCAGCGGCGCGGCAGGGACGGGCGGCGGCGCGAGGATGCGCTCGCTCACTCGGGGCTTGGCCGCTGCGCCCCGGGCTGGCTCGGGCTCCCGGGGCAGCTGGGGCTCCGACCCCGCCCCGCGTTGGCCCCGCCCATGACCAGCCCACGACCAGCCATTGGTCAGTGCGCGGTGTTGGGCGGGGCCGACAGGTGCGCGTGCTCTTGTTTTGCTCCTGCTGGGGGCCGCTGGCCCAGCTCCAGGGCATCCCGCTCCCAGAACAGAGCCTTTCACCAACTGAACCTAGCAGGCACTGTGGGCCCCCCTCAGCACCCTCACTCCCTCACTCCCCTCCCCGAGTCTGGAAACAGGCGGGGGGTGTCAGCGGCTCAGGGCTCCCACAGACAGCAGGGGTGGGGATACGGGTTGGGGGTGGTGGTGGAACGAGATGTCCCCCTCTAGGACCCCCAGACTAGGAATCCTGGGAGGGAGAGGAAAGGAAAGGGGATCTTCTCTTTCCATTTTTCTTTCTTGCGCACCTCTCTGCCAGATAGACCATGAAGAATAGTGAGGAGATGGCCGCTCCAACACCCCCTTTCCCATTATAGTTCGCATCCCTACACACACACACACACACACACACACACACACACACACTGAGGCAGCAATATACACTCATAGGCAACATTGCTTTGTGCCAGTGTAAAGTAAAAGGCTTGCTTTTGCAGAATGATGAGAGTGATGTATCCAGTGCCTGACCCTGTACCTGGTCCACAGCTGTGTACCCGTAAATGAATAAGGAACGGCACTCCAGACACCCTCTCATTTGGATTCAGACTGGAATATCAGATGGCCTGGCACCTGCTAAACCCTTACTAGAGGTCGGTGCATGAAATTATTGCATGGGTGGGGGGGGAGAGTCTCTCAGCCCAGCCTGCACCCTCTCACAATTCAGGACCCCTTGGGGGATGTATGACTGCCAGTTTAGGCCTGAAAATGGCAGTTGGACATCCCATCCCTCTCACAATCTGGGATCGCTGGCTTCTAACCACTTGCCTGCCTGACTGCCTCATCACCCCTAACCATTCTGCCTGCCTGCCTCATCAATCCTAACTGCTCCCCTGCCCACCTGATTGCCCCTAACCACTCTGCCTGCCTGCCTGATTGTCCCTAACTGACTCTGCCTTGGCCCCCCCACTGCAGCAGCTTTGTCCAGAAGGACGTCCAGAATGACATCTGGAAGGTCGTTCAGCTATCTGGCCTAATTAGCTTATTACACTTTTATTATTCTAGATAAGTGAGACTATTTTTTTTTTTTGGAAACCATGGCGACAAGGCATTCTTTACTCCTAATCTCAGAGGCTGTGTTTTGTTCAGTAGTTTTCATGTTGGGACTGCACACAGGAATGCATTTTTTTTTTCACCTCCAGCCCACCTGGGTCTCCCCGTCACCTTCCACACCTCAGATGAGCAAGCACCTATCCTATATAATAAAAGAGTAATATGCAGATTGACCATCACTCCAACACACAAGAGGGCTGCCCCCATGTGAACACAAGATGACCACCACAAGATGACCATGAGGGGAGGGCAGTTGTGGGCGGTCAAGCCTGTAGGAAAAGGCAGTCAGGGGTGACCAGGCTGGCAGAGGAGTGAAGTTGGGGGTGACTGGACCTGCAGGGAAGGTCAGTTGGGGTGGGGGGAACCCAGGCCTTCAGGGAAAAGCAGTTGGGGGGACCAGGCTTGCAGGGGAGGGCTGTTGTGGCAAACCAGGCCTAAAGGGGAGCAGTTGGAAGGGACCAGGCCTGCAAGGGAGGGCAGTTGGGGGCAATCAAGCCTTCAGGGGAGGGCAGTTAGGGGTGACCAGGCCAGCAGAGGAGGGAATTTGGGGGCAAACAGGCTGGCAGGGGAGCAGTTGGACAACAATCAGACTGGTAGGAAGGTGGTTAGGAGGTGATCAGGCTGCCAGACAGAAGTGGTTAGGGGCAATCAGGAAGGCAAGCAGGTGAGCAGTTGGGAGCCAGCAGTCCTGGATTGTGATAAGGATGTCTGACTGCACATTTAGGCCTGATGCTACCTAAATGGGCAGTAGGGTATCCCTTTCGGGGTCCCATATTGGAGAGGAAGCAGTCTGGGCTGAGAGGACTCTAGTTATTTAGAAAGAAGGCACAGCTCTTTATGCCAGGCAGGTGGACTTCACACCCACAGGGGGCTTTTCTCTGAATAGTTTCACTGGAAGCATCCATGCATTACCTCTGTTCTACCTGCCTGCTGTATTTCCAGGTGCCAGTATCCGTGTACCAGGCCCAGGAGGTTATGTGGTGCCTTTAATGTACTGAACAGGGAGCCAACAACCTCTGAATGTTCTGGAAAGAGGATTCATATCCACAACCTCCTGGGGAAAGGTTAGACCAAAGGGCATAGTCCAAGGTGCCTAATTTCTGGGGCCCAGGGTTGTGGATAGCCCTACAGCCACCACTTGCTCCAGGGGCAAATCCTATATAATAAAAGCCTAATATGATATGCTAAGTGTCCAGTCACCCAGTCATCTGTTAACCAATCAAAGCATAATATACTAATGATATCTTAAGGCTGCTCAACTGCTCACTATGCTGTGCACTGACCACCAAGGGGCAGATGCTCCAGCCCGCAGGTTAGCTTGCTGCTAGGGTCTGGCTGATTGGGACTGAGCAAGATGGGCCAGACATGCCCTGGAGCCCTCCCACAGTTTCTCCCTGGCTGGCCAACCTCCCATGTCCCTCCCCACCCCAATCATTCACCAGTGGGGTCCCTCAGCGCAGCCTGCACCTTCTCACAATCCAGGATCCTTTGGAGAATGTCAGAGAGCTGGTTTCAGCCTGATCCCACAGGCATAAAAGGCTAATATGCAAATCAACCAAATGGCGGAATGACTGGGTTGCTGTGATGCACACTGACCACTGGGGGGCAGATGCTCAATGCAGGAGCTGCCCCTTGGTGGTCAGTGCACTCCCACAGAGGTAGCACGGCTCAGCCAAAAGTTGGGCTCATGGCAAGCGAGTGCATCAGCAGTGGTAGAAGCCTCTCCCTCCTCCACAGCAGTGTTAATGATGTCCAATTGATGGCTTAGGCCAGCTCCCTGTGGAAAGCGGGCCTAAGCTGTCAGTCTGACATCCCCTGAGGGCTCCTGGTCTGTGAGAGGGTGCAGGCCAGGCTGAGGGGCTTCTGGGTGCACAGATTTCATACACTGGGCCTCTAGTAGAATGTAAAGCAGGAGAGGATAACACGGAATGCACTTGGGGACGGCTGAACACTGCCCAGCTTCATGACAGGACAAGTGGCAGGACAGTGTGGCCTGTTGTGTTGGCATCTATTCTCTGTCCAATATCTAGTCTCACTCTTATGAACATGTTCAAAGATTCTTCTGGGAAATCTCATTGCCCCCAAGTTCTAGGCCAGGTGATTTGTGGCAGTGGCTGATCAGGAACCAGAAGTGTCAGGAGATGGATGCTTGCTGGGCTCCTGGGAATAGCCAGGGGGACAGTGCAGAGGGTGAAGCCAGTGACAAACTGGGTCCTTGTTGGCATGGCTTGAGCTGCTGGCTTTCCTGTTACAGTCCCTAGGAGAGCCCCTCACTTACACACCCATCCAGTGTGGTGATAATAATCTTAGCCACATGGTAAATAATGCGTGTCAAGCTTTTCTCGCCATGCATGGAACATAGCAAAGCACTCCAAGTCTGATCCTCACTAATGTTGCCTTTTTGTGCCAAATTAGGGAATAAGCAAATGGTAGAGTAGGTCATATATGTGACATTTGCATCAGGACTCCTGGTTGTCAAAGACAGAAGCTCAACTCCAACCTGCTTATTCTACAGATAATGCATGGTCTTAGGTAGCAGAGCGGTTCCGGGTGCACTGGTTTCACGCCTCCCTGGTCTGGAGCTCTCTCCATGGCTCTAATCCCTCTCTGCCAGTCTCTCCCTCAGCGTGGTTGTCCATGTACAGCCCTCCCAACAGCTGTATTCCATCAGCTGACAGCTAGCCAGGAGAGTTGACAAACACCGAGTGGTCTGGCTTAAGTCACATGTGCTGAGTGGGCCAAAGGGAAAGTCAGCCCCAGGAGAACCATACAGAAAGATTGGGATTTTAGGGTGACCTGAGAAGAAGTGTGGGTGCCAAGCAGGTAGACACAAGAGGAGCTCATCACAGGGCTGTCCAGTCCAGACCCCGACCCCAATAAGAATTTCTGCTGACAGGTTGGCCAGGCTGGGCTTGAGAATTTCTGGGCTGGAGGACTTCCTGCCTCAACACGCAGCTGCTCCAGTATTAAGTAATTGTTGATCAGTGGTTAGAGCATCGGCCCAAGCACCAGGGCCTTGGGTTCAAGTCCCTGTCAAGGGCCTATACCTGGATTTTGGGTTCACTCCCTGCCTCTGGCCGGGATGGGCTCTGGAGGCAACCAGTTGATGTGTCTTTCTCACATCGATGTTTCTCTCTCTCCCCTTCCTCCCGCCCTTCTACTCTCTATAAAAATGAGGACTAACAAAAAGTAGATAGTTGCCATCTTTAGCAAGCAGTTCCTGTGACTAATTTCACTCACTGTCACCCCGGGAGCTCTGTGGCCCACAGTCACAGTTAGTCCTCCTCCTCTGCACAACAGGCCTTGAGCTGTGCAATGGTGGCGCCGTATTTCTCTGGAGGCCTTGAGTTCCATGGACCAAACATCCCTGGTCCCTCCAACGTTGTTTCATAGAGAAGCTCCCTCTTCCTGCTCACCTTTCTCTGTGAGTTCCATTTTCTCAGTGTCCCTTGTGAAACTTGAAGCATCCGTCTTATATAAAAACTGCTGTTTGAAATTTTAGCCCTGCTATTTGGCTTCTGTAAATGTTTGCTTGTTTGCTTAAATAATAAGGAAAATAAGACTACTCCCACTTCAGAGAGGCCATTAAACCTTCCCCAGATGAAATTACCAGTGCTGGCACCAGGCCAACCCTTTGGTTGAGGTCTCAAGGCCCCAGCACACAGGGGCTCTTTAAGAACTTGCAAAAGGGGCCAGAAACACCCCATGTCTGGAAGACAAAGAAGATAAAAACATAAAAATAGGGAAAATTCCTCCATGTTGGGGCCCAGAATTTGAGAGACATTTTCCTCTGGACTCTCGCGTAATAAGTGTAACTCCATCTCTCTAAGTATTGCTTGGCTCTTGTCCGGTTTTCTGGAACATCACCACTGAACACCTATTCAGGGTGCTCCCTCCTCGCTAATGAGTGAGCTCTCGCAGGTCCACTCACACTGTTGCTAAGGACAAGGCTCCCTGCCACTAAACCAGCTGACTGTGTTAGGCAGTTGGACAGACGAGCAGAGCAAGGACAATGGGCCAGGTACATAGGGTGGAAAGCCATGGGTGCCTAGCAAAGCCCCAGGGTAGATGTTGTCCCCCCTAACATATCACTGGTCGTGCTGTTTGGAACCCCCCCACCTCTCCTCCCCGGAGTTAACATCTAGGTCTCAGCTGTATTTCAGCTCCAGGCCCTGAAAAGCAGAAAAATAAGGCAAGCAATGCCATGGCTGCCCTCAGGGCAAGCTGCATTGGACAATGAACCCCTCCCCTGGTGCCCACCAATCAATCTATCAGTGGAGACCTAGACCCTGAGAGGACACACCTAGAAAGCTGCTGAATATTCTATTGAGATCTTCCTCTGGGACCTCCCCTAAAATCTTTACCCTTAAAACCTTTAGGATTTAGGACCCAGGGAGTTCTCCCTCCCGGGAGCATACACTTGGTCTTTTCCAATTCCTCTCCCTTCCCTCCCCCCAGGCGCTTTACCATTGCCTTCCTCACTCCCAAGTTCCTAGGGCCCTTCCTTTGCCTCTATAACTTGTTTCTTAAGCCCATTTCTTCTATGAATTACTTCTTCTATCTCTGTGATTTTTCTCAATAAACTAGAGGCCTAGTGCATGACATTCATGTACGGAGGTGGGGGGGGGCACCCAGGAAGGGCGATCCCTTAGTCTGGCCTGTGCCCTCTCACAGTCTGGGACCCCTCAGGGGATGTCTGCCTGCTGACCCACAGGGATTGGGCCTAAGCTTTGGCTGAGCAGTACATTGACCACAAGGCTCCTGAATTGAGCATCTGCCCCCTGGTGACCAGTGCATGTCATAGCGACCGGTTGTTCCGCCTTTTAGTCAATTTACATATTAGGGTTTTATTACATAGGATGTTCTTTTATAGTTTGAATCTTGAGTCTGAATTCTTTCCTAGCCAGAACCCAAGTGCAGAGGTTGCTGAACGCAGGCCCAGTCTGACCCCATGGGTCTCACACCTGGTGCCATTCTGTCCCCCATAACACAATGACCTAATGTCCTGGGCGCACGCAGGTTCATGAGCTCAGTCGGCAGTGCACTCTGCTCACTTCCCTTATGATGATGTAGTTTCAGTTGCCTGACTTGCACTTTATCCCCTAAATTCCATTTTTTAAAATATATTTTTATTGATTTCTGAGAGGAAGAGAGAAATAGAAACATCAATGATGAGAGAAAAGCATTGATCAGCTGCATCCTGCATGCCCCCTACTGGGGATCCAACCTGAAACCCAGGCATGTGCCCTGACCTGGACTGGAACTGTGACCTCCTGGTTTACAGGTCAATGCTCAGCCACTGAGCAATACAGAATGGGCCCAAATACCATTTTTAAGGAGCGTCCACTTTGTCTCTGCCAGATGCCCAGACACTCAGGCTGGGAAATGTGGGGGATAGGAGAGGGGTATGCACACTTAGGACCTGGTCTCTGTGTGAGGATTCTGCTCCGGGCATGACTCCCATGGTTGTCTGTCCCCAATGTCCAGAAGTCTCCTTATGGCATCCTCTGGGAGCCCCTCCCTCCCCAATCTTCCAGGAGGTGGGGCCAGAAGAGGGGCCAGGAGGTGAGAGTGGAGGGAGAAGGAGGGAAAGTGCCCAGAGGCTGAGGTGAAAACAAAACAAAACAAACAAACAAACAAACAAAAAACTAGATTAATAAGAGCTGTTTTGAGGGAAAGAAAAACGCAAGTAAATATTTCCTAAACTAAATTAGGAGAGGCAAAGCATTGCAAACAGATGATTTCAGTGTTCTTTCACTAGCAGTGGGGGCATGTGGAGGAAAAGGTGCTACATGCTCACCGGACTGGCTCAAGGACACCTGCGTGGGGCTCTTGCAGACTCAGAAACCTGAAGTAACCACATAAGATGGTCTGACGTGAACACTAAGAAAAAGCAGTTTATGGTGGGGAGTCATGTCCTAGGCCAGTATCTTCTCTGATGAAGGTCAGTCTTTACCTTAACTGAGCCTTTTTTCTTTTTCTTTTTTTTTTTTCATCTATGATAAAACATGGTTGGAATGTACAAGTAGTTCTTCTTTTTCTGGACCCCTCCAGGCACAGGCACTGCCCTGCTGAGACCACAAATACCTCTGTGTCACTGCGTTAGTTGTTGACTGTTAACTGTCCTGTACCCACCTAAGTAAGAGAAGCATGTGTCTATCATTTCACATTTTATCCAATCACAGAGGTTTCCCCGATTTGCTTTCTCCCTCCTTCCTAACCAATCACCAGTGGGCTTTCAGTAACCCGCTTATGTCTCCTCTTTTGATTGTAATGTAGAAAACAAGGTGCAAAACGGCCATTTCCCAGAGCCTGGTCTCAATCCCTTGAGATTCTGCTTCCTGGAAATGGTGGAGAGTTTGGCTCCGATAAACTCACAAAAATTCTTCACAGGTTTGAATGTTTCTTATGTTAACAGCACAGAACAAAGAGTGGCATGCAAGGCCTCTGAAAGTATTTCTAGAAATGGAGAAAGAGGAAATGCCATCTGCTGTTGAGATGGCCTTCAAAGCTGAAGGCTAGGACAGGACTCTCAGAAGCAGACACTGGAACATGACTGCAGGCTTCCTCCCGACTTGCGAACGCTGACGTAAATAAGAAATGACCAAACCTGAAGAGAATTTTTATGAGCTTATTTGAGCCAAATTTTAGGAAAGCAAAAATCTCAGTGGATTGAGACAGTGCTCTGGAAGATGGCAGCTTTCCCAGTTATCTTGTACATCAGGATCAAAGGGGAAGACATGAGAAATCCTATATAATAAAAGGGTAATATGCAAATTGACCCTAATGGCAGAACGACCAGTGGCTATGATGTACACTGACCACCAGGGGAGATAGGAGCTGCCACCCTGGTGGTCAGTGCACCCCCACAGGCCAGAAGCCGGGCTCACGGCTGGCAAGTGCAGCGGTGGTGACGGGAGCCTCTCCTGCCTCTGGGGCAGCGGTAAGGAGCAGCAAGCTGAGCAGCAAGGAGCGAGCAGACAGTCAGTAAGGAGCGAGCAGACAGGCAGTAAGGAGCGAGCAGACAGGCAGTAAGGAGCGAGGGATCCCAGATTGCGAGAGTGTTGTCCGACTGCTGGAGGGATCAGGCCTAAGCCAGCAGTGGGACATCCCCCGAAGAGGCCCGGACTGAGGGAGGGCACAGGCTGGACTGAGCAACCAACCCCCTCCAGGGCACAAATTTTGTGCACCGGGCCTCTAGTGTTACATAAAACCCATTGGTGGTAGATTAAGGAGGTGGGAGAAAGCAAAACTGGGAAATCTCTGAGATTGGATAGATACATACGTCCTCCATATAAGTGGATACAGGATAGTTAGCAGTTAAAATTAACATGAGAACAAGAGCCACGAGGGGATTTGTGGTCTCTTCTCTGGTGTGTAGTTGCACTTTGAGGGGTCGAGAAAGAGGGAAATTATTCTCTGTTATTCCAAAGGGATGTTACCAGGTATGCTATAGATGCAAAAAAAAAAAAAAAAAAAAAAAAAAGACGACAGGCTCAGTTAAGGTAAAAACTGACCCCTGTGAGGGAAAAAGACCACCCTAAGTCATGACCACCTGCCATGCACTGCTTTTAGTCGGAAGTTTTCATTTCAGACCATCCTATGTGGTGACTTGTGGTCTCTGAGTTTGTAAGGCCACCATGCAGGCCTTCCCTGAGTTTGTCAGGTGTAGTATGTGGCTCCCTTTCCACCCACATACACGACACCTCCCATCACCCCCATAAAGGGTCCCGCTGAGCAATAACTGTGGCTCACAGGCCTCTGTGCACCCCGGTTCTTCTGAGGAGCCTCCCTCCCGTGACCCACCCCAGCACACAACCCAGGCCAGAAAGAATGGCCCCTTTCCTTGGGCCATCGCAGTGGTTCTGGAAAGAATTCCCAGGCCCAGTGGGGCCCTCAGCACTCTCCTGGGGACTTGTCTGGGCCCAGAGACACGGAGGGTTTCTTTCTCTATTAGAGTTGGCAGCCGCATGCAGTAGCATCTTCCTTGTCCTGAGGAGAGTATGTAGGTGACAATGATGTGACCGCTCTGAGGAGCAGAGCTGAGAGATGGAGAAAGTCAGAGAGACCTTTCCTAGAGGCTGGGCAGCATGGTGGGCAGTAGGCACTGGGCTCTGGAGCCCGGTGGCCAGCTCTTGGCATAGGTTCATCTCTCTCTCTTTTTAAAACAATATTTTAAAAATTGGTTTCAGAGAGGAAGGGAGAAGGATAGAGAGAAAAACATCAATGATGAGAGACAATCATCGATGGGCTGCCTCGCACACCCCCTACTAGGAATCGAACCCATAACCTGGGCATATGCCCCAACTGGGAATGGAGCTGTGGCTTCCTGGTTCGTTGGCCAACGTTCAACCACTGAGCCACACCAGCCAGGCAGTTTGTATCTCTCAGTGCCTCCGTGACATCCGCTGGGGAGTGAGTGACAATTGTGCCCATTTCGCAGGAATATTGTGAGGATCATAGGAGTCCATTTTGGAAAATCATATCCAGTTCATAGTGTGCCAGGATGTCTTACAAGTAGATATTGATCATTGTAATTATTCATTTGCTCTATGGGGCCCCCTCTGACTTGGAGCTGGCATGAATTAGCTTTAAAAGCCCTAAGTAAGAAGATAGTTTGGCAATGTTGTTAAAAATTAGGGGCCAGCCCTAACTGGTTTGGCTCAATGGGTAGAGCATCAGCCTGTGGACTCAAGGGTCCCAGGTCTGATTCCAGTCAAGGGCATGTACCTTGGTTTCGGGCACATACCCAGTAGGGAGTGTGCAGGAGGCAGCTGATCAATGTTTCTCTCTCTCTCTCTCTATCTCTTTCCCTTCTTCTCTGTAAAAAAAAAAATCAATAAAATATATTTACAAAAATAAAGTCAAGGGCCAGAAACCAGTTTATGGAAAAATCCTTACAAACAGTTCATAGGTCAACCCTGTAAGCCCTTATTGCCTTAGGTTCTGTTCACCCCGGCTCACGCCTTATCTCTTCAGCATCTCTTACGTATTTCTTTGCCTATGACATCATTCTTAGCCTGGCATCTAGCCAGAGTAGGTGCTTGATAAAAACCACGAGTTACATTGGAACAGCTGCTAATGGTGTGACAAGTTCTGTAACATGGATTAACCCATGTGACACTCAGAGCACTCTGTGGGGCAGCTGCCATCACGGGAACACGAGTGACTCTGACTCCCCAGACCCAGGTGCAAGGAGGGCTATGTTTTGTTTCCTCTGTCAGCCAGACCACCTGCCTCTGGTCCCTGGAATGCAGTGCCTTCATACCGTGTCAACTTGGGCATAGATCAACTCTCCTAGCTCCAAAGACCACAGTTCAAGTCTGGGGTGCTCAGTACCCTGATCACCACTGCAGTTCTCTTGCCTCCCTGAGACATCTGAGCTCTCCTGGGATCGGCAAACCCCACCCCTCCCCTCCCTGGACTAGCAGACTGTCCTGAACCTCTGCCTCACTACTTCAGCTCTCCACCTCTGACCCTCCAGGAAGACCTGGGTGGTCACCCTGTTGAACTCCAGCTTGTGAAAGCAAAAGTCTGGTTAGGGAGATTATCTTCGGCATGCCTCCTGGAAACTTCTGGGAAAATCCCCGCAAGTCGAAAGTACCCAAGGCAGGCAAGATATGATTCAACTAAAACATAATTTGAAAAAAGACTTGGCTGTTTCTTAGGGGAGGGAAGGAGGAAATGGCTAGAGCAAGGAAATTAATATTGGAAGTTATCTCAGTTAATTATTCAGGCACAAGGAAATAAGGCTCTATGTGGTTTGAAACCTGCCTAGGGTCACAGTGCCCTGGCAGGGACCCAGGCCTCCCGCCTCGGTCCGAACATCACTTTCCCGCAGCTGTCACCTGTGTGATGAGGAATGGGCCAAACCCATTTCAATAGGCAGGGAGTTCCACAAGGGCCCAGTTCAAGCTGGTACAGGTCACAGGCCAGGCTAGTGGGGACATGGAGTAGACTTGCTTTGCTCTACTCCTCCCGGTGAGCACAACTCTGGACATTACAGGAAACAAGCGTGAGGGGGGCTCTGCAAGGAGGGGAGGTCTGGCCAGGGACCTTGGGACTCTAGGAACCACACCTTGGCGAGGTCTTTGTGTTTTCTCTTTGTCTCATGTATCCCAGACTTTCAGGGGAAGAAACCAACAACCTAGAAATGCAAATAGGCACAAACAGACAAAGACCGACCCAACTAGGTTGCTTTTTCTAGTCAGAGCGATGGGAAAGGAGCAACCTAGCAATATAGGACTCGCTCCAGCCCAACACCACACAGTAAACTACCCCGCCCCCAAGGCAAGAGATAAATAATTCAACTAAACGAGTAGATTACTGCTCTGTCCCACCCACCTACACTGGCAAAGACGAGTGAGGAGCTTATATTTCCACCTCCCACAGGTTGTACTGAAGCACCCAAACCTGCTCCCACCCCCACTCAAAATGGAATCCACCCTCCCAGGCAGTGGGGTGGTGGGAGAGGAGAACCAGTAGAATCAGGACTCTCACCACCACCCAGTGCTAATAAGGACACTACTCACGTGGTCTGCTATCACTCTCAGCCAGGGAGACAGGCGGAGTGGCCAAGTGGAGAGCAGAACCCCAACCCCTCTCTGCAGTAATGAGGAGCCTCTCTCTTGGGTGTCAATAAAGGCTGAGTGGGGAACTTGGATTTGTACCCTTCCTGGACAATAATGAGGAAGTGTCCTTGCTTCAGTAATGTCAGAGGAAGCCAAAAGACTTAAATAAGATCCAGAATCTCGTAACACCAAAATATCTAGATTTCCATCAAAAATTCCTCCTCTTCCAAGAACCAAGAATGTCACAATCCAAATGGACAAAGGTGTCACAAGTACCTGACCAAGATTTAAAGGCAGTCATCATTAAAAAATACCTCCTGCTGAAACCGGTTTGGCTCAGTGGATAGTGTTGGCCTGTGAACTGAAAGGTCCCAGGTTCGATTCCAGTCAAAGGCATTTATTTACCTTGGTTGTGGGCACATCCCCAGTAGGGGGTGTGCAAGACGCAGCTGATCAATGTTTCTCTCTCATCAATGTTTCTGACTTTCTATCCCTCTCGCTTTCTCTCTGTAAAAAAATCAATATAATATATATTTTTAAATGCCTCCTGAGCAATCATGAACAGTCTTGAAATGAATGAAAAAAACAGAAAGCCTCACAAAGAAATAGAAGGTATAAAGAATAAATTAGAATAAATTAGAAGGTATAAAGAATACATTCAGAACAGAATAATGGAATAGTCAAAATAAAAAACTCAGCAATGGAGGGCAGAAAGGAAAGGGTCAAGGAACTAAAAAACAGAACAATTACAGAAATTGCCCAGGCTTAGCAACAAAGAGAAAATAGGCTGTACACAGAGTGGACAGAGCCTGGAGAATCTGTGGGACTATAACAAAAGATCTAACAAAAGATCTAACAGTTTCAGAAGGGAGTTGGGGATGTTGAAAAAGTACTCAAAGGAATAATGGCTAAAAAATTCCCAAATTTTGCAAAAGACAGAAATTTACAGATTCAGAAAGTTGATCAAATTCCACAGGATAAATTAAAAACATACCATAGTTAATTTCTGAAAACTAAATACAAAGAAGATATCTTGAAAGCAATGAGAGAGATATGACATCGTACGTAGAGATAAAAAGCAATTCAAATGACAACAGATTTTCCATTGAAAACAATGGAGGCCAGCAAGAATTGACACAACTTTCATTTGCTGAAAGAAAAAATTGACAACCCAGATACCTATATCCAGAAGAAATAACCAAGATTTGTTAGAAGTAGACATATCATAAAAGAGTGATTAAAGAAACTTCTCTAAATTACAAAAAAGGTAAAAGAAGGAAATTGTATAATAAGAACAAAAATACTATTAGTAAAAATATGGATAAATATAACAGCATTCCCTTCTACTCCTGAGGTATCAAAACGGTGTTTGATTGGTTAAAGCAAAAATTGTAATGCTGTCGAATGTGCTTCTAAATGTAAGTAGAGTAAATATTTAAGAAGATAATATTATAAAGGAAGGAGGGTAGAGAGATCAGGTTATGATATGGCAAGCAAACCTGTAAAACTGTGACACCAGTAGACTGATAAATCATGTGTATGTAAAAAAATATCTAGAAAAACCACTAAAATAGCTAAAAACACCAAAGAATTATGCTAAAAACCACCACAGATAAATCAAAATAGATTTCTAAAAAAGCGTACAAGTAACTCCCAAGAAGGCAAAAGAAAAAAATAATAATAGGAAAAAGAAAACATAGGGAAAACAAAATATAAAATGCATACTTAACCCCAATATGTCAATGCTTATATTAAATGTAAATGAACTATACCAATTAAAACAGAGATTGGTAAAATGGACTAAAAATATGTAATAATATAGGCAGCATGCAAGTAAAAATATGGAAATTATGTATCTTATAAACATTAATAAAAAAATAGAAATGGCTATATTAACACCAGATAAAGGAAAAGAAAATTGTTAGAGATATTATATTTTGATAAGAGGGCCACAGAGCGGGGCAAAAGTAGATTTACAGTTGTGAGTACCTGAAACATAGGGTTTATTCTTGCACTATTATTTATTAAGTAGAGGCCTGGTGCATGAAATTTGTGCACTGGGGGTGGGTGGTCCCACAACCCAACCTGCCCCCTCTCACATACTGGAAGCCCTCAGGGGATGTCCAACTGATGGCTCACCCCCAGTCTGCCCAAGGCCTAAAGCCTCTAGTGAGATTTAGGCCTTGGGCACCCAGCCATCACCCTGCTCAGCTCAGCCCCAGCTGCCTGCGACCACCCGGCCCTGGGGGCCACTTCTGCTCACAGCTCCTAAGAGCTGGGCGCTCCCTGCCTCCGCCACCACCGCTGCTGCTGCCCTGCATAGCGCCTGGGGGCTGGGTGCCTGCCGCCACCTCCGTTTCATCTCCACCCCAGGAGCCTGGCACTCGTGCCACTTGGCCCCACCCCCACTCCTGATTGGCTGGTAACATAGCCAATCAAGAGCGAAGGTATGGTCAAATTTGCATGTTTCTCTTTTATTATATAGGATTATTATGTTATTTCCACATGAACAACCATAAACCTACGTTGACTCCACCCTGTATATATGAACCAAATGACAGAGCTATAAAATATGTGAAGCCAAAACCTGATAGAACTGCAGAGAGAAATAGATAAATCCACAATGCCAGTTGGACACCTCAATCCTTCTCTCACAATAATGCTAGAACAACTAGACAGAAAATCAGCAAGGACATAGAACTCAACAACACTGACCAATGGGATGCAATTAATATTTATAGAACACTCCATCCAACTATTACAGGTAAATGCACATCACTTTCAAGTGTTAAGAAAACATATACCAAGATAGACCACATCCCACACCATAAAACAAACCTCAACCATTTTAAAGGAATTGAAATTATATAGGGTATGTTCTCAGATTCAAATGGAATCAAATGAGAAAT
Source organism: Antrozous pallidus (assembly GCA_027563665.1). Taxonomy (NCBI): domain Eukaryota; kingdom Metazoa; phylum Chordata; class Mammalia; order Chiroptera; family Vespertilionidae; genus Antrozous; species Antrozous pallidus. The sequence goes on along the minus strand of CM050514.1, from coordinate 7,090,305 downwards.
CAGTAATAGAAAGATAATAGGAAAATCTCTGAAGATTTAGGATCCAAACAACACACTTCTAAATAATCCATGAATCAAAGAGGGAGTCTTCAGATGCAATACAAAATATAGTTAACTGAAGTAAAATGAAAGCACACATATCAACATTTGTGGGACACAGCTACAGCAAAGCAGACAGGGGAATTTCTAGTACTGATTGCATGTAAATTAAAGATTAGGAAAAGTCTCCAGTCAATAAACCTCAAAAATGTAGAAAAAGAAATATAAAAAATAATAATAATGAGCAGAAATCAATGAAATGACAAGTCTCTAGCATTACTAACAAATAAAAAAGAGAGAGGACACAAATTATGAATGTTAAAGATAGAGCAACAATTATTACTGGAAGCTCCATAAACATCCGAAGGACAATAAGGGAGCACTATAAACAACCCTACACACATAATTTTGGCAACTTAGATTAAATGGACCAATTTCTCAAAAACTTGTGTACTATACAACAACTTGATATAAAATAGGTTATTTGAGTAGTACTATAACTTTAAGGAAATTGCATTCATAATTTTAAAATTCCAAATAAGGAACTCTCCAGGCCCATGTAGTTTAGGAATATTTCTCAATTCATTTTATTTGGCTAGTATTACCCTGATATCAGACAGAGATAGTATATATATAAAAAAAGGAAACTATAGACCAATATCCCTCATAAATGTAGATGCAAAAATCCTTAACAAAATATTAGCAAGTAGAATTCCATCATATATTTTAAAACATATGCACTATGTCCAAATGAGGTTTATTTCTGGCATGCAGGACTGATTTAATATTTGAAAGTAGGTTAATGTAACATACCAGATAACTGAAAAAGCACTTGGCAAAATTCAACATCTATTCATGATTTTTTAAGAAAAAAAAAACTTATCAGAAAAATAGAAATAAAGGGCAACTTCCCCATCTTGATAAAGAACATCTATAAGAAACCTACAGCTAACATTATAATTAATGGTTACTTTTCCCTTAAGATCAAAAGTAATACAGGATATTTGATTTCACTACTCTTCTTGAACATAGTGCTGAAATTCTAGCCAATGTGATAAGGCAAAGAGAAATAAAAGGCATATAGATTGGAAAGAAAAAGTAAAACTATCTCTATTTGCAAATGACATCATTGTCAGTCCTCATAGGAAATTCCAAGGAATCAACAAAAACATTCCCAGAACAGTAAGTGAGTTCAGCAAGGTTGCAGGATATAAGGTAAACATACAAAAATAAATTTTATTTCTGTATTCCAGCAATGGACACTGAAATTTAAAAAACACACATCTATATAGTTAATAATTGCTCAAACTAAAGTAAATATTTAGGTGTAAACTTACCAAAAACATGCACAGGACTTGAATTCTAATAACTTAAAATATTGATGAAAGAAATCAAGTCTCTTTAAAAATGGAGAGGCGTGTTTTGTTCATAGACTGGAAGACTTAACATAGTAAAAATGTCAGTTATCCCCCAAATGATATACAGTTTTGATGTAATCCTAATTAAAATCCCAGCAAGATTTTTTTATGGAATAAATAAGAGTAATCTAAAATTTTTGGAAAGTCAAATGAATTAGAATAGTTAAAGCAATTTTAGGAAAGAATGAAGTAGGGGAAATTGAATGACCTGATTTTAAGATTAATTATAGTTACAGTAATCAAGACTGTGTGAGACTAAAAAGACATAGACATAAAGATCAATGAAACAAAATGAAAATTCTGGAATTATACCCACACAAATATGCCCCAAAATATGATTTTTTTTTTTTTGCATAGGCACAAAACACTTCAATGAAGGAAAGATAGCTTTTTCATTAAATGGTGCTGGATCAATTGGACACCCATAGGCAGAAAAAAAAAATAACCTGGGCCTAAATCTCATGCTTTATGTAAAAATTAATTCAAAATGGGTCATTGATTTAGATGTAAAACAATTTTTTTTTTTATTTTTAGAAAAAAATAGAAGGAAAAAATCTTTGGGGTCCAGGGCCAGGCGAAGGGTTCTTAAACACCAAAAGTATGATCCATAAATCTATACTAATAAGAGGGTAATATGCAAATTGGTCATGTTGCCCTCACAGTAACAACCAAACAGCAGGCTGCATGGGGTGACCAGGGCAGCAGGGGGGTTAGCAAGGGACAACCAAACAACTGATCAGCAGGCTGTGAGGGGCAACCAGGCCGTCGGGGGGGGGGCAGTGAGGGGAGACAAGGCTGGTAGAGGGGTCAGTGAGGGGTGACCAGGTTGGCAGAGGGGGCAGTGAGGAGAGGGGCAGTTGGGGGTGACAGGCAGGCAGGGGGGAGCAGTGAGGGGCGACTAGGCCATCAGGGGGGCAGTGAGGGGTGACCAGGCTGGCAGGTGGGCAGCAATTGGGGGCAACCAGGCCAGCAGGATGTAGTTAGATGTGATCAAGCTGGCAGGGAGGGCAGTTAGGGGCGATCAGGCAGGCAGGCAGGCAGGTGAGCAGTTAGGAGTCAGCGGTCTCAGATTGTGAGAGGGATGTCCAACTGCCAGCTGGCTGAGGGGACTCCTTCCCCCTGTGCATGAATTTCAAGCATCAGGCCTCTAGTAAGAAAATAATAAGTTAGACTACATCAAAATGAAAACCTTTGTTAGAAAGATGAAAAGACAAGATAGTCTGGTAGAAAAAATTTGTAAATAAACCTCGTACCCAACAAAAAAACCTAGAATGTATAAATAGCTGTGAAAACTCAACAGTGAAGAAAACAAAATCAAACAATCCAATTAGAAAACGGGCAAAAGAGCTGGCTGGTATAGTTCAGGCGTTGAGCATTGACCTATGAACAAGGAGGTCACGGTTTGATTCCCGGTCCGGGCACATGCCCAGGCTCCAAGCTTGATCCCTAGTGTGGGCGTGCAGGAGACAACCAATTAATGATTTTCTCTCATCATTGATGTTTCTCTCTCTCTCTCTCTCTCTCTCTCTCTCTCTCTCTCTCTCTCTCTCTCTCTTTTTCTTCCTCTCTGAAATCAATAAAAAATGTATTTAAAAATAAAAATTTTAAAAAGTAAAATAGGCAGCAGACATTTCCTTGAAGAAGATTGCAAATAAGCACATGAAAAGAAGTTCCACATCCCTAAGCATTAGAGATATGCAAAACAAAATAAAATCAGGTGGCACTACATGCCTTTCAGAATGGCTAAAATAAAACATAGTGCAACACCCCACATTGGAGGGTGTAGGTAAACTGTTCACTGCTGGTACAGCCAGCTGGTGAACAGTCTGCCAGTTTCTTGAAAAACTGAACCTGCAAGACCATTTGCCCCAGCCATGGCCCTGCTGGATATTTATCTCGGAGGAATATAAAGTTACATTCACACCAAACTCTGTGCACAAGTGCTTGCAGCGCAAACCTGCTTAACTTAGCTCAAACTTGCCAACAAGCCAGATGACCCTCTATGGCTGACTAAGCCAATGTGCTCCATCCGCACCATGGAACCTGACTCAGCAATAAGAAGGAATGAACGACTGATACACGCAGCAACCTGCATGGGTCTCCAGAAAATTCTGGAAGAAGCCTATTTCAAGATATCATAGTCAGAGCAAGCCCATTTATGCAACGTTCTTGAGATGACGAATTTATAGGATGGAGACGGGAGCAGTGGCTGGTGGGGTGACGGTGGGGTGGATGGGAAAAAAGAGAGTGTGGCTGTTCGAGGGCGGCAGGAAGGAATCTCCTGGGGACGGGAGGCTCTGACCCTGGACCGTGCCAGCGTCCACATTCTGGATGCGATGCTGACCTGGGGTTGTGCAAGACGCCTGCCTCCCCTGGGGAAACTGGGGAAAGGGTCCAACTAAACGGGAAACTACAATTTTTCATTTTGTAGTTTCAAAATTAAAAATGATTCTTTAGAAGTCACAAAACGGCCCTCATTGAGGCCCCTCTGGATGAGGTGGCCTCGGATCAAAACTATAGCAGAGCACAGACAGCGTGCGGCATGTGGGGAGTGGGGAAGAACCGGTAAGTGGAGGCGCTTCGGGGATGATGGGGGGACACAGGACCAGACAGCACCTGAGAACAGAGGAGTGTTTGGGACTGTGCTCTGTCCACCATCAACTGGATAAAGGGAAGACTCTTTTCACTGGAAAAGAGAGAGACAGAGACAGAGAGAGACGGAGAGAGAGAGAACCGCAGGCACCTGCAGGCAGACAGCAATGGTGGGATGCCGGCCTGTCACCGGCCATCTGGGATGCTGGGCCTGTTCCTAACCTCTCAAAGCCGCAGTCCTCATCAGTAAAATGGGAATAAAGGGATCACCGTTGTGACAATTGAACGAGATGGGCAGTCATGGTGTGTGGGAGCCGAGGAGACAAAAGAAGGAGGCTTGCACGCGCCCGACATTTCCACATCCTGAGCCCATGACCCTGCCCTCCACGCCACCCACCTCTCCCCTCCAACTGTTTTCCCTGCTCACCTTCACTCCAACGGCTTTCTTTATTTTGCTTCCTCTCAGCGACTGCTGCCTGGGACACCCTGCAAGGGAAAATGGGCAGATACGTGTACAAGGGAACTCCTCGGTCAGCAGCCTCAGGGTGACCGTATTCCAGTATTAGATATCAAAACATCGATATGGTGGTTGCAAAGTGAAAACTTGTAGTTACAAGGTAAGTCAGTCCTTGGATGTAATGTACAGCCCCGTGCCCCCCGCGGCCAATGCTGTATTGTGTGCTGGACAGTGACCCAGAGATTCATCTTCAAGTTCTTATCACACGAAAATAATTGTAGCTATGCGAGGTGGCGGGCTTTAACTACACTCCCTGTGGCGATCATTTCACAGTGGAAACCGATTTCAGATCCTGATGTGGCACACCTTGGACTAACAGCATGCTCTATGTCAATTATATCTCAATAAAACGAGGAACATATTACGGCATCTTACTCTGGCCCGTCCGAATGTATGGATTCGCTGGGTTTCTCACTGGCCCCTCGACCCACTGGCTGGAGAAGCCCGGGTGTGTGCTCACTGACCCCCGATACCTAGCGGATGCCTGGTCCTGCGTGCTCTCCGATGGACACTTACATCACAGTTCAAATCCAAATAACTGTTTGCTGCCTGAACAAGAGACATGACTTCTGATCTTGGACCTGCCCCTAGTTCTATTAACTCCATAGGTTTACATCAATATATATATATATATATACACACACACACACACACACACACATATATATATATATATATATATATTTTACTAAAGAGCATGTTGCCAGTGACTTACCCACAGGCTTGGGTGCAGATATCCCCAGGGAGTTCTCCTTCTGCAAAGAAGCCATCGCTGGGGAACCTATTTATTTGGGGATTCAGAAACGGAAGAGGCCCCTCCTTAAAGCACAACTCCAGTTTTCACCACCGCAGACATGTGAACAAAGCCCAAACCGCGAACTGAGATTCAGTTTCTGTTTTATACTAGAGGGAGAATGGTTTAAAATAGGGATGACGCAATCCGAGCTGTGATAATATTACCCAATGCAATTGTTACTGCAGACAACAGGAAGCAGCTGAGGTTACTACAGGGCAGTCTGCTCCCTCCCGGGTTACCAGCACAAAGGAGAGCCCACCACCTGCCTCATTGCCAACCATGAAATCTACTGATTTATGGCTTTGGATCCGATGGAAGATTTTGCATTGGTGAACATGGTGGGAGTTACCTAATTTTTGTTCATCCTCACCCGAGCGTTTTTTTCCCATTGATTTTTAGACAGACTGGATGGGAGGGGAAGAGACAGAGAGAGAAACATCAGTGTGAGAGAGACACATTGATTGGTTGCCTCCCGCATGTGCCCCAACCAGGCCCAGGGGCTGAGCCTGCAACCAAGGTATGTGCCCTTGACCGGATGAACCCGGGACCCTTCAGTCTGTGGGCCGACGCTCCAACCTCTGAGTCAAACCGGCGAGGGCAGAATTTAGTTACTTATTTATTTTTATAAAACGTTGACAACTGCCCAAATGGAAATTCACCGTGGTCTAAGGGGTAATAGTGAACAGTAAACAGAGTATTTCCTAGTAGAAGTTCTAGAATAACTTAAAAACATCGTATTATGATAGCTCTAGCCAATGATTCTTGCTGCAAAATGGGGCAACATGAGCTGTTGACGTGTCTGAGACCTCACAGCTTGAGGGCAGTTGGCGATCACCTGGGGACAAGGACTAATACCCATAAGGCCAGAGTAGGTAGCCAGCACCGTGCTTTGAACTCTGTAGCCACTAACTCACTTAATTTGCATCACAATTTTGTAGACCAGACACTATTACTTTGAACAAAGGGGAAGTAGGGCATAGGAAGGTTATCTGACTTCCAGAGGTCACACAGCAAGAAAGTAGCTTATCTCACATCCAAAACAGTCCTGTCTGGCTCCAGAGGTTAGGCGTTCTTTCCCTTCCTATGATAAAGGAATCTTTCTGTTTAAAGCGCACACATCACAACGTAAAGCTTGGTGGTTTTTACCTTTCTATACACATGTGCCGTATGTTCACCACTCAGACCAATCACCTCGGAGAACTTTTCCGTGGTGTGAAATGGTCCTTGTGGCGGATTTCAATCAATTCCTGCCTCTAGAGGTAGACCCTACTCTGGCTTCAGTCACCACAGGCCACTCTGTGTCTTCTTGGTCTGCGACAAACTGCAATACAGTCTGCACCACTTCGTGTCTGGCTCCTTCGCTCAACATCAGGATTTTAAGATGCACCTGTGTTGTCACATGTATCCGTCATGCCACAGTTTCTTTCTGCCTCAGTTGATTTTTTTAATTCTCCTACCGATGGACAGTTGAGTTGTTTCCAGTTTGGGGCTACCCAATATAATAAAAGGCTAATATGCAAATAGACCGAACAGCAGAACAACTGAACAACTGGTCGCTATGATGTGTGCTGACCACCAAGGGGCGCGCACGGAACATGGCGGGCATCAACCGCAGTGGGATAGTGGAGCAGGGGTGCCAGACTAAGGCAGGGCACTGGTGGCTGTCATTGGGGCGAGCCTCTGGTCGTTGCTCCTGTGTTCTGTGGTCCCGCCCTGCGCTTGCATCTGCTACCAGTGCCTGGTGCCACTGCTCACACCCGCTGCTGGCACAGGCCCCAATCACTCTGTGTAGTCAGGTGCCAACGAGGCAAGTGAGGCCAAGCAGGAGTGCAGAGGATGGGCCAAGACCTGCTCCTGTGCCCACCACAGTCTCAAGGCCCACAGTTCCTTTCAAGGTGCACAAAATCTTGCATTTGCCCCTAGTTATAAATAAAGGTCCTATCAACATTATTGTACATGTGTCCTTGTGGACATAAGCATTCATTTCTCTTGAGAACATACATAAGCAATGCAATGGCTGGATTGTGAGATAAGAATATGTTTCGTTGTAGTAGAATCTCCTGCCAGTTTTCCAAATTTAAACCAGTTGGTCTGCATCCTTGTCATCACTCTGCACTCTCAGAGCTGTTTTTTAATGTGCCCATTCTTTAGGTGTATGCTGATTATATCACCAACATTTTAATTTGCCTCTCTGTACTAATGATTCCATTTCCCCCCATTTAAAACTTGGATTTTTTTTAGTATTGATTTGTAGGATGTCTTGATGTAGTCTGCATGTGTCTGCACATACACATATTGAGAATCTATGTTCTCCCAATTTTCAGCTTCCCTGTTTCTTAATTGTTTTTAATGATCAAAGTCCTTAATTTTAATAAAACCTAATTTTTCAAAATTTTCCTTAATAGTTATGGGTTTTGTTTTGTTTTTGCATGTGCTTCTTCTTTAAGAAACCTTGGCCTACCACAAGAATATGAAAATACTTTCCTATGTTTTCTTCTAGAAGTGCCATTGTTTTCATTCTCACATTAAAGTTTGGGAATTTTGAATTCATGGCATTTATTCATTTTTGAATTAACTTCTATGTGTGCTGACAGGCAGAAGTCCAGGTGCATTTTCCTTGTGCTTGTTCCATTAACCGCTCCAGAACCAGTTACTGAGAATCCCATCCTTTCTCCGTGGAATTGCAATGACCACATACGGGGGGAGGTCTATTTGGGACCATCTGTCCTTTTCCATTGGTCCATTTGTCTGTCTTTGCACCAGTATCACTGTCTTAAAATGGGGCAGTGTTCTAGATCCTTCGTATTTCCATGTAAATTTTAGAATCAGCTTGTCAATGGTCACAAGAAAGGTGAAAGGAGAAAAACAAGCTTATTAGAGTTCCTACTGGGGCTACATTATTCTAGATCTCTTAGAGGGGAACTGATATCTTTTTAAAATATATATATATTTTTTTATTGATTTCAGAGAGGAAGCGAGGGGGAGAGAGAGACAGAAACATCAATGATGAGGGGATCATTGATTGGCTACAACCCGGATTGAGCCTGCAACCTGGACTTGTACCCTAATGGGGAATTGAACTGTGACTTCCTGGTTCATAGGTAGATGCTCAACCACTGAGCCACACCAGCCAGGTGAGAACCAACATCTTAACAGCACTGACTATCCGAACCCACGACTACAGATCATCTCTCCTTTCACCTGTCATCTTAGCTCCTCTCTGCGGTGTGGTAAAATCTCCAGTGAAGAGTTCTTGTCCACTGACTGCATCTTTAGTTAGGCTTATTCTTTTTTATATTTCATATTATTCTAAGTCCGTGGTCGGCAAACTGCGGTGTGAGAGCCACATGTGGCTCTTTGGCCCCTTGAGCGTGGCTCTTCCACAAAATACCACGGCCTGGGCGAGTCTATTTTGAAGAAGTGGCGTTAGAAGAAGTTTAAGTTTAAAAAATTTGGCTCTCAAAAGAAATTTCAATGGTTGTCCTGTTGATATTTGGCTCCGTGGACTAATGAGCTTGCCGACCACTGTTCTAAGTGATAGGTTTTCATCTCGCTGAACAATTGTTCCGTGCTCGAATGTGGAAATAGAATCGGTTTTTCCATATTGATATTGTAGCTTGCAGCTTGCTGTTATCGCCCATTTCTGCTCTGATTCTGGTCATGTTCTTCCTTCCGCTGCTTTGGGGTCCGTGTGCTCCCTCCCTGGTTCTGAAGGCGGATGTTTCCATTGTTGCTCTGAGGTCTTCTTTCCGTGGTGGGGTCTCTCGCTATAAATCAGCCTTTCAGCGCTGTTCCTGCTGCATCCCGTATGTTTCGGTCTGTCGTGTTTTATTTTCATCCTCGCCAAGTCTATTCAACTTCCCTTGTGATTTTCTCTTTCAACTATTGGTTATGTAGAAGGGTGTTGTTTAATTTCCACATATTAATGAATTTCCCAAGACACTTGACGAATGGTAATAGTTTATAGATTCACTTAGAGTCAGACTATGATGGTGCTTAAGTTTGATTTTATAATATTATTCTTCCTACTTAAATTTATTTTCCTGAATCTGTGGGTTGCTATTTTTCATAAGATTTAGGAAATATTTGGCTATTATTTCTTCAAATATTGCCCCTCTCCGTCTTCTCTCATCTTGTCCCAGAACTCTGGCTACACAGTGTTGAGATTGGTCCTGTCCTGCATGTCTTACCCTTTGTTTTGTTTTTGTCATGATTTTTTTCCCTCTCTGTGATTCATTTTGGATATGTTCTATTGATCTGTCTTTAAATCCATTAATCTTATGGTGCTGTGTAATCCATCTACTGTTACTATCATCTGAAATACCCATATGTCAAAACATTTATTTGTGCTTCTAGAATGTCCATTTGATGATGTCTGTAGAGCGCAGTCCTACACGGAAATGCTCCCTCCTTGCATCCACGTTGCCTACCCTTTACTCTCTTTTAACACATTAGCCCAGTTATTATGAAACTAGAGGCTGGATGCACAAAGATTCGTGCAAGAATGGGCCTTCCTTCCCCTTGGTGCCGGCACCACCTTCGCTCTGGCCAGAGCAGCCTTTTCCCTTCAGCCCGGAAATGCCTTTCTGCCTTTCCACACTGCCCAAAGGTGCAGAGCGGCTGGGGTAGTATGGAGTGTCCCGGGCTGCTCAGTGCCCATGAATGCAAATTAACCCACCATATTTGTTGGGTTAATTTGCATACTCACTCCTGATTGGCTGGTGGACATCATGAAGGTACATTCAATTAGCATGTTACTCTTTTATTAGTGTAGATTTTTTAAAAATATTTTATTGATTTTTCACAGAGAGGAAGGGAAAGGGATAGAAGGTCAGAAACATCAATGGGAGAGAAACATTGATCAGCTGCCTCTTGCACACCTCCAACTGGGGATGATGTGCCCACTGCCAAGGTACATGCCCTTGACCGGAATCGAACCTGGGACCTTTCAGTCTGCAGGCCAACACTCTATCCACTGAGCCAAACCGGTTTGGTTAGTGTAGATTGTTGATAGCTAACATTACCCTCTGAGGTCTGGCTCTAGACGTGAAAGCCATTTCCACAGGGATGTGGCCCGGCCCCTGCCTTCGGCCCTCCTGCTGGCACCTCACCTCTCACCTACAGTGAAGGGCCCTTTGCGCTGGTTTGCTTGCCTGTTCTGTTACTGCACCCCCAGCAACCAGCCCACAGACAAACATTGCACCCCACCCTTAGCAACAGCACCAGTGCAATCCCCCAGATTGTGTCGTCACCGGAAATCAGGAGGTGCCTTTTCCTTCCCACAAACCATCTGGGAAGCTGTCTGGGCAACACCAGGTCTGCAGTTAAAAGTCATGTTCACCATTTTCCTAGAATTGGCCCATCCCCATCGAAGATTGCCAACGCATTACAACCCTCAACTTGAGTAAAGCATTCTTTCTTTAAAAAAAAAAAATGAGCGAAAGGTGGCCTGAATAGCAACCTAATTAAAATAGCATGCTGCATGTGTTACAAACTCTGTTCTCTTAAAAACAAAGCTAACTTGTGGATCCTATAACTAGTTCACTGAAATGGGTTTTTGCTGCTTCTCTTGGTGGAGGGTTTGGAGGGTTCTGGAAAGGTTTGGGGTTAGTTATGGACAAGCCCATGGAGGCACTGGAGGTTCATGGTGTAACTACCACATGGAACATGAGTGTGTGTTGCTTTTCTCCGCCTCGGCTGCTACATGAGTTACGTACGGTTCGACACAGTGAGATGCTTTCTATTTCAATCACATGAAGTTCTGAGCTCTACTTTGTGAGAGATTCGAAGAGGTACTGGGCTGGCAGGGGGCAGTGCCCCGGAAGGAAATAAGTGGCAAAAGTCAATGCCAGCCAAGGAGGTGGACGTGTGTGAGGGCCCCGAGCTGTGTGAGGGCCCTGGGGACCCGGGATGGCCTGATGGCCTTGGTGACCCTCATGTTCCCAGAGCTTCTCTGGCTCCACCTTGCCCAGCCGACCCTGTCTCCCTCCAATGGTGACCCCTCCTGGCTATGCACCAGTACCCCACATCCTTGCTCTGTCCTTCAGGTCTCGGACTGGAGCCGTCATCCATTCCTCACGGTGTATGTCTCCATCACCTGACTCCAAGATGCTAGGGTTCCTTGGCCTCCCAACAGGAGCATGAGTGCACCATGCTACCCCCAAAGGCCCCAAGAAGAACAGGATGCATATTGGGGGGGTGGGGAAGGGAGACACCATTGCTGTCACCTGCAATCAATCAACGGGGTTCCCTTGGTCCCTCACTTTGCCCATGTTTATTTGCTTTGGGCACTGGTGAGTTCACTGCTGAGGGGGATCAAGGCCAGAGCTTAGGGGCCCTCTCCGCTCCCTCCAGTGCAGCAGCCAACGGCGGGCACCAGGAAGCTCTGTCACACGATCACAGAAACATGGGGGCTTTCCGGGCTATGGGAGCAGGAGAATGGATCACACCAGATTTCCCCTTCCTGCCCTTCACGTCTCCCAGCCCCTTTGCCTCCTTGTCTCAGGAATCAGAGGTGATGGGCCTGTGCCTCTCCAGATCCAGATCAAGCCACCCTCCTTCCCGCCCTGGCAATGGCAACGACCTGGCCCCAGGTCCAGTCCAGCTCCCCTGCCCTTTCCTGATGAACTAACGCCACACCCTCCCCAAGCTCTATTGGGGTGCCTGCAACCGGATCCCCTTCGTAAGGATGGGATAGGGTCTAGGTATCAAGGTGTGCATAGCTCCCAGGAGGTTTAAACATGCAGCCTGAATTGAGGGCAAGGCCGTAGGCGTAAGCCTGAACGTGCATAAGAGCTACCTGGGAGCTTGTCAAACACTCCACCCCACCTCCCATCCGTGGGCTGAGGTCTGTGCATTTTCACCTGTGTCTTGTGGTGCCCGAGGGACCTCTGCACTCCCATGCTGTCCTGAAGCCTGCCTGGGGGTGCCCGTGCCTACTCCTCTCCCGTCATATCATCCATACCTTCACCCTCAGGCCCCCACCCCACCCCATGCCCAGCATGACCAGGCCACTGTCCCTGGCCTTGGTGGTCGCACATCATGAAGTAAGTCATTCCCAAACCAGGCTGCCCTGTCACCTCCCGGGAGAGGAGCTGACAAGAAATACCGATGCCTCCACGTCACCCCAGATGGCAGTGTGGCCAGAGGTCACTGCAGGGCAGGGCCAGATGCACGGCTCAGGGCCACGAGAACACAGAGATGAGCGTGTTTGGCTTTGTTTTGTTTTTCTCTGATGGACCACAGGATGAGAAATGGGAAGTGAAGCATGAACCCAAGTCAACTCCTATTTGTTCTTCCAAAAAAAAGTCCCTGAATATTATCGATATGCCAGTGGTTATGTGGGTTTGAGAACAATGACAGGACACCAGACCAAACATATGTAGAAAGTTGTGCCAAGCATATTGTTCCCCGACAAAGGAAGAGGGGCCATAGGAGGTTCCCTGTTACCTTGACTAATTATCCACCACTGTCCAGGGAATTATTTCAGAACCACATGAGAATATCTCACATAGCTGGGACTGATTATAGTGTGTGTGTGTGTGTGTGTGTGTGTGTGTGTGTGAGAGAGAGAGAGAGAGAGAGAGAGAGAGAGAGAGAGAGAGAGAGAGAGACTTGATCTAAATCTCAAGGATGTTGGCCAGGCCTTGCATCTGCTCACCAAGCAGCCTCGGTCCTGTTCACATGGCTGGGACAGTCCCACTAACGGTGGGGAAGGCCGTTTCGGCGACGGTGGCTCCATGAGGAGAGACAGAGCAGAGCTAGCGAGCACCTCCCCGGGGCCAGAGGACTTGAAGGCAGGAGTGTCGGAGTGTCAGGGGTCCTGTGAATGCTCCCCATCTAACTAACAAGCTGCAGATCTCCACACGGTCACCCTCCAAGGTGGACAGTGTTGGTCACAGCCAGGTCTCCGGGCGATGACAGAGGGGGCTGGGCATGGAGAGCTGGACCAAGCGGAGTGGGTGGTGCGAGGAGGCGAACAGGGAGCAGCGTGTGGCCAGCCCCCCAGGGATATGGTCTGACATCCAGACCCCGTGAAAATCAGCCCGGACAGCTGAGCATCTCACGGAGTTTCACCAGGGCAGCGAGCTGTCCCTTTCCCGCTGGCAGAGCGAGGGCACAGAGGGAGTCACCAGTGCATCAGTGTCACCCTCCCTGTCCCTTTGCATCACGCTGGACCCAGAGCGAAAATGGGCCCTTCTTTTTAGGACATCGACTTCCGAAGGCTTTGCCTTCCAAATCAACATCCCAACAGAGAGACGTGGGTATTAGACTCTCTTTACCGAATGCAGCTCAGCCAGCTCCCCCTCACAGCCCCGCACTGCTAGGAATGGGGTGCCCACGGCTCACCACCTCGATCCCTGGGCACACGCAGTATCCGGAGCACTGGCAGCCCCGGGCAGGGCATGCCAGCACTTTCTCCGGCTTATTGTCTGAGATGGCAAATGCACTTTCCCATAGACACAGGGGTTAGGTTCCCAGGCTAGCCCATAAAAGCCCGTTTTTGTTTTATTTGTAGATAGATTGCATTACTGCCATTCTTCATGGTATTAAATGGTGGGACTCAGTGTGGAGAGCGCTACAACACTGCATTTGTCAGAAAACACACCAAATCCAGCCTCCAGCCGCCCAGAGGTCGGGCCTGGGCTCGGTGCTTTGCACATGCTCTGTCTTCAGGGAGGCAGGCCCCGGGTGCCCACCGGGGTCCAGGCGGGAGTTGGTGCCCGGACAGTGCAGGGCAATGGTCTGATCCCGGGGCTGGGAGGAGACGCAGGGGAGGAAGGGATGGGGAGAGTTGGGTCAAGGCCGCAATAGCCTTTCGTGTGTTAAAGGTATCAGATGATAAAAGCTACGAACAACAAAATGCCAGCAAATACATACCTACCAACAAGTGAATCTAAAAATCAAGTGAATGAAAAGTCTGATGAACAGAATGGACTGATGACTATAATAGAATCAGGCACATAGAAAGGGAGTGGACTGACAATTCTCAGGGGGAAGAGGGTGTGAGGGTTATGGGAAGAGACTGGACAAAAATCTTAACCCTATGGATGAAGACAGCGATGGGGGGTAAGGGCATGGGGTTGGGAGGGGGATTGGGTAGAGGGGAGCTATGGATAGGGGATGGGGAAAGAGGAACACCTATAATAATCTGAACAATAAAGATTTATTTAATTTAAAAAAAACTAAATTTCCTGAGAATCACTGTGATAATACATGTGAAACTAAATTGGTTACTAGTTGGGATTTGCTGAAGCAGATTGTTAAAATACATGGAAGTTCACAAAAAAAATAAAGGTATCAGATGGCACAGGGATTTCTAAGGGTGGAGCTTCGAGTGATGTCTGCAAGGGAAGGGGCAGCGACCATCACCAGGGGTTCCCAACCCTACTTGAACCCTCACTGGGTTATGGAATTCCCCAGGGAAAGACGTGACCCCACAGGCAAGCACGCACTTGGCTCTTTTCCCGAAGCCCACACCAGATAGCAGCGTTACTTGTCAAAGGTTACGTAATTGAGCACATAATCCAAAAATGTTCTACACCAAATAATGCCTACACAGAGCAGAGGGTGGGAGGGAAGCAGTCATCATTGTGGGGGCAATGATACTGCTTTTTTGTACATAAAATGAGGTGCAGCCTGGTCAGCTGAAGTCACTCCTCTTGTAAGTTGTATGTTTCTTACCTCGGTGTCGGGAAAATGTGACCGCTGTGTGTTGTGCCTGAATGTGAGTTATAATTTCACCTCCCCACACACGATGTGCTGCCAATGCTGAATTAGCATATTCAAGGAAGTAAAATAATCTTGTATCGATTGGGTTACAACATAATGTAAAGGATGGCTTTTCTCCAAAATGATAAAACTCTACCATTGTCATTTCCAAGTGTTGTTACCTGCAACTACTCTCCTCACACTGTCCTTTTCGATGTGACTGAGAATTCCTCTCCAGGTAGTTCCTGGGGTGCAAGCGGGTGCTTCCAGGTCTCCAGGGGAGCACACGTGAGCCTTAGGGAGTGGGGCTCCTTGGGTAGAAGGGGTTTCTATGTTGGTGACACCCCTGAAAGCTCACAGCTCAGGTCAGAGATGGGGACTGCTGACCCCTGCAGAGCACAGGCCTCACTGGAACCCACTGCTAACCTCCCAGGCTTTTTAAACAAACATCAGTGGGCACATGAAGCAAGCACATTTAGGACATCTTTTTGAATAAATGGATGAAGGGTGGGCAGAGAATAGATAGAGAGCTAGATGATTTGACCCACGGTCTTTATCCAACTTCCACTCTTTCTGGTTTGAGAGCCAACTCCTCATAGCAAGGCGGTGGTGACAAGGCTGCCCTGCCTCTCCCTGGCCACCAGGTCGTCAAGACTTTGCTGAGACCTGATGGTGGAAAAGACCCGATTTCTCCCTGGGCCTTGCTGGTTGCTGTGCCCTGCAGCACCTCTCTACCTAGAGAGGAGGTGGCTGGTCAGGCCCCTGCACCCTCTACAAGGCTGGCCTCTCAGACTGCAATGGCTGGGCAGTTGGCCCCCTGTATGCCTCGAGGTTGCTGTCGCCAATGAGCACCTGCAGCCTGGGAAATAGACTTAGAGGCGCTGCCCGAGGCAGGGTGGGGGAGGTGCACCCTGCCAGCCGGCGCCCATCCAACCATTCAGTTTATCACAAGCTTGCACAGTTAGGTAAAGTATAAACATGGACTTCTGATCAGCCGTGTAAGCTGGCTTGGTTATAATCCCGAATCTGTTTTGTGCGCTCGATTTTAATATTCCACATCTTTGCCCAAACAGATGTCCATGAACTGCTTCCATCATCATGAAAACCACTAGAGGCCTGATGCATGAAATTCATGCATGGCTAGGGTCCCTAGGCCTGGCTGGCAACCAGGGCTAATCTGTGGGGTGACCAGCGGGGCGATTGAGGCAGGGAGCCCCACTGGCACCCACCTTGGCTGTCCTGGTGCTGCCCACTTCCTGGCCCCACCCCCCTCCCACTGTTGCCAGTGGCCTCCCTCTATGTGGAGACCTTATGGGGGGAGTGATTGGGGGTCCCCACTGGTACCCACCTTGGCTGGCCTGGAGCCTCTGGGCTGGGGACAGCTCCTGTGTTGAGCGTCTGCCCCTGTTAGTGAGTGCATGTCATAGCGACCGGTTGTTCTGCCATTTGGTCAATTTGCATATTAGGCTTTTATTATACAGGATTATCTATCTATCTATCTATCTATCTATCTACCTACCTACCTACTTATCTATCTGTCATAGCCTGGTGCCTTGCTCAGCCATCTACATGCACTTTACCCCTCAGGACAATGTAGAGCTGGGTGGTATTGTTTAGGGTGACAAGCTGTACTGGTTTCCCAGTCCAGGAAAGGAGGGGAGAAAAGGTCCTAGGATATGTGGGACTTCCAGGACTAAAACCAGGTCACCTTGTATTACCCCCATTTGAGGGGGTAGATGAGACAACCAAGGCCAGGAGGAGCCCAGAGGGGCACAGCGTGAGGCAGCAGCTACTGGTCCCATTCACAGAGTCCCAGGCCTGGGCTCTTGGCCACCGAACTACAGACTTCCCTGCAGGTTACTACTTACACAGAATTAGCCAAGTAGCTTCCTTAATGGCCTAGACAGGAACCAAGAGTGTGCTGAGAATGTACTTCCCATTAAGTCATTCCTAAAGACATAGAAACAGACAGTGGGGTGGGTTTCAACACATAAATTTTGAGGAGGGGTGGGGCACAATTCAGTCCATAGCATACACACACCAAACTTTCCACACTGGTGTCTTATATGTATGTTGGAATGTTAACCTAAAACTAAAGGGCCAAAGGGAGAGGCTACAAGCATGGAAGTTAAATTTTAAAAAAAATGCTATTCAGGAAGCGGCACCAGCACCCTCCCAGCCCTGCTTGGCACCCACGTCTCATGTCCATCAACCCCCACCATGAACGCCTCACTCTGGCTTCAACATCTGGCACCGCAGCTCCCCTCCATGCAGACAACCCTTACCCGCTCAGAACCCAGCACCTCTCCTGGCCCCTGGCACTGCCCCGTACTCCAGCACAGATTCCTCCCTGGTGGGCCCACCTAACGCCTGTAAGACTGAATTTTTCAAAAAGTGAAAGGAGAGAAAGATCTCTTTTATACAATAAGATTAAGTATAGATGCTTATTATAACAAAACTAGAGGCCCGGTGCAGAAAATTTGTGTACAGAGGGGGGTTCCTCTGCCCGGCCTGCACCCTCTACAATCTGGGACCCTTCAGACATCCCTCTCACAATCAGAGTCAACTGGTTCCTAACCACTAGCCTGCCTGCCTGCCTGATTGCCCCTAACTGCTCTCCCCTGCCAGTATGATCACCCCTAGCTGCCCTCCCCTGCCATCCTGATCTTGCCCCCAACTGCCCTCCCCTGCCAACCTGATTGCTCCTAACTGCCTCTGTCTTGGCCCCCACC